>VXAC01007212.1:534266-783114 GCA_013399225.1 Rhipidura dahli
AGCCTGGTCCGCCGTGCCCGCTCCGTGCGGCGAGTGGGCCCGGTGCCTGTTCCGCCGCGGTGTCCGCAGGCGGCCGGGCTGTGCTGCCCAGCGAGGGGCCGTGGGGCCGCGCCCCAGCGGCGAGCCCGTGTCTGGAGGAGCGGAGCGCACCTGGTGAGGGGAAGCCCTCCTCGGCCCTGGGCCGCGCCGGGGAGATGCCCCCGCCTGGGCCCCGCACGCCCGCTCTGGCTTCAGCCCCTCTCGCCTCCTCCTCCTTGGTGGCTTCGTAAACGCTCCGTGTTTGCTTTCTTGTTGGAGGGCTTAAGCCGAGCGATTCGGCTGTGCTTGTAGGAGTTTGTGTCAGTGGGTAATCTTTAGAAGTTGGCTGCCCCTGTTCACCTCTGCCTGGTGGAGGGTTTCTGTCCTGAAGCAGCTCGCCTGTGAGGCAGTCAGGTATTTGAGGATCATCGTGGGCTATAAATGTCTGCTGTGACCAAAGACATTCTAAAAGGGGGAATCTGGCTGTGCTATCTGGCAGTGCTTTCCAGTTGCTGGAAATTAGACTTTACCCTGTATTCTGTTTTGTCTACAAAGAGCAATTGATTTTCTATTTTTAATATGTTAGCAAGGTGTCCTGAGTGCAGATACTTCTCCAACGCGACTGCATTACCTACCCATGTTTTATAACTTGACATTTTATTCTACAGTGGAGGTTATTCATCCAGAAGTGAGTTGTGTAAAGGCTTGCTCTCCAACACCTGAACATTTCAGCTTTGCTTTCCTGAATGATGTTAAACAGTATCTTCCACGTTTCAATTTGCATCAGTTCAAAGTTTTAGGGCATTAAGAAAGCAGTTCTGTAGAGTCATGAGTTCTCAGATTTCCACAGGAGGGTAAAATTTGCAGAATGAGTTAAACCTGTAAAAATATATGACCTAGTTTTGCATTGAGGGTATTTGGTGGGTGGTCAGGATTAATAAGCTGCATTGAAGAGACTTGGTGAGTGTAATGTGTAAGGATTAGCCATAGTAATTTAAATTATTTTAAGGGTAGCATAGAACATTCTGGGTCGGTGGCTCCTACTGGACTGTTTGTTCTTTTGATAGTAGCTGTGTGTGCCCATCCAAGACACTTTATCTTGGAACTGAATTTTATTTTTTTCTCAGTGCTGAAATTGTGTGAATAGCAGTGTGGATGACACTTAATCCATTGGCTTTTTGAGGTAAAGCTTAGTGATTTTATGTGTTATGACCAGTTATGACACTTATCCTTGGTGTCAGGAGGAGAGGGTTCTGATGTCCACTACTTCTAGTTCCTGTACATAAGTTATTTGTGTACAAGATGCTTCAAGGTAAAGTATTCCAGCCTTGGTCTCTGCCAAGGAGAGGAATTTTAAGGAAGTCTAGCAAAATTGCAGGCTTTGCCTGCCTGAAAAACAGTTGTGGGTAGTTCTTCAGGCCGTCAGACAGCTCTGGGCTGGCAGGAGTACCCACCTAAGGTGAGCTGGAGGAGTCCTTTCCCTCTGCGCTCTTCTGGATGTTCCGATGGTGACTTGGGAGCTACAACACCCTGGGGAAACTGCACACAGTCACACCCATGAACCCTTACCACACTTCGGAGGAATATGCTGATTGTTTCAAGTCTACTGATCCATGATTTCTTTATATATGAAAATTGAGCTTGGCTGTTTGGTGAACTGAGGTTAGAAGCAACAACTGCACTAGTTTTTGGTGTTGATATTAGTGGACTTGTCAAGTTTGCTACTGTCTAGAGTGGCCAAGACCACTGTAATTTTTTTTTAGCCATTAAAAATTTAGATCCCTTTCCCATAACTGCTAGTTTTATAACTTAAGAATGTAAAAAATATTTTTTCTTAAATATGTTTAAGCATGAAGGAAAAACAGATAACGTTTTACATGTGTTGTAATCACGCAGTTGAAACATAATGTTGAGTTTCTCAAGGTCAGTTTCCTACATCCTTCGACTGTATCCATATTGCAGACCCCAGCAGATTCATTTCAGTTTTGTATGAATGCAGTTAGGATTAGGACTTTGTAATCAGTAATTTCAGGGGAAGATCACACTTCCTGTCAGGAAAAAATACTCTGTGTTTTTTATTTGGCCCTTTCTGCCCGTCTTATTTTAGTTGCTTTCAAAACCCATGCTGTTGGATGCCAAGCACATACATTTATTTACCTAGCTGGCAAATGCCGTTTCCAAATTTTTCACCATAAAACTGATTTCTGCAGTAATGTTGAATATATTCTGTCGGCATGTGTTCGGAGTCCTGCTGTGATGATCATTTCCCTAGTCTCTTGTGTTGTCCATTCTGTACCTTTTCACTTGTTCCCCTTTTCTTGTTCATCAGATGTCTCGTCTGCTTTTCAGGCCAGTGTGGCCTGTTCCCATGCGACTTACTGTCTCAGCACTTTCCCATCTGGCGAGGCCATGACAGACACAAGTTGCAGTGGTCTTTCTCTTGTCTTTTTGGAAAACTGGCGTCATCATGCTTGCCTCTTGTGCGGTGGCAAGTGCACTGCGCTGACTACAGGGAAGCAGTTGGTGTTTTACAGCTCTGGCTCTTGGTGGTCAGTAGTGTCTTAAATTCTGGTGGAACAAACATTCAGTAGGATTTTGACTTAATTTACAAGAATTTTTAGATGTGTTTCAAATTGATGGCCTGTTCTGCATGCATTTGCAACCTGTGTTAGCTCTGAAGAAGGCATTTTTTCTCTACTGAGAAGTAGTTTCCTTTTATTTTCCTCCAGCCACTCATTAAACTGCTTTGAGATGCTTAGGGAGGACTTCCTTCAGAATTCATCAGCAGCTAAATTTTTGACAACTTAATTCTCAGCAAGAGTAACTTGTTGCAGTACTAGTGACAGCTGAGGAGATTTTTGAAATTTGACAAAGTAGGAAAACTTTTTTTCTTAACTGAAAATGAGCCACACTAAAGGGGCTCTGTGTTGGTATTTCTTGTTGCAACCGATCAAGATAATTCACTAACTGCATGCAGTATTTCCTTTCCATTAAACAATCTACATTTTGTTTATAAGAGAGGTTTAACAACCTTTTTTCTTTTTCTTTTTCTTTTTTTTTGTTAAGTTTTGGTAACTGCTAGCCACTGAGAACTGTTTCTGAGCAAAACTAAGCAAATTAGCCTGATTTTTAAGAATAAATGTTGACTCAGCAGCTTGTTTCAACTTGCTCTAGAATAATAGTGAATTAGCCTTCCTGCAACAGTAGCACATTGTAAAGTATATTGGTACAGTTCTGAAAGATGCAGAACACAGTTAACTGCTTGATGTACTGTAGCATTAACTTTTTCTGTTCCTTGATACATAGCAGTGGCAAATTGCTCTGATCCTTTATGTATCTGAACTGTGTTCTGCTGGAAGTGCCATTTTCAAATGTGTAGACATTTACCAGGGTGCTGAGATAAATTAGTATCTGTCCTTTGTGAAACTTTTATGCTAGGGCTTTCTTTAGTGCTAGTGTTCTGCTGGATGAGATCTAGCTCTGGAGCATTAATTACAAGCCCTTGGGAAGAGAAAAGCCTCTTTCTCCTTTAGTATTTTCTGTCACTGAAGTTTCCCCCACTGCTCGTCTGTGTTGTGTCTCTAATTGTTCCTATTACAGCTCTTTTAATAACTCCATATTTTATGAAGTGTCAGTTAAAAGTATGGGAGAAATGCTAAAATTAAGAAAACTAACCTTTTACAAAGAACAGTTATATATTTTCAAGTACTTGTTTTTAAATATTTTGCTGGCTACTAGTAAAACCTAGAGTCTAAACACTCAGGACTGTTCTTAAAGTGTACAGTTGGGCCTAAACTGCTGAGACTGAATGCAGAGTTCTGCATCAACTCTAAAATATCAGTCTGGACCATTCCCCAAAACAGCATGGAAAAAGAAAAGCATCAAGTTCCTTACTTCAACAAAAATAGAAATAGCTTGTCTGGTTAGATAGCTGAAGGAGCTCCAAATGATGGTTTCCTCAGTCTGGCTGCACTCTAGGGAATTATCTCTCTTTTAAATATGTTTGTTGTCTTCTCCCCACCCCTTGCAAAGATGACAAAGCATGTTTTCTTCAAAGTAGCATTGGGAGAATTGCTATTATTAGAAAAGAGAAGCCACTGGTATTATATCTAAGTTATTTGCAACACTGGAAGAATTAATATTTAGAAGTCTCACTAGAAATTTTCCCCATTGCTTGGTTGAGAATACCAAGGCTGGAATGATAGCAAAATCAATTGCAATTGGCACTTGTAGTTATGTGACTAAGAAGCTTCAAGAAGTACATGGCATCGTAATCTTGGGCCTGATGCTTGTTCCTATGCCCCCCCCCCCATTTGATGTCAGATTTCTGAATTAATAAAACAAGGCGTTATTTCACAATGTAAACATATTGACAAGTTTTTATAAGAGCACTCTAACCTTGTTTACATAATTTCTGTGGAATTGCACCTTAAAATGATGACGGCGTGGTTAAAAATAATTTGTTCTTTATGTATACAAGCACTTAGTACTGGTACTTTTCTTTATGGTCTTACAACTGTGTAGTTCATTGCTTCATTCTGACTTGCATGTGTGTTTAAAACTTTGAAGTAAGTTTTATATTTGTTTCGTTATGTTGTTTTTTAAGATCTGGACTTTAAATGGTACTGGTCTGCTGTCTTTTAGTTGTCAGTTGTTCTACTGCAGCTTCATAAAAATTCTTATGAATTAGCAGCAGTGAGACCAACAACAAACAATATTTCTATGAATGTTTCTAAGATCTTCCATTACTTTATTGGATATTTTCCTTTATTGAATTCTCCAATTAATAATGGTTGGCTGTTGCCAATCACTGTTTCTTTTAATCGTGCTTTATTTTACTGGCACCTTTTTTATTTGCAATATTTTTTTTATTTTAACAATGTCAATATAACATGATGCTTGCTGTCTTCTTAATTTTTCTATCTAGATTTCTAGAGAATTTCCCATAACTCTTATTTCACTTATTCTCTATTTTTTGATGCATTACACCAATTTTTTTTGTTTTCCCGTGATCAAAGTAGCTGCGTTGCTGCTGTGTGGTGTTGTGCACCTGGGTTGGTCTATGAATGCTTCCAGCTTGCTGTGTGGTTCTTCTTTTGTTCATCCTCTGTTTCTCTCATGTGTTGCCCTCTTCTTTATTGTATTTTCTTTATATAGTTATCTTTGTTTTCCTGCTGCTGTCACTGGGATGACCATATATTTTCCTTTAGATGTCCTTCATGCACAAAGGCTTTAAAATGCTAGGAGTGCCATTTCATGTTTGACTTCACTGGATCTAGTTTGGGTGCTACTAGAGAGGTTTTTCTCCCCTTCAGCAGACATAAGCTGGTCTGACTGCTTCTTGTTTCAGGTCTAGCAGCTAAGTAGCAACTGCATGAAGAATTCTTTTGCGTTGGTGAATGAGTCTTGTGGAGGGATATGAGGGTGGGAATACAGGATAAGTTGCCAAATCAACAGCTGCCTAGTTTTGCTGGGGAAGTGCATAGTGCTATTCTGCATTTCCTTCTGTGTAGATCTAACCCAAGTCAATATCCAAAATAATTCCTGTACCTTGGAAAACGGAATGTCAATATTCCCTCAGTGACTTCTGAATGCATCTCTGCCTCCAGAAAAAGTTACAAGTAAGGTTTGTTAGCTCCAGTTAGGTTTCTTTTTTTTTTGCTCTTGGCCATGTGGCAATGATTGAAGTTTTCAGATATCTTCTCTAAACTTGCCCTGGGAGCTGGATACTCAAATGACTCAATTAGTTTGATCTGTAATCAGTTTCAGTCTATAATCTTGAAGTGGCAAGAGTTGATGCATCACTTCTGTGGTTTCCTTCCTCTCCGAATTCATTTCAATTTGTTGGAAATATTCCATGCCCCGATGTATGAGAATTAAGTGTTCCAGTAAGTTCATAGAACTGTCCCTTTATGTAAATGTTACTTGTAGATGTTCACACTTGCTTTCCCTCTTCTCTTTCTTAATGGGAGAGGTAGTATATGAACCTAGGAAACCTAGGAAATAGTTGACATGCTGATTCTGGGCTGAGATTTTATATGGGGAAGAAGATGACTACTTGAGGCTAAAAGATTAATTTAGAATACTCAACAGGCTCTTTGCTTCCGTAGAGAGGCCAGATGGACAGAGGTTATGGAGCAGACTCTTGGAAGAAGCTGTAGGAGGCTCCACTCTACTTGCACTTACCTGCAGTGCTGTCAGCACTGTAGCAAACCACTTGATAAAACTTGTGGAGTTTCTCAGGGTTGTGTGGGCAGCAGACAGCAGTTTTCTTAGTAACTGTATTAAGGAAAAGGCAAAAGTGCAGAGAACTGTGAAAAAGATGCACAGAGTGAGCAAGCCTTCCCCAAACATCTCTGGAAAGGAAGTGGGTAAAGCACATAGGCAATAAGGACTGTAGGAAGTATTGGGAAAAGGGGATATTAAATACATGAAGGGGAAAGATTTGATTTGTTTCTGTTGCATTCCTGTTACATTTGTCTCATTGGAAAAAGACAATAATATTTAAACAATTTCCCCCTCTCTTAAGTAAGGGCTTTTTTTTTGCTGATCAGAAACAAATTTGCTGATTTTTTGTGTTGGTGGTGTCCATTCTGTGAAGTTAGGCATCAGCTGCTTAATAAAGAAGTTGCAGATTTTTTGCATATTGTGCACTATTGAAAAACTTGGTGACACTGAACGAATCTCTTTCTCTTGCTTTATTTTGCGCAACTGGACGATATTCTGTCCAGAAAAAGGGTTGCGAGGAACAGGAAGTTTTTTGGCTTACTGTAGCTTTGTAAAGGTTTGTGTCATTTTGTGTAACAGCTGTTTCCATGGTTATTCGGTCTTCACCCAGTAAGCATGCTTCATATGAAATTTGGCCTTGTTGGAGTTCAGCTGTACTCTCAGAGACCACTGGGAATTTGTACTGAAACAGTGGTTGTATCAGAGTTTCTGTGTTTAGTTACTGGAGAAAACCGGTGGTGCTCAAAGAACTGCATAAAATTTAAACTTTAGAAGAAAACAGTGGAGTAACATTACAGTCTCCAGAGGAAGGTCCTAGTATTCTGTCAATGGTTTTAAGTTTCTTTAAAATGTACTATGTTTGCAGCTTGGGATCCTACTTATTATTTGTGTACTGATGACAACTTCTTTGTGGCACATACTCTGATCTTTGGAGTTCTATTTTTATATCCATTTCATTTTCCAATTTGTTATAATTATGATGCTGATTGAAAAGCACTGCATAGTTTTAAAAAATGCTGTGGAACTGTCAGTATATTTCAGACAAGAAATTAGATATGGTGAAAGAGTGATCACTGCAAGCAGGAGTCCAAACTGAAACTAGTTCATGATGCTGGCACTGATTGAAGTCTCAGAACTAAAAGAACTAAACAAATCTGCCATCATTTGAAGATCAGTGAATACAGTGTTGGTAGCTGTTTCTTCAGAATCCAGTGTTTAGGCAGCAGATGCCCTTTATTACTTTGCTGGTAGGTGTGTAGAGAGTATGACTTTTGTTTATTTTTGAAGACAAAGGTGAGCACCAGGGAGAGGAGGAAAGGTGTAATACTGTTGAAAACTGTGTTACTTCTCAATCACATAGAAGAGTGTCACAATGTTAATTGGGAGCACCAACAAGCTTTCTAAATCTACCCTTGTCTTGGTGGCAAGTGTAGCCAGTGGCTTCATAAAATGGATATATTTTGTTTTAGCACAAAATCCTTTGTAGTGGAATTGAATATTGTACATTGGTTTCCAGATGGATTTGGATTTTAACAGGAAGGCCAAAAATGGACACAGGACTCCAGGGGTGTCCAGGTGGAGAAAAAGATTCACTTTGCTGTCTCTTCTGGTGACACTTCTGTTGACAGAAAGTAGAATACTGTTGGCCATCTTTGCTACAAAGGTGCACCGCTGACTCACCTTAAAGCCCACCTTGGGGCCCCTTTCTGCAGAGCTGCTTCCCAGAGATTGGGCCTCAGACTGTATTGTGGCCTAGGGTTAGTCCACCCCAGATGCAAACCTGTGCATGTTTTTGTTGAACTTGACGAGGTTCCTGTAAACCTGTTTCTCCAGCCTGTTGACACACTCAGAACCCTCGAGTGTAATGAGCACTCACCCCACTTAAAGGATTCTGTGCACACTTATTGAGAGTTTGCTGTGTCACATTATCCATTTTGCTAAGGCATCGTCAGTTCCATATTGATCTTTGAAGGTTTTCACCTAGTTACTGGCTGCACGCTGAACTCTGTACCACTAGGCATGTCTTTGCATCCAGAATTTTTTCACTTACCTTTTAATCTACTCATCCAGCCCATACCTCACCAATTTAGTGATAAGGAAGCTGTGGGACATTGTGCTAAAGGCAAAGTGCACATCATCTAAGGCCCCACCCTTGTCCTCAGTATCACTCACCTCACCGCAGAAAGCAGCTGGATTGGTCAGACTTGATTTGTACTTGGTAATCTCTTGGTTGCTCACAACCTTCTTGGGGGCTGAGGTGATGCTGACTGGCATGTATTTTTCCTTCCTCCCTAGCCTGGACCTTTTTTCTTGTTGATGCTCTTCTGCCAATACAGTCTGAATAATCATTTCTGTTGCCTTTCTGTTAAGCTTTGGGGTTTTGGATTCTATGATGGCAATTACAGTACTGCCTTTAGTCAAGGTGACATTAGACATTACAGGTGAAAAACTCAGTGTGGTTTTCCGTTATGAACACGACATTACTGCCTACAGCTTTTGTCCTCCTTTTTAATAAATAAAAAAAAAAAAAAAGAAAAGCTTTTTTTTTAGGGGTTGTAAAAAGGATAGGGAGGTTTCAACCACATTACTTCATTTGCCAAAATAATACTACAAAGATAGATGTGACATGACTGACTGTATTTAGAGACAACAGCCTTGATCACTAGCAACAACGTGAAAATTAATTTTTAGTCTTGTTCAGTCTGTTATGAGAGGATTCCTTCTGGCAGTTATGATAGATATTGTGAATTAGCTTCTTCCACTTGTATTCTTTCACATTTATAACCCGACTTAATAAGGCAAGTAGAGTCAATCTTTATATTTAGTACAGTCCTTGATAAAAATATTCCAAGTTATGTTTTTAGCTTAGTATTTTTAAAGTAACTTTTTCATCTAGATGAGGAATGTTACTTATTTGGAATCTATTAGATCGTATGTACTATTCAAAGAATAAAAAAACCACAGTAAACCACTATATATTGCATCCAAAGCAGTTGCATCTTATATTTAGTGGGATAATGCTGAAAATTGTGATGGGAGTAGCAAGTAGCAACATAATATTACCAATGGATTAAAGAACTAAACAAAACTCTTGCATGACTAGTTTTATAGCCTGAGGAAGCCAGAGTACTAAAAGGTTGATAAGAATTTAATGACTAAATCTTTCTGCAGTAAATTTAAGTACTGGATTTTGTGTGTATATATATAATATTTATATATATGTGAAATAAGTATAAACACATGTAATAAATTTAACTCTCAGTAAAAAAAATCACACATCCTGCAGATATATATTGAAATGTATGGTTTATCAGTCTGTTTTGAAGAAACTACTGATTTTAAGGAATTTGCTTGAAAACAATTATTTGCTTATTGCTGCTTTCAAGCAAGTCATCAAATGGTAGAAACAAAAATCTTAGTATTTTTGTCACTATAAAATTTAAAGGTGTTGTCTACTGTTTACATATGATGAGTTGTTTAGGAAAAAAATAAAGCTCAATAACTGCTGTTGCAGTGTGCAGTTCCAAAATGTTCAAAAATTTACATAATTTATCTTATTTTATACCTCATGTCTTCGACACATCTGCATTTGCAAAAACTTTGCACTTCCACTTTTTTTCACTTTTTGTTGTAGTGGGGTTGTTGTTTGATGTTAGGGAATTTTTTCAAAGCAGATTCTGTATCTTTGTGCATGTATCTTTGTGTTTCATGCATTTTTACATTTATTTCTTTTTTAATCTGATTCTATCAATTCAAGGTTACACTAACTGTGAAACTGTGTGGTATCTCCATAGAAAAAAATAATGGATTTATTTTAAGAAAAGTAATCATTTTTCATCAGACTGCTTATAACCCATCTTTTTCCATGTTGTCCTCCCTGTAAAGATCATAGACAATAATGATTTGCCTTTGAACAGAAGACTCTGTTCAAAATAATGTTTATATAAATATTCTCTCTATAAATTGGGCAAGTGTAATGGAGATTTAAGTTCCAGGAATAGGCAAGTAGTTATTGCTTGGCAAAAGGGATGCTTAGTTGAAGTTACCACTACCATGGAAGAACGGTTTAGAACTAAAGAGATTTCTTCTCTACTTCCCAAATCCACAGCTCTCTAGGTACAAAGAAACCTTTCTAAAAACATCTCATGCAACTTATTCTGTAGTATCCATGAGCTCTGCCTGCACATTTTTATTAGAAACACAGAGAGATGACCACTAGATCTGATTCTTGTGGAGAGAGGCTCATTTAATGAATACAGATAAATTTCCATACAGATTAATATTAGGAGCTGGAGTGGTAGAAATTGTTCTCAAAGAAAAGCTCATGATTCTTTAAGTTCATTCAATGGAATCAGGTTTCTTTAGCAGTGAGAAAAGAAAAAATGGTGAAAAGAATGTTTAGATTACTCCTTGCTGCAGGAAAGTAAAAAGATTGAGATGCTCCTTGAGCAGTAGTCACAAGGAAATATGCAGTAACAGTTTCTTGAATTAGAGCATGTGACCTCATTATTTTTAGATATAGAGGAGAATAGACCTTTTTTTTCACCTGCTAAGGATTCTGGGGGCTTCCCCCTCTGTCCCCTTTGCCACTGTTTTGCAACAGAAAAACTTGAAATAGATGTAATCTGTTTATCCAGAGGCTGAATGTAGAACAGTCTAGATTATCTCATTGGCTTGAATTCAAGAGAGATTTAGAGGGATTACTTTATTCTCTCACTGTAGATCACCCTAGGCAATCCTGTGAAGCCTGGCCCTATTTTAGTCACCTAAGGTGATCCAAAAGGCTTTTATCTTTTTGTCTTGCTTTCTGTCCAAATAAATAATTTAGCTTGGATACAAGTCGATATGGATTGTTACAGAGGAAAAAGATCTCTTCCTTGGATTTGTATTAAAGATGAGTTTGTTTATGTCACTTTTATGTTCAAGAAAGTAGCAGAAAGTGGGGCTTACCTCTCTTATTTCCCATTGCTATCCAAGATGCTCAAGTGCCTCTTAAATTTGACCAAAATTTCATATCCTTTAACTAGAACATGATTCAGAGTAGATTTTAATGCAAGCATGTTACCAGAAAGAGTGTGCATCGGTGAAGGTGGCCTCTTTGTTCTTCATAGCAAGATAAGTATTTGGGCCATTCGAGACAAGGTTACATGAAATCAAACTTTCTGTCTGTTGATGATAGTTTTGCTGTATAGTAAAGTATTAATGTATAATAAAGTGTTAGCACTGGAATTAAAGGTTAGTAAAATGAAGATCAGTTTAAAATTAGCATTTCGCTTTCTCATTTTGTGTAATGATCAGCAGTGGTGGCAAAGCAGGTGTGAGAGGGGAAGAAAAAATAATCCTGACTCTTGACTCCAGGCTGAATTTTGCTCTGTTTATGTGAGAAGAAAGTTTGACGTTGGAAATATTTACCATTTCTTACAGAACTGTAAGTGATAAGCAGAAAACTTGTCTTTTTCTTGCAAAAACCCCAGTTGTATCAAAATATGGAACGCTTTTATTTTTAATTATATTACAGATTGTATAGTAATACTCTGATTATTGCAAACAGTCAAGTTTTAGTTAGGGAATTTGTTGCTCTCTGGATAAATACTAAAATTGAAGTAATGTGCACAATAACTTTTAATCCTTCTAGTTACATGCTATAATGTTACTTATTTTAAGAAAATGTTAGAATGTATTTTCATTTAAGTGTTTGCACTTCTGAAAATGAGTTTCAGAAATAGTCAAAATCACAGTAATAGTGAATGCAGATGAAAAATTATTGCCTGTCCATTAGAGCTTAATCTGTTACTCCGCCTTGTATAGCCGTAGGGGAGAGTAAGGGGAAGTGATCCCAAAAGCTTTAATGTTTCATGCAGTGTGAGGAACAGCAGGAAAACCCAAGCTCAGTACAGTTAGACATGATTGTGTTTGAATTAATCCAACTGTTAAGTAATTAAGCCATTTGACATACAAAGTGTGCTTTGAGTGGAAGAAGAGGAGGTGAGGTAGAGAGGAGACAGATGGACTCTTGCTTGCAATAGAGTTTCCAGCCTCCGTAACCAGGAGGGATCAGCAGGAGTACTACACTTACCTAGAAGAAACTTCATTGGCCAAACTTCTTCATTCTTAACATTAATTAACATTATCTTTTTATTTATTTAAAAGATTATTAGTGTGTATTTATATGCTTTAGTAGTTTAAGCTTTCTTTGGGGGGAAAAAAACCTCAATCTAAATGTAGAATGATTTAGATGTTTGTCTAAATGACAAAACCAAATTAGACTATGTAAAGTCCTTTAAATTTTTGTTTTAAATTCCAAGAGTTTCCTTGGGAGGTCTGCAGTAAATTATTGTATAAATTCACCACCGTTATTTTTCCATAGTGTGAAGTAGGAGTGGAGTGTAGGGTGTTGTTTTCCTTTGCCTTTTTGGGCTAAGGAAGGAAAAGGGCAATAGGATAAGAAGAAAGAGGTTTAATGGTTTATTTCACAATTGTTAAATATTTCTCTGTGTAGTGTAACATAACAATTTCACTGTGCTGGAATTGGCACTCCGGTTGGTACAGCTTTCCAATTTTACTTGTCATGCTAGTGAAGAGACAGTAATTTGAAACCTAAAATAATGTTTTTAATCACTTGACAAAAGTGACACTCACCTTAATTATAGAAAGGTTTATATGTGAACATGTTCCATTTGCACTCAAAATGGAAGTCAAATTAAAAGGCAGATGTGTGAATTAACAAAATTAAACTTGACATCTACTGTAAATGCAATCTCTGACAATTTTTTTAATGTGAGCCCAGAGGAGGCATTAAAAAAAAAAGAAACCCTAATAATTTAAATTAACCAAATGGCAAAAAGTAGTTTGGTTATCACTGTCTATTAGGAACAGATCAGCTACTGTAACTTTTTAATGGACAAATGTAATTTGATAAACAGAGCAAAAGGTGAACAAAGAAACATGTTTTTGTTTTTAAATGTTGTTGTTCTTTCAAAGTTCAGATTATTCTGTTGCAACCATTAAATCTGAAAATAATCACAAATTATGTTCTTCCAAAGTGGTCTTTTTGATGCTACAGTAAGGCTTAAATCATATTCTGCTGCAGCTTTCAGATTGATAAGCAGAGCCTGGCCTTCCTGTATGGGTGGTATTTATTTCCTCTTGGTCTGTGTCTCCAAACTTGGAACCACAATTACTGTGAATGTGTGTGGGAATTGTGAAGAGAGACAAGTGCCTGGAACAGGAGCTTCTCGCTGCAGTAGGAGGCTGGTGGCACCCAGAGCCTCATGAGTGGAAACACTTGTCCACTGTTCACTGTCAGAGGGGGACTGGGAAGAACCTGTCATCTGGGCTTGTGGAGTAACACTTGTTTTGCCCTGAACCAAACACACGTTACCTTACTGCCAGTTGCAAACTAAAATTGACAGCACAAGTTTAAATCCAAACAGCAAACCTACACTGGTGAATAATTTTTAGAGAAAGATGTGTCAAGACTGAAGATCTTGCTTCACAATGGGTGTGGGGCAAAGGTCTGAAAGATTGTCAGATGGATCAAGCAAATAAGAAACCCATTGAAGCTACTTTTTAGTAAGACATACTTGTGTTTGTTTTTGGAATAAGTAATTGCTGTGGATTGTGGATTTCTAGTAATTTCTGTGTGAATGGTCATGTTAAGTCATGTAGTCAGTACTATTAGCTGTAATGGTGTGCAGCTTAGACCATCAGAATGTTGCCTTGATTAGGAAGCAGAAACAAAAGAAAGAAAAAGCAAATATGCATAAGAAAGCAAATTCTTTATGTACTACTTTTAGTACTTGGCTGTATTCTGTGAAAAATTCATTCTGTGTGAAAAATGGACAAAATCTAGTCAGAAAACCAAACAAACAGGTATTGTTGAGGTGCTAGTTTTATCTGTAAAAGCTGAATCAAGCACATGTGAATATTCACCTTTGTGTGTCTTCTCTCACCTAATGAGCCTCTGCAGTGTACTGTTGGAGCTTACAGACACCACTGTACTTCAGCTGCAGTTTATTTTGCTGAAGCAACTCCCAGCTGTGTGGAAAGAAAAATACTGTGTGTAACAACAATGTTACATTAACCGGTTTTATATATATATATATATATAAATATATATATATATATATATATATATATATATGTGTATATAACCTTAGTAGTATACTGCAGAAGTCCTTGTAAAGTCTTAAGACTTGAAAGCTAAGAAGTGATGATGGTGAGACAAACATAGAGTGTCTATAGTGGTGATGAGCAAAAGCGGTTAAAATTGATGAAGTGGAGCAGCTGCGGACATGGAATAAACATCCTTTATCCATATGTATGCACACTGCATTTGCCTGACCATGCCTACAGGACTGAGGCTTGTGTTGCTCTTCAGCCTTTAGGTAACTGTCCCTAATTCCTTGAAAGTCAGTGAACAGCACCATGCCAGCTCAGCTTGGAAGTTTGCCCTGCCAGTATAGGGCATGTCAGCTTCTTTTTAAAGGTCTGGATAGCTGTGACTTAAACAGCAGCAATTATACCATTTCTTTAGAAGACTGGTTTGTTCTTTCTGTTAAGAATGATAAGCATTCACCCTGCAGCTAGCTTTGGTAAGACTAGGCAGAGCTTCAGTAAATCTGTTAATTCTAAAAAATTACCATTATGAATAAAATTTGGAAATAAGCTGTAAGTGGGGTTTGAATTTAAATACCTGAACTATTTTCATACTGACCAGCTGCATCATATTTGTGTATGTTTGGACATTCTGTTCAAAAATAGTTGGTTTTGATGTATAAGGAACTTTTAAGTAAGTTTTCATTTTTTTTCCCAGGAGTTACATTGCTGAAGTCCCTTCAAGAAGTATGGAGTTAAGGGAAGTTTTGTTTACAGTCGGTAGAAAGGATACCATCCTGATGATTTAATCCCTTTGAATGTCTCAAAATCTGTAATACTATAAACCACTCATTTAGGATATACAAGACTTGGGCCAGTATCTGTTGTACTTCCTGCAGTGTACCAAGTTGTACGAATTTTAAGAAATCCTATTAAAATACCAAATGAGATTTGAATCTCTGTACCCATATGCTAAATTGCAAAACTAGAGCATAGGACAAAAGGTCACTGTTTTATTTATTAGAGTTATAGAGCTTTCTTTGTTAATTATGCATTCATCCAGCTCTGAATATACATCCATCTAGTTTAATTAAGTCATTTAGAGTGCTTATCCCATATTTAGAACTTAAACTTTTTTGAATGATGTGATTAAGCATAATGGGTTTTTGACATAAAAAGACCATCATTAAATGCTATCTTCTGTGTGCATGTCTTCCTTATCATGCTTGCAGTGCTCTGCAGAAGTTTTTAAATGTATTTCTGAGGGTATGAATATGCAGAATCTTCTTTTTGTATTGAAATGTAGATGTACAATGGGATCTCATGTTTTAGTTAACTGTTGCATTTTCCAGGCTTTTTTTGGGTTGTGGGTTTTTTTTTTCTTTTTTGATTGGTGTGTCTCCTTTCTATCTTCTAAAGAGTTAGTTTATCATAGAGCTCTAGAATGGTTTGGGTTGGAAAGGACCTTTAAGATCATATAGTTCCTACCACCCTGCCATGGGCAGGAACGCTCTCTGCTACACCAGATTGTTCAAAACCCCAACCAACCTGGCCTTGGACACTGCCAGGATTGGGGCATCCACAGATTTTCTGGATGACGTGTTCCAGTGCCTCACCACCCTCTCACCCAATATCTAATCTAAACTTAGTCTCAGTTTGAAGCCATTCCCCCTTGCTATGTCACTTAATGCCCTTGTAAATAATTTCTCTCAACCCTTCTTATAGGCTCTCTTTATGTGGCCACACTGGAAGGCCACAGTTATCTACTGCATTTATTAATACAAGTCAACAAAAAAAAAATCTACTCAGTTGTGATTGAGATTTTTTTTTTCTAATAGTGCCAGTTCAGCATTTTAGCTTTGTGGATTTTGTAGTTTATATTACCTATTAAAGCATTTCCTCAGAGGATTGAATAACTTGCAGTGTGGTTTTTTTTAATTGCGGCACTTCAATTACACTAATTTACATACTAGTATGTTTTCATTTTTCCCAGACTCAAACACTGAGAACAAAACCAGTACACCTTGTATCTCTTACTAAGAAAGTTCAACTAGGAAGAAAGTAGAATTTTATCTCAATGTTCCATTAAACTTTTAACTAGGAAGAATTAAGTAATTCTGATTACTACAGTTTAGATCCATGAAACAGTCTCTCTTCAGACCTGTGATTTCGCTTTTTGGTCTTGCTCTTCAGAAAATAATCAAAGGTGCTTTATGTAGGAGTCTCAATTTATATTATTTTTCATTGTCTATAGGATTTTTAGAACTTTTTTTGAAAAAGTTGATTTTCTTAAATCCTATGCCTAAGATGAAAAGATGAAATCTAAATAGTCCCTTGAGAGAAATGGTGTGCTCCTTTGTATTAAAAGCTAAAAAAGGGCTCTTTGCAAATCTGGTGTTCAATCTCTGTTTGTTTTCTAAATGTCAAACTGCAAGACAAGTTTATTTAAATACTTTCTTAGTGTTACTTGTTGACACAGTTGTCTGAGTTCCCATCAGGGTGTCATTTGATCACTGTTAGGAAAGGCATAAGTTAGACAACAACAACAACCTAAAAAAATTTTTTAAAAAATTGAGAACCTTAGAGCTGGAACAGTTTTGGTGACCTATAAATACTTGTCATCATTGTGTTTCACACTCTTGGGACTTGGCTGAAACATGCTTTCCATATTGAACTAGAAACTAGATTGAATTAAATTTATATAAGCTTTGTTGAGTGCATTGCAGCGTTGAGATTGTCTAAAAGTTGTAGGTCGGTAAGGTTTTCCCTGCCTTGCTTTTTAGATTACTATGCCTGTACATTTAGATGGGTACAGACACACGTGTGTCTAGATAGATAGATCAAGTATGTCTGTGTCTACATGTGTGTATATAAATGCACTTACACTATAACCTATATTGGCACAATAACTGGAATCTTGCTTCTTTTTTGTCCTCCTGGTGGCTACCAGTGCAGGAGGAGTTTTGCCTGCTCATTTATGCCAGACATCAACCCCAAAATCCTGCCAGCCCCACATGTGCTCTTGTGGCTGACCTTAACTTCATAATGGGCTTTTCAAACAATTCTTGCCTCCCTGCCACTGTCCAAGTATTAGTTTCTGAAGTTTCCCTCCCTTTTATTTATGGGGAAGAGTAAAAGTGTACTTTTGCCAATTATTTGGTGTACCTGTTGACCCGCCTGTGGCTTGACTGGAGAAAGGGACACTTTTTAGTCTTGCACCTGCTTTGATCTAGGGAAGAAACAGCATTGCTTGGTTGTAGAAAATAACATGCTTAGATGTGTAAAACGAGGCTATATTCTGTCTCTTCCTGTTGTATTGCAAAGCCTGCTTTTTCTGAGAAGGTGGTGGAGAACTTTTCACATGGCAGGGGTGGGGGAAGAGGTGTGGAGGAAGGGATGCCAAGAAATAAAAGTGCACCAAAAGAGAGTAGAAAAGAAAAAAGTGGCACCTTGAAGGATGATGGTTGCCTCTGAAGTGAGAGATGAGGAATAGTATTTGAAAGAAAAATGCTCTAATGCTGGCTAAACTGGATTACTGGCCCACAATATAATGGGGGACATATTTGATAGCATTATATTTTTAAAAACATAGGTAATTTTTGTTTAATCAGGCAGAACTTATATCTGGTTAAAATGTATCAAACATCATAGAAACTATAAGTATTGCTCTGGAGACTTAAAGTTGTATGAATATAATATTAATTATTCCTTTTCTATGTGTTCTTATTTACAGACCAGTCTTTCCATATGGGGATGGGGAAGTCTTGGCCTTGTGCTTTTTCTAGTAACTTTTGGACCCTTCGCTATATTTTACTTTGCATTTTATATCCTCTGCTTTGTGGGTGGGTAAGTATACTGCATAGTGTTCTGTTTCATTTGCTGTGAAAGTAAAATTTTAATGTGTGTATTAGCAAAGAGCTTGCTCTGAAAAATCTGAAGTGGCTTTATGTAATTAATATTCTGCATTTGAACACCTCTTCATGAGCAAAATTTTTGTAATTGAAATCTCAGTTTAGCTGTTTTTAGTGGATGCTAGAGGACAAATGCTCACATAAAAACAGTGGTAATTTCAGTTCATACTTTTTATTACCATATCAGTTATTTTCTCAGGTACTTCTAAGTACTTACGTTTCCTTTCCTATCACAATCTCATTTTCTAACGTAAGGTGCTTGATTCATGTGAGTGGATGTTGTCCTGGGTGTGTGGAAATAATGCTACACTTTGAACGGGTAGATCAGTTCAGCAGCTGTAGACTTTTCATGTGTTATCTTATAGGCAGGAAGGGAGGAAACAGGTGAAGTTTAGCACCATTATTACATTGTATATTATGATGTCTGCATTGTAAACATTTTCCATGGCAAGTTAGAATGTCTCAGTGGGATTATTCTTTTTACCTTCTTACTTGATACCATACAGAAAGTATGTTTATTCCTGTATGTCTTATCAAAAATGTAGTAGAGTTCAGTGGCACGAATTAGAGCTGCCACGCTTGGGTTTCAACTGTATTAGGCTTGGTATTTCATCTCTGAGAAATCAGAATAGTCAGTCTGCTAGAAAAGGGATTTAGTTAAAGTAAAACTAACTTGAAATAAATGCCTTTGTCTTGTTAAGTCTTGATACAGGTGTTGTTGGCATATTTTGCTATCTGCTTGTCCAGGGCAAAAGTCAGAGTTCATCCAAAGGGCAAGAGTGCATCTGCCTGCTGTTTTATCCTACCACTTCCTTAGTACTTGCAGTACAGAAAATAACATGGGGTATATTAATTTCTTAAGAGGTTATCCTTCATTCTTGCAAAGTTTCAGTTGTTTGGCTCTTCAAAGCTAACAGTCAAAACAGTCTCTCACAGAGCATGTCTGAAGTCACCTGCAATTCGGCGCCATTAAACTGCATGTGGTGCCTGAGCTCATTCATTCTCAAGTCAGCTCTCACATCTCTTTGCTGTGGTTATTCTGCTGCTTTGGTTCATTTTTGCCGCTAGTCAGTAAACATTGATTTTACGAAGGATAAATTCATCTAGTGGTAGTGTATCTGTTAAAGCGGAGTGTTTACTTATGTATATAGATGTGAGGTCTCAGCCCTTGAAGTAGAATGTCATCACTTCATTACTTTAACATATACATCTTGGCTAAGGCTGTGATCTGGCCCTTTTTTACATTGTTAATCTTTTTCAGAGTGACACACTTTACTGTAACATTCAGCACACAGAACCAGGAGTGCTAACTAGGCCAAATGGGTTTGTGTCTAAATTATTCTTGCCTGGTTTTTTTTTTTAATTAATTCCTTGAAGTTTCACAAAATGCTTTGTCATGCTTCTGTTAGAAACAAACAGAAATTGTTATGAAGTAACTTTTGCACTTATGATTAGCAATTATATATCATAACATCATATATATAAATTATAAATTTACGAAACAAAAATTTAGTTTTGGTTCATGATTATAGTAGTGTCTGTAATATTTACTGTACCCTTCTCTGGATCAAAGTAACAATTTTGGACATGGATTTTTATGGTTGAATTTTTTGTTGAAACTTGGAGTTCTTGTCCAATTTTTCACACATATTTCAAGGTTTTTATATTTCGTTCAAAAAAGAAGCGGCATGTATGAAAAACCTGTGACTTTCACTACCCAGAAGTCCAGCTTCTGTCCCACTTTGTAGTTTTAGCAAAAGAAGATGATGAATCACAGTCAGTCATATTCTCAGTATTGACCTAAGCATCTACATTATACACCAGTGAGCTGTGCAAGAAGACAATGGTGATGCCATATCTGTGTCAATGTAATCAATCTGTTTATACTGTTTAACTCCTATTATGTGCTAATTCTTTTTGATTTGCTCTCAACTCTGTGTTTGTTCAGATGTCTTGCAGTAAATGTACTGTTGTTTTTGGTGGACATGGAAGAATACTGAAACTATTTGTATATATGAGTAAAAAGTTCAAAATCACAATTTCTCTTTATTTCATTTTGTCTTGTGTCAAGACTGATTTATAAAATATTAGTCTTTTTCTGTTCAGGATCTGGTAACTCATTCACTTAGGGAACTGAGCTCAAAAACAGGAGGTTAAAGAAAGATATTTTTTACTTAACTTGTGTAGCATATTACAGGGTGTTATTCTTCTTTTTCCCTCTCCTTCAAGTAGTGGTGTAACCCCCTTTATCTGGGTGCTGAGACTGTCTGTTGCCATCTGCCTTTTCTACTAAGACTGTTTCTTACCTTACTCTCTTTCCTTCCTTCTTTCAGTCCTAAGGAAGTAAAATAAAAATTATGTGAAGTGTGGTTTTGCCAAATACAAAAATTGAAATTTCTTGGATTATCAATTGCTTGCCATTTAAAAAAATTTGCTGTGTCATCAAACCCCATAATTACTGATACTCAGTCACATCCATATGTATGTGATTGTCTGGCTCCATTAATAATTGTAACTGCTGACCAAATCAGGAATGGTTCTGTAGCTGCTTTTTGACTTTCACAAAGTATTCAGCTTGAGACTGTTACTTTCCAGGTTTGAGGGAAAAATGATAAATCTGTGGTCTTCATTTTTCTCTCTTTTACCTTTGTTCTTTTGTTAATCTGCCCTTGAGAAAAAGCTGGCCATCTAGTAAGCTTTGGAAGAATTTTTTAAAAAATTAAACAAAATACAATCTTTTTCTGCTTTATTCATTTAGAGAAGATTAATATGATTTCTCATTCATGTATTGAGAATCATCTCAATGAATTAAATAAGCATTTACACCAGAAGTTTCAGATCAGCTAACAGATGCCCTGAATGGTCAGACTATGTATCCTTCTGTAATGCTCACAAGATTTTACATTAGAGAATAAAATGTATTAGATTCTGCCAGAGAAGAAGCAGCTCTTGTCATTTCTAGCATAAAACTGAAAATACTTAAAAGCATCTAAGAAGATGAGCATATTTTTAAACCATATTGGTAGTATTAGTATTTTTGAATGAGTCATTAACTCTAAAAGTATGAAAATATTTGAGAGAAAACAGAAATATATTGTATAGGTAGTTATTTCCAAGGCTTCAGTCCTTTTGAATAAAAGAAGAGAAACAGCTTGCTGATGGATGTTTGAAGTTAAAGTTGATTTTAGGCCAAATTTGAGTATATTGTTTTCTTTAAAAGGCAACTGAGGTTTCTAATAGAAAAGTCATAATGATCAAAAGAAAATCCAAACTTGAATAATTAAAAACAAAACAAAACATGAATGAAACTAATATTGAGATTTTTCTAAGCAAGTTATTGTCTATGAACTCTGATTGGTGTTACGATTTTAAAGTTAAAGGGATCAGAAGAGCAAGTAAACCTGCTTTTGTTCCTTGCTGTCATATGGCAGGTAAAGATGGCTATACGGGAATTAGAGTATCCATTGTCAAATCTTCTTTTTTTTTTCCTCTTTCCTGGAGTTAACCTCTCAGCTTCTGAATTACTGAGCCTCTGGGGGACTTAAAAAGAAAATTTTTGATTCTGGGAATCCAAACCTTTAAATGGCATATTTGAGCTTGGATAGGGTTTTTTCTCTAATCTTGTGATTAGTGAGAGAGTATCATATATCAACAGCTATGTATATTAAAAGAATGTATTAATTCAGCACATTTCAAGCCTGGAATAGCTTTGTGAGTTCCTGTGGTCACAAATGTTGGTCAGGTGGCCTTTAAATTGAATGCTTTGAAATTTGTCTAAAAAGCTGTCTGTGCTTAGCCGCCTCAAGGCTAATCTATTTTCTTTTCTTCTTTGCTTGATATTTCAAAGGCTACATGCTCTGCTTATGCTATAATTGGGACAGACAGTAGGTTTTCATCTATTTCTCAGTAAAACCAGCTTGATGTTCATGTGTTTTTGTGCCCTGGTGTCATAAGCTGTAAATAAATTCTTGCTGTTGTAGCAAGGGTGAGCACAATGTCTAAACATATGCAGTGGTTAGTTATGCTTGCTGCATCAGTTTATTCCTGAACTGTGATTTTGTGGCTTATGCTACAATGAAGTAGTCTCCAGAGTTTATTTCTTCATAGTGTTGAAGTAGGAGAATCTTCATATAAATGCAACCAGAACAACTTCTGTATGTACCCCTGTTGCCATGTGCTAATATTTGTGAGCACTGGCAATGTGCCATCGCAGCAGGCACACTGTAGCATAGACAGTGCTGTATAGATTTGCTGTGTGGTAAGAATATATCAAGACAGATGATACAAGACTGGGAAACTTCCTACATAGGATCGTGTCAGTTATTTTGAGCAGCACATTATAGTGTGAAGAAGCACAAGAGTAAACAGTAGGAACTGTCATATATTGTCATTTAATAACTTACTGTTAAATATTTTCTAGAGGTGAGAAAATGTGGCTGTTGTACCTGGTCTTTCTTTTTCCATTTTAGGGGTTTTGTGGTTACTCTTTTATTTGGAAAAAGCAATTCAGAAAAATACCTTGAGCAGTGTGAACATTCGTTTCTCCCTTGTACATCAGTTGGGATCCCTAAGGTAAGAAAAGTTTTCTGGTCTTAACTTCTAGATCAGATTTTATTACTTGGTTAGAAGTAATCAATTTTAATCTAAGAATTGTGCCCATTTCTCAAGGTAAAATAGTCTGCTTTTATTATTTGAGTCAGCTGCAATGTGTAAGTGAAATGCAATATTTTTCCTTTATGAAATACAAGTTTTATAATCGGTTATGGAAAGTTTATTTAAAGTATTTTTTCTTCATTATGAGAAATGAGTATGATATAACTGTCTAATACCATCTGTAAGGAAATTATTAAACCATTCCTTTCTAGACTACTTGTGTGTGTTGGTTTGTTCTGGGGACTAGCGCTTTCTTACTTTTTTGTGCAAGATTGTCATGACTATTTAGGTGTCTTCCAGCACTGGATCTGTAGGCTCTCCACTTTTGGTTGTGGTCAGAAAGTTGCCTGCCTAAGAAAGTCAAACTGTTACAAAGTCTACATTTGCAGTACGTAAAGGATGTAGAGGTTATCTTGCGCTCTCTTAAAGACCTAGCAGAAATTCTGGAAAGGCATAGATGAATACAGAGCAGCAGTGGAATCCACTGGATTACTAACAGGCACATCATTTTGGTTCATGGACTTAAGTTCAGGTTTCCTAAATGGATAAACCTGCATCTGTTTAGTACAAGAAACATTGTTGGTAGCCAAGAGATAGAGTTTCTAGGAATTCCTGGTTTATGAGCCAATGCATCTTGTTAGCTGAGAAGTTATATATATCTTGGCCTAATCCATTTGGATGCATCAGCCAAAGATTGGTAATTATGTTAAATTTAATCTCACAGCTATTCTGACGGAAGCATCCTGTTTGTTCTTTCTTAGCTATTAGTCACTACACTTCATATTGTCTATCAAACACTAATGAGTGTTTTGCATTATTAGTAACACACAGAAATTTACCTTGTGATTTAATAGTATGTTTTCTAATCACAGAACTTTTTCTGTGACTGGTTCATAGCTTGTTTCTAAAGTGGCTTTTTCACTTAAGTCTTTTCATGTTTTAAAATAAATCTGACAGTATATCCTAAACTGTAAAGTAAGATCACTGCTCCAGATGAAAAATACAGAGGTTAAGGCTGAAAAAGGAAAAGTCAGAACAGAAACCTCATTTTAGATGGCTAAGATTCTTGGTGCTATATAGACTTTTCTCTTACAGTCTGTGGAGTGTTACTTATCCTGTGTTTAGAGAGCAGATTAAGGGAAGTTTTTCTGTCTTTTAAATTTCCTCTGCGTGCTGGAACTTTTTTAATGTTAATGTCAATTTTTTTGGGTTCAGCACATGTGTATGCTCTGGTTGCTTTATAAAATAATAAAATCTTGTGGAGTTTTTTGTATAATCTTTGCAAATTCAGTAGTTTAACTTCTGATTTGAGGATGAACTGTTGACACAGCACTTTCCTCAACTGACCTGTCTCAACTAATCTCTGGGTTTAGGTTTTGTAATACGAAGGTATTTGTTTTTAGCTGACTTATGAAATGCTGTTTGAAGCTGTTCACCAAATAAAGTCTGTTTGTCTTTTACAGCAGTGTTTTGCATTTCTCTTTTGCCACTGCATTAGAGTTAACAAGTGCAGCTGAGCTTTTCAGTAGCAGTGCAAGTAGAGAGGAGTCCCAACCAAAATCAAATGTATTGTTTGCTTATGATTCCTATTTGTTATTTCTGTATTAAATTTCAGGTGACTTGTATGGAAAGTAATATTTTTAACTTGAAATTTTTCCATGTTTAAAACCATTGTGGCCCTAAGTGGTCTTGAAGAATGAGTATTCTTTCTAGTGGCTGGTGTGTATAGATTATACTTCTTCCATGAACCAAGAACAAACTGAATTCACCTTAACATGAAATATTTTGTGGTAGCCTAGGGAGTAATCTGGTGATATTGGTTCTTTATAAGATGCTCTTTTCATCAGAGTTTTATTGATAATTTTGGGGTATTTTTGGTATTTAGAGATTTTCTTTAGGCTAAGATAAATGTTCAAATGCTTGATTTTACAGAAATAAATTGTAATACAGAGCATCAAAGTTGTGGCTGGATGTGATGTGTGGAATGAACCATATGTTACAACACCAGATTTGGTGCTGATACATTTCCTTGGTTGCTGCAGATTATTACTTATTAGCAAATATATTATGAATACCTCACGTTAAGGAGAATACTTAATGTACATTTGATGGAAGACTGTATACCTTTCTGCTGTTTTATTTTTTTTTTAACATACACACAGGGAGGCTTAAAAATGACGTTTAGACTTGTTTTCTTTTTGCAAGTCATTATATAACTTTTGTGTCAGAAACCTACTGGATGATGCAATAATGTACTTGCTCTGCAAGACACATAATTGTCTGCAGGCTTCTATTAAAACAATGTTGAGTGAACAGTAAGTTTAGAGCCTTCTGAACTGTTAACTTGAATGCTACTTTCAGTTGAATCTACAGATTCACTCCAACTTCAACAGAAGTGTGAAATATTTGGTTATTGTAGTTGATGTCTCTAAGCTTCACCCAAAAGACAAAGTTTCTGTAGGCTGGGTACAATATTGTCTAAGAACAGTAAATAACAGTGATAACAACCTACAAGCTATAGCTGCATGTTGGATCCCTGAATAGTCTCTGAGTCTCTTTAAATCGGTGGGTCATAGCCTGTGTCATGGATTTGATGCAGGTGTGTAAATACCCTGTGTCTTGTCCACTCATGAAACCCTGTGACCACAATAAAGGAAATAGTAGCACAGTCCTAACGAGGCATATTTCATATTTGACAGTTACCTAACAGTTTTAGAAGAGGACTTCAAAAATACCCGTTAGTGCAGTGAAGCAAAAGGCTGGAGTTAGTCAGTGCAGTTAGATGCTTGTGGAGCCTGGATTTGTTTGTGCTGCATCTCACTTTGTGGAGTCTGTCTTGCGTTCCTCCCAAGTGCTTCCTACCTGCTTAAAGTGAAGCAAGGAGGAGTCAAATGTAATGATAGGAAGTGATACCCATTTTTCCTGACTAATAATTTAATCCTGGTGGAGTGCATCAGAGTAATTGTGAGTGAAGTCACAGTCAAGTGGGACAGTTGTCATATGAGTTGGATCCTTCCTCGAAGCCTGTCTTCTGTGTCAGTGTCTGGAAGGCAGATGTAAAACCAGCAATGCTTTCCAAGTGAGACTACAGTCAGCTGTTCCTATAGTGGATTAGAAGCATATAATCTAAATTTTAGATGTCTTCAGATGCATGAAAAGCAAATTAAATTATACTGCAGGCATGTAAAGATTTAACTGGAGAAAAAGAATATGAAAAAATGGTCTAACCTTGTAGTTGGCTCTGCTTTGAGCATAACGTTGGACAAGATGAATTCCTGAAATCCAGGTGAACACCTGGATCTCATGAGCATATGAGCATTCAAATTTTTACTGAGTAATCTTGCATATTCTCTGTGTCCCTCTCTTTCTTGTGGCTGCTGTTTTTTTTGCTGCTGTATATTCCTCTGTGTTTTCCGAATGTGGTTTTATGCATACAGTCCTTCAGAAGTCTTTCGACAGTTTTTTGTCTGGTAATTTGTACTATGCTGTGCTTAGTAAAAATATTTAATTATTTAGTTCTGTATAAGATTGGTAGTTTTGACATGATCAGCACAAAAATACTTTGTAAATCCATCAGTATGTAGGTGGAATAGCCTAATTGTTTGAATGTGACCCAGTCTTACTTGTATTAAAGTACACAGTTTCCCTGTCTTGCAAGTTAAAGAATGTACAGAATTTTGCAACAAAATATTTCCAACAGAGAGTTGGTTAAGTAGGAGGATGATTTTTTTTCTGGCCTCAGGTATTTCACTGCCTTATCACTGTGAACTGATTTGAATGAGAGATACTTAGGGCAAGTCACATAGAATAGATTCCCTGGATATATGGTTAATAATTCCTTCATTCATGGTTTTGGGCAGTTCTTCTTTCTTTCTAATACAGTCATAGCTTTCTCTCTAGATCAAAGAAATTACTGGTTTATTTCAACAACAGTGTAAGTTGTTGGGTTGTTACTTCTGTGAAAATAGAGGAATTTATTGCCTATTTCATTGAAATTGTATAGAAAGACACTGCATTAGTCCACTTGAGAGAGGCACTGGTAAAGTGAGTTCTTTTTCAGTATGTCACTTGCCAAACGTCAGCTCTGATGAGGTCATTCTTGAAGTTAACTGCTCTGAGTTGCAAATCCTCTGTCAAGCAATTTCTTTCACTCCTCATCAACTTTCCAAAGACTCATCTGTTGAGTAGCAATGGTACAAAAAAGTAAATTTTCTTCTGGCATATAGAATAAACTGAGGTGGATAAAGAAACCAAAAGCCCAACTCAAAATTATCTGCCTGAGATTGCACAATCGAGTTCATAAACAAGTAAGGAACTGGAGTCTTGCACAAAAACTGTCTTATGCTGTTGTGTCTCCCCCTTCCCTCCTTTTTTAACTATTGAGTGTTATTTCCTTCTGATCCAGTAATTAAGCAAACACTTGCTTCTTTATAATAAGCAAGAAGTAGGTTTTCAGGAGTTCCTTGTCGTTATGTACTATATAGTGAAAAATACAGAAAATACTGTTGCCCAGAGAGGTGGTGGATGCCCCAGATCTTGAAGCATTCCAGGTCAGGTTCAACAAGACTCTGAGCAATGTGATGTAGTTGAAGATGTCCCAGCTCACTGCAGAGGCATTGAAGTAGACCTTCCAATCCAAATAATCCTGTGATTCTATGATTATATATTCTCTATAAATTGTAATAATATGGAAAATACATAAGGTCATTACTGGGAGTATATATATACATATATATCATAAATGGTAGAGCTGTTTTTTAGTTAGAGCTAAATCCTACAAAGTTATGTTTCCCAATCTCTTCCAAGTGCATAGAAGAAATGAAACGTGAAGCCAGACCTATTAAGATTGACAGAAGACTGACAGGTGCAAACATAATTGATGAGCCTTTGCAACAGGTAAGTTCTAACCAGGACTATTTAACCTACTTTTGTTAGCTTTGCAAGTACTGACTATGTAATACAGAAGTAGTTGAGTGACAAATAGAACTCAAAGTTTTATCATATTTGTGAGTGATAAATGAAAAAACCATGGGAGATGGACCTGCGTATTGGGCAGTATTTGAGTATATTTTCAGTATATTATATTTTCTCAGTGTAGTGGTGATAAAAACATTATGTGCAAACCAGTCTAAATAAGAAGTTTCAGTGTGTGAATTTTACTGTTTCACTCCCAGTTTCCTAATGGTAAGGGAGTATCATACGTTCACTCCAGTAACCTTTTAAAATAACTGCTATTGCGTTTTCAGGCACAAAAAACTGTTGTATATTTTTTGTCCTTTTTCATTAGTTCTTTTTTTTTTTTCCTTCCCAATTTCAGGTAATCCAGTTTTCCCTGAGAGACTATGTGCAGTATTGGTATTACACACTAAGTGATGATGAATCCTTTCTTCTGGAAATTAGGCAGGCTCTTCAGTATGCACTTGTTCAGTTTTCTGCCAGGTAAGATTTATTTTTATTTAAATCAATATACTGTGGGCTATATGGTAGTAGATAAATGATTGTTTATCTACTGGTGTAGTTCAGTGCATTTTACAGAAAGAACATGTAGAAGTTTAGGATTATATTGTGAGAAGTAGAGTCTTTCGCGGATCACTTAGGGAAATAATGGAGATGATGGTATTTGTAGTCACTAGCTTTTGTAAAATGGCCATTTCAAAATTTAGATTTATGTCTAAAATCACTGAACTGACTTTTTTGTTTTTCCTTTTTTTCAACTTAAACATTAAGTTTGTGAATCATGACCTCTTTGTATTCAGGTCTGTTTCACATATGTACAGAGTACGTAAATCAATCTGCAAGTCTGAATTCAACATCTGTATCACCTGAAATGATTTTTAGAAGTGGTGTGGCTCTTCTGTATGTAAGAACAACGGGTAGTTTAAGAAGAATGGTGGTCTGGGGAATGAAATGGAATGACACATATGGAAATCCTTTTTTTAACACAGGACTAATTGAGAACAAGTGGATAGTTTGTTAATTACCCCTTATTTCTACTGCTGTTCCCTGACTTCCTTTTACTTGGTTAAGCAACTTGTCTGGGAAATTCACTTTTTTAGTATGGCTGATTTCTCAGCCCAGGTACCACATGCCTTTATATCCCTATATGCATTTATTAAAGTTTTTATTTCTGGTATTCACCCCACTGTTCCTACTGTTACCTGCTTTGTCTGCAGAAGAGGTTGTTGGTTACTTTTTAGCAATTTTAAGGTAGTGTTGTCTCTTCCCTCTGCTGGCTTAAAAATTGAGGTTAGTGTGCTTTTCTGTAAGTGAGGGTCAAAGATAGAGAGCTGGGTTTAATACTAGGGAAAATTAATTATAATATAATCTTACTGGTAGTTAAGTAATGACAGTTCAAGGAAACAGTATTGAAATAGTGAGAACTGTGCTAAATAAACTATGTTACGGCAACCAAACTTGGTTGCATGAAATGGACCTGGCTGCCCAGCTTCAGTGTTTGGCTGTTCAGCAAAGTTACTTTATTGGACAGTGTCAAGCACTGAGTTTGTGTCAAAGTAGGTCAAATTCTAGCAAGTTTATTTTTCTTTCCCGCAGTACTATAGCTCTTCAAATATAGTCACTGCTCCTGGGCAGTTGTGTTCTGCTGTACAAAGCAAATCAATTTCACAGGCCTGCAGCAATTCTTCTGCAGAAGAAATGATGTAGTGTATTTATAATGCCTGTAGTTGGATATAGCTGAAGCAGTTTAGGTTAGTACCATCGCCTATAGTTTCATACAGCCTGTCAGCTTCTGGGGAGAATGAGTACAGTGGGCAATTTTTTGTTCCCTGAGAGGTGCAGCTTTGGGAGCCTGGTGTAAGGCTGCCACCCAGTGGTTTTGTGAGCTCTGTCTTGTGCGGATGGGGGATCTCAATCAAACCATGGGAATGGTTTGATCGACTGCCCTTTGGGACAGCTCTGCTTCTTATTTACACGTCTAGATTTTGCAGTAGCCTTCCCTTTCTTCCAGAGTTCCTTACCTCTTTCCCTCTCTTCGAGGAAACAAGAGTAGGTAAGGGAAAAAGCACAAAAAAAGGAAGTATTGTAGAAGGATTCCTGCTATAACAAAGTGGGCATCTTGAGAGAGGTCAGGTGATAAAACACTTAGTTCAGGGTAAGAGCTATTACTAGCATCAATATTCATTAAACCTATAATGCACAATCACATTTTTAGTTGGCTTAGTTAGGCACAGATATCATAAAAATATCTCTATCCTTTTCACACCACTAAGGAAGTAATTTTCTGTAAATCTAACAGTGACTATTTTCTAGCGTAAGCCTATGTATGTTGTTGGAAGAGTATGCTAAGTACCTCATAAGCTGTGGAATCAATTGTTGATAATATTAGATTGCATTTAGTTTCAAGTAAAATGTGTGTTTTCTCAGTGGTGCATACAGTATGCAAATTCAGAAAAAAATTATTTTTATTAGATGCCTTCCAAAATGGTAGGCAGTATGTCTGAAAAAGACCTGGAGAGTATTTTAGTTTTACATTGTAAACTGTTTATATCAGGACTTCTCACCGATATCTGACAATGTCACAAGTCAGAACACTATTGCAGATGCAAATGTTGACTTTCAGCTAAAGCAAACATAAGTTTTAATGTGATGCAGCAGTGGTATTTTACAATATTTGGTTTTTCAGTGGGTAGGCAATTAGGAGACTGATTTATTTCTTTGTTTTTCCATGTTTACTATCAGCTTGGCTCTTGGCAGGAAGGAAGAAGAAGTAGATATTTATTATTGTTCTTTGTGTTCAGAATAAAATAATTAATTTCTGTGGATGTCCTTTTCTAATAGGTCAAAAGAAACAGACTGGCAGCCTTATTTCACTACACGACTTGTTGATGATTTTGGCACTCATCTTCGAGTTTTTAGAAAAGCTCAGCAAAGGATAGCAGATAAAGGTGATCAGATGAAAGGTAATGTGAAATATTTTTTATTTGAGTCTGAGTAGGCTGGTATCTTCTGTGTGTGAAATATAGTTAGCCTTATTTTATAATTCAAGTTTGCTCTCAAGTTTCTAGTCTTGACAAAAACACATTTTTTTAATTTTCTTTTGCATAGATCAAGCTGAGGAACTTGTAGATACATTCTTTGAGGTTGAAGTTGAAATGGAAAAAGAAGTCTGTCGTGATCTAGTCTGCACTTCTCCCAAAGATGAAGAAGGTCTCTCAATATTATCTTCTGAGTAAATATTTTAGTATGGGAGACTAAATTAAAATACTAACAGTTGCGTTCACAATATGAAATGCATTAAATCTTAGCATGTGACTTTCTAAGTGTGGTTATTTACCATACATATATATTTCCTCTGGTTTTTACACAGTAATGCTATAATTAAAACAAAGCATGTACATATGTAAGTCTTCCTCCTTTCATGGGAAGAATTTTAAGATAGAAATATTTTTTTCCTGGGAGGGAGGGGATGGTTTTGCAGATTGTTACTGCTCTTTGTTAGATGTGGCTTCCTTACCACTATTCTGTAGTCTTCCTTCAAAAAACACTTACCTCTTTTGACAAACTGTTGAAGGAGGGGAAAAAAAAGCTGTGTATGTTCTGTAAGGCAAATGCATTAGAGTTGGGTTGTTGAGGGTTTTTTTTATCTTGGAATTTGGCTTTTGCTGTCTTGGGTTTGAGGTAGATCTTTCTCATCAGTGATGTTTATATTCCCTCTGATCATTGCTACTGTGATGCTTGGACTGTAAGTGATATATGATTATATACTTGAACTCAAAATTAAGGATTTATCTATGGGATTTGATAATACCAGGTAAGATATGAAGTAACAGAATAGGAAATAGTGCTGAGGGATTTTTGTTTTCCTTCTTTAGGATTCCTAAGGGATCTGTGTGAGGTTTTACTGTATATATTGCTACCTCCTGGAGACTTCCAGAACAAGATCATGCGATACTTTGTCAGGGTAAGTACAGACTCTAAAAACCATCCCAATTCTTTGGTTTAGTGTCATAAAAATTTTTTGGGCCTAAACTGCTGCTCTTATTTTCTAAAATTGATCTAATTTAATATTAGGTTATTTTAAAAGCTGTAGAGTCTTGGTAAGTATTTAATAGCAGGGGACGGTTTGTGCGAAATGTTTTTGAGGGTTCTTTCAGCTCTACTAACATGAGAAAAGCATTAGAAAATGGATGTTGTTTTTTTTTGAGGCTGCTTTTTCTTGGGGAGGTTTGTCTTGTAATTTGTTGTAATTACAAATTACATTTGTAATTTTAATTGGAAGAGAATGTGGTAGTGCCTATTAAATGTTTTCTATAATTACGCTTTCATGTTTTAAGCTCTACTCAGTGATATTTAAATTGTAGCTGTATGAATAAGTGTATAAAATGATCTATTATCTTCTGGTTTTTAGGAAATCCTCTCCCGGGGAATTCTTCTTCCATTAATAAACCAGCTCAGTGATCCTGATTATATTAATCAGTATGTCATATGGATGGTAAGATTTACAATGTTTAAAATGAATTCTATTTCCAGAGCATTTTCATATAGAGCTTTACTTGTGTTCCCTATAATCACGATGGACAGGTGTTTGGTATAAGCATTACCACTGGTTATGTTGGCAGAGATAGTGAACTTTATATTACATTTTATACACACATAAACAGACAGAGTATATATTATCTGTACCCTTCATTTTGATGGTTCAGCAGAAGCTGCCTGACTGAGGACAAATGTGTGACAGAATGTAAAGTTCACTCCTCTGACTGTTCTGCTTGACTGTTTGGGAAGTATGGCAGTAACAGTGGAAGTGTTATCCCCTGAGTGTGTTTTACAGTTTGTCCTTTCAAACTTAAGAGGCCTCAAGAATGAAAACTAGTAAGATTGATTTTCTGCTAAGGAATTGCAGAGCAATTGTTTTAAGACTGTTTGTATTAACCCTAAATAATTGAACTTAATGGGAAGAAATTAATTTTTTAGATATTATTAGATAACTCTCTAATGCACCTGCAGGAAAAGCCCCTGGACTTTTAAAAGTAGTATTATATAGCGAAGCTAACATAAATAGAGTATTTGTGCTTTAACTAACTAATTAGTGATTCTTTGCAGAGCAAGTTAAAATTTACTCTTATGCTTTACTATCCTTTGTAGTTCACTAATCAAGTTTAATTTTTTCCCCCAACTTCTCTCTTTTTATTCATAGATTTTAGTCTTATAATGTACATTCAAATGCTATACTGAAAACACCTTTCCATTTCAAAGTTCTTGTTGTGTATGGAATGTGGAATGGATTCAAGGGCACATGTACAATGTTTCCATTACTCCAGCCTCCTCTGTTTGGTGTAAAAGTTTGCATGCTGCTATTCTACAGGAACCTGGCTTTAGTAAGAAAAATATTGCTCATCTGGACCAGAATTCTCAATTTTTGATTCCCCTTTCCTCGTACACACGTTCTTTATTTGTAACTTGGCCTTGTTCTTTATTTACTGAGCACTTCCCCGGGCTGCGTCCAGAGATAGGATTCTGAGTTCTTTATAAAGCTTTCTGTTATGATGGTGATGTCCCAATTAAGTAATTTTCAAAATTGCTTTCTGAGATGAAGAAGCAAATGTGCTGGGCAAAAGATAAGGAAAGAATTTAATACAAGTCTTATGAAATGGACATTGTTGCAGAAATTAAGGTCAGAAGTAGAGATGACTGAAATAAATCCTGGCTTCTTTTGGAACCTTTGACATAAAGTCAGACTTGAATGAAAAAATCAGTTTTTGAAAAAGAGAAGTTTAATTTCAGGTTTCTAGGCGTACCACAGTTCGATACTAATTCTGTTGCAATAAAATATAAAGCTTCAGTATAAAATTAGAAGTAAATTCTAACTTCACTGTGAAATTCACATTCTTACAAAACGTTTGAAATGCAAGTATTGCTTGTACTATTACTTTTAAGAGCAGATTTCTAGGGAGATTTTTCCATTAACCTTGATCAATGGTATCCAGTCTTCATTCTTTCTGCTTCATGCAACTCATGTCAATGCACGTCTGCAGTACAGACCAGGTATTACATTTCCATATCAAAGTAAGCATTTATAAGAGATATGGGTGAAGTGACTTTTTTGGCTTCAGATGGTAAAGAAAACATTAGAACTCAACCCTCAGCACCTGTGTGCATTTGTTGTAAAGCTGCCAGCCTTCCCTTGTTCTCCCTGCTGCATTCACAACACAGTTTCCAGAGATCTTGGCAGCACAGGAGATTTCCTTCACTTGCACAAATTCTTTTGAATCCCTAGAGCAGGTTCACTCTATGCCAATACTGGTAAAATAGTATGTATCTAAATGGCTTAGTAGTATTTGCCAGGGTATATGAATCAGGGTTCCAGAGAGGAGTAATTTACTTTTTTTTCCCCCTCAGTAGGTTATGATTACCATGTAGAATTTTTTAACTCTTCTTGTAATTTTGTATCTTAAGAAGCCTTTACTCTGGGAGTATGTATACTTGGAGGGGATCTTGGTAAAGTTGAATCTTTTCAGTGGTCTCACCATTTTCTGCCTACTTAACTTAGGAGATAATAGCAGAAGAAGGTAGATTGGATTTTGGAGAAGATCTTCATTAAGGGGTTGATGGACTTTCCATGTGTCTGTGTTGTGCTTCTTGAGAACAGAAAGTGTGAAATAGCTTTTGCCTGTGCATGCTTTTTCTTTCTTAGTTATGTAAAATTTCAGTAGCAAAAGGAAGATTTAGAAACACCAAAGAATTTTCAAAATTCCACTTTGCAGTGCTGTATCAAACTAATTCGCCTGAAGAAAAATCATCTTGTGCGTTTTGCTGTTTTGCATTACTTATGCCGTAAAACTTTGTGTTTCAGATTCGTGATTCCAACTGTAACTATGAGGCCTTTATGAATATTATTAAATTAAGTGATAATATAGGAGAGTTGGAAGCAGTCAAAGATAAAGCAAGTGAAGAACTGCAGTATCTTCGATCTCTAGATACAGCAGGAGATGGTTAGTGCTGCATTGTTTTGCAAAATATTAAATGCATTTACAAGCATGTCTCTGTAGAATATTGAAAAAATTAGAAAATAAAAGCCCTGATGCATCACAGTATAAAGTAATTCATTTAAAAAAAATAAATTGCATAAGAAGTGCTAAAATACGAATTTTAATTTTCATAAGTGTTTTGTTGGTTGGTGTGTGTTTGATTCCTTTTTGTAAGTATAAATTATTTGGTTACCTAAATGTATTTCTGTTAAATCAAAACTGCCTGACTGGTGGTTCTGAATTTCAGTAATATTTAACTTATTAATCAAACCTGGTAGTCAGTTAACCATTAATCTGAGAAAGGGAAGAGAAGAATATTTCTTCTTGTTCGCTTCCATCAGCAAGGTATTTAAACTGAAAAAAACCCCTCAAGACTTGATTTAGTCATTTGCATTGCTTAATTGTCTTTTTTTTGATTTCAGATATCAACACTATAAAAAATCAAATAAACAGTTTATTATATGTTATTAAAGTATGTGATTCAAGAATTCAGAGGTTGCAGTCAGGAAAAGTAAGTGTTTTAAATTTTTTTTTTAGTTTTGAAAGAGTGAGGTTCCAAATGACTGACTAACTGTTTGCTTTCCATGTTTTATAATTTAGGTTTGATAGAGTCTGTATGTTTGGCTTTACTTTTTGACTCTCTTAATTTGGCCTGGGTGTGGTTCTAAGATAATGTAATATTCTGCATATATTGACTATTGAAATGATTAAGGATTCTATAAGTGGATCTGAAGGCATAACCGTAATAGCAAGAAATGTCATCTTGGCAGAAGAAAGTGTGACGGAGATGAATTTAAGCTGTGGTGAGCTGCAGCCCATCAAATGATGAAATTAATTCCTGTTAATTAATTTTCTGCCACTCTCTCTGCTGATGAGGGATTTGGGGTTAACTTGACCTGTAGAGCATTACATGAACAGCAGTTTTAAAATCCACCTTACCATATAGCAGAATAGCTGCAGCCCGTTTTGAAGGCAAATAATTATGGGAACATGACCTTCTAATCTAGACCTTCATTTATTAGTGATTGTGAAAATAGCTAATCATTGAGATGCTACTTTACTATAGGTAATTTTTTTTTATCCTATCTGTTTTGTGGTAAATATAAGTTATGAAAGTTAATGTAAAAAAAGCCTATGAACATACTGAACTGTGTCTTACAGGAAATAGATACTGTGAAACTGGCAGCAAACTTTGGAAAACTTTGCACAGTCCCTCTGGACCATATTCTGGTAGACAATGTTGCACTACAGTTTTTTATGGGTAAGTGTTAATTTGTCTGATGTGTTTTATTTATAAAGAATATGCTGACTCACAGGACTGTGTACTTGGAATTGCTAAATGTCAGTACTGAGAATATCCATCAGTTTTGTTGGTGGTTATAGTCCTTTTAATGCAGTAGATGGAAACAGTCCAGGAAGTTCCTGGAGCTCATGGAAGGTACTTCCAGACACAATTGGTGAGGCAGCCAACCTAGAAAGGCACCTGTCTGAACCTGTTGTTTGCAGACAGAGTGATGTGATAGTTGGAGGCTGTCTTGGGCATGAAATGAACACCGTCCGTCAGTTTGCAGATCATACTTCAGTTGGGCAGGAGTCTGCTGGAGGGCAGAAAGGCTCTCTGGAGTGAAGAAGGCTGGATTGATGGTCCAGGATTTATTGTATAAGATTCAATAAGGCCTAGTGCCAGGTCCTGCACTTCTGTCAACCCCAGGCAGCGTTACAGGCTAGGGGCAGAATGTCTGGAAAACTGCCTGGCAGAAAAGCACCTGGGGGTGCTGGTTGACAGCAGCTGAACATGAGCCAGGAGTGAGCCCAGGTGGCCAAGAAGGCCAATGGCAGCCTGGCTTGGATCAGCAATAGTGCGGCCAGCAGGACCAGGGCAGTGGTTGGCCCCCTGCACTCAGCACTGGTGAGGCCACAACTCTAATCCTGTGTTGAATTTTTGGGGCCTTCACTACCAGAAAGACATGGAGGTACTGGAGCATGTCCAGAGAAGGCAACAAAGCTGGGGAAGGGTCTGGACCACAGGTGTTAGGTGGAGTGGTCAAGGGAGCTGGGATTGTTTAGACTGGAGAAACACATGTTCAGAGGGGACCTTATCACTTCCTACAACTACCTGAAAGGAGGCCGTAGTGAGTGAGGACTGGTCTCTTCTCTTAGGCAGCTAGCAACAGGGTAAGAGGAAACTGCCTCAAGATATGACAGATGACATTTAGATTGAGTATTAGGAAGCATTTCTTCACCAAAAAGGTAAAGCATTAGCCTGATAGGCTGCCCAGAGTAGCAGTTAAGTCACCATGCCTGGAGGTATTTATAAGACATGTAGATGTAGTGCTTTGGAGCATGGTTTAGTGGTGGACTTGGAAGTGGTAGATTGTCAGTCTTGAACATCTTTTCCAACCTAAATGATCCTATGATTCTATGAACCTGCTTTTTAAAAAATCAGTTTGAACTTCGTCTTCATTTGTCTCATGCTGTACAAGCCTGTTATATTCACAGTGGATTCACTTCTTACATATGCATGTGAGACTTCAGTGCATAGTTCCTAGAGTTTGCTCTCACTTTTTTTAGTGATTCTTGCCAATGTGTATATAGCATTTTTTAAATTGACTTTATATGGTAAGTATTCCAGATGTATAACCAGCTTCTGGTGCTCCATATGTAGTCAACATCATAGAGAATTCCTATTCCAAGATGTACCACAGTAACTGGGGTCGTGTGGTGTCTGTTTTCTGTAGATTACATGCAGCAGATTGGTGGCCAAGCACATCTGTTTTTCTGGATGACAGTGGAAGGATACAGGGTTACAGCACAGCAACAGCTGGAGGTACTTCAAAGCCGGCAGAAAGATGGAAAACATCAGACTAATCAGACCAAGGGTCTATTAAGAGCAGCTGCATTTGGAGTTTATGAGCAATATTTATCAGAAAAGGTAGGAATAACTTCATTCTGCATTGTTTGGTGTTTATTGTTTGTTCAGGTACTTCTTCTATAGTTCTGACTAAGTTAATATGAAATGGTTGTTATGTAGCACAAGTTGCTTACATGTTGATATTTACACTGTTACTTGTGTATCTTCTCTCTCTCTCCTTATGTCAAGCAGTAAGAAAGTCTTCTTGTGTTCCCCCCATTTTAAAGGCTCATAGGCTCATATTGCCACTGACTGTCCTGTCAAAAGCACTGAATGTGTTCCTGGAAGTTGACTTTCTAGAACAGACAAACTAGAGACAATGCAAAGACAGAATAAAAAAGTCTCTCTGCGTATGCTGTCCTTTTCCTTCCTTTTATTCTGCCCTCCACCCTTGCCTGACTGACCCCTTAAGAAGTGTTTATACAAAAAATGTAACTATTTTTCCAAACTTGGATTATGATTGGGTTATCAAATGAAATGGATTCCTGTATCTCTCTACAACTGTCTGTGTAAATTGCTCAAATATCACCATGGGGTGTCTTGCAATAGGCAGTAATGGATTCTTCTGTGAAAGAAACCACTCATCATCTTGTATTCACAAAACATCTTTGTTCTGCATTTATGTGTGCAGAAAAATCACCTCTCTGCCAGAAATGGGCAGAGTTGACAAACTGTTAGCCTTTCCTCAGATGTTTCAGGACTTTATCCTGTTACTTTTCTATTGGCTTGTTCTTGATTTCTGAATCTCTATCTTTTCTTCATAAATAAAAACTGGTTTTAACTCTGAGTAAATCTCATTTAGGTACTGGTTAAAATTGTTCGCATAAATTTTTTTGAGGCAATTCCTAGTGTTTAATTGTTAAACTTCCAGGTTTTAATACAAACTCTGAACTTAATTTGGGGGTGGAGGGGATCTGACTCCTGTTGTATGTTCTAGAAGTTATAGAAGTATTTGTGAAGAAGAAATTTAATTTACTTAGAGAATTGCAGCATTACACTGGATTTTATTTGTGAAAGTAGAACATTTTTATGCTGCAAAAGTTGATTTAGATCTCTATGACAGGCATCTCCAAGAGTTAATATTGATGACAACTTAGTAGCAAAACTTGCAGAAACACTGAACCATGAGGATCCAACACCTGAAATCTTTGATGACATTCAGAGAAAGGTATACTCTATTCATCCTTTATTTCATAAGAACTGTTAATGCTGTAGAGTATAAAACATAATTACAGACACTAAAAAAGAAGGAAGTCAAATACCTGAAACCTGTATTACCGTTCTGCTATTCTATGGCAAACACACTCTAATTTGTCAGCTTTTGCTTTGCCATTTGTTAGCTCAGGGTTTTCAAAGCAGGAGTAGGTGTACTGTATGAACCTAAATATGAAGCACAGTTTGGAATTATCATAATTTTACTTGTGTTAATGCACCAATTTAAGAAAAACATCATGAGTAGACTAAATAAGACGTACAGTTTTCATCCAGTTTTACTTCTCTTTTTCAAAGGTGAATGTAATGGTCCCATATTAAATTCTATAGTTGTTCCCAGAAATTATTTTGGCTAGTCCATTTCTGCAAACTTGCACAGTGAAGCACTCCAAAGCAGCAAGTACTGAAGAAAAAAACAGTATTTTTTGCTACCTGAATATATAGTTTATCACTCAAGTCTAATATATGTATTTAAAAAGGAAAAGTGAATGATTGCTATTTCGGCAGTAACTTACATACCCAGTCTGAAATGGGTTTTTTTTAGATCATTACTTTGATGTTCTTATTCATGCTAAAAATTATTGATATGATTTGTAGAACTTAGAATCACGCTGTTGTACTTGAGGCCCACATTTAAGACTAGTGAGAGAACCTTGTGAAATCTGTATTGCTCAAAGTAGGTTAAGGGCCTTGCTTGTGAATTCTGCTGAAGAGTATAAATTTCCCATGTCTTACAAGAGAAATGAACTTCCTCAAGCATGGCTGAATTGAGCTTTTTTCCTATTTGTATCAGATGATAGGTATTACTTGAACAGTGGTGCATGAAAAAAAACCATTAAAATATTCTAGAGTTGACAAGAGTATCTAAACATCATTAATTCCTGCTATGTATAGATACGTGTGTGTGTATGTATATATATTGTATAGTCTGTGAAAGTAAATTGAGCTGGTGTGGTTAAATCTTTGAGAGTTAGGGCTATATTGTGTTGGCTAAACTGGAAATTGTCACAAAGATCACATATCTTTCCTCCCTTTCTTTCCCTCTTCTCACCTCCTACCCTAAATGTTTGCAATTCTACATTTATAGTTTATCCCCAAGGAAGGACTGCGATAACCTTTTATTAAATGGATAAAGACCAAATAGGTTTATAGTGCAATTGAAAGGGTTAGGAGCAGAGGACAGAAGCATTTACAGCTGTTGTGCTACTTCCCTTCCTAGATGTGCATGTCTGACTAGTTAGATATTTTCTGAGACTGTGTTACACTTCTGGTACAATGAGTTCTCAGTACCTTTTCATTAAGAGTAAGTCAGAGACATGGATGCCCAGATGCTTCTTGTTCAAGTAGAATTTATGAAAACTAGTCTGGTCAATTGAAAAATGGAAAAAGTATTTCTGAAGTTGGCATTTTTGTTTCAATAAGGTGTATGAGTTGATGCTGCGAGATGAGAGGTTCTACCCTTCGTTCAAGCAGAATGTGTTGTATGTGCGTATGTTAGCCGAGCTGGATATGCTGAAGGATCCCAGTTTCAGAGGATCAGATGATGGTGAAGGAGGTGAGATCTGTATCTCTAAAGGGTATTTCCTGGGACCATCTTTTCTCTGCTTTAAACTGAAAATTAAAAAATTATCCACACTTTTTAGGAAATTAAATACTTCCTGTGGTGTCTCTGGTATTTAAATCGCTGTTTCTTACATGTTCTTTTGTGTGTAAATTGTTTTGGGACTCACATAGGCTTTTACTTGTGGTAACTTTTATTAATCTCAAATAAATTCTTGGCAGGTCTTGGTAACAAGTTTGTCACTTAAATAGGCAATTCTTCCATTATACTTTTTTCTTTAAAGTATTTAAAAATCTTTAATATATTGGGTTATTTTAATACATAACTCCACTGCCCTCTGGAAATAGAAATTGCAAGTACATAGGAGTTGCATCTTTAAAGCACATAAAAACATTGTTCTTGTTAACTGAAGTACAAATCCAGTGGAAATTATCTTCTCTATTAAACTAGCTTCTTAATGAAGTATCATGTGGGGTTATATCTTAAAAAAATGTTATCTGAAGTATTTATTTAGGATCTGTATCTTTATAAACTTACATTTCTTTAGGTGTCTTTATCAGAAATTTGAAACACTTGTATGTTGTGTGCGGCATTTGTCCAGTATGAAAGTTGTCTTTCCTTTTTCCATAATGTTTTGTGGATGCACTTTGATTTATGTGTGACCCTGCAATTGAGAAAATCTTCTAACCTGTTCTTTCCTTTTCTTTTCCTCACTGCTCCCAGAATCTTTTAATGGATCTCCTACTGGCAGCATAAATCTGGTAAGTGCTTGGATTTTTTTAAATTATTCTTTTTCTCCTCAACAGTAGAGAAGAGTGATAAAATAGTTTAACTTATGTACATTACAGATTTTATTTCGCTGCATTTGAATTTCTGAAAAAGGTCTTGAATCAAATTGAAACAGACAGGTTATTAATTGCTCTGTAAGATAAAGCTTCTCTTCTTATATTTTCCCACGTTTAATGAAATTTTACATAGTTTCTCACAGAAACAGTTGATTTATGGAAAGCATAAATTAATATCCCCATTTGGTTTTATTAAATAGATATAAATTTGGGGTTACGTAGTAATAGGTGAAAAAAAATCGTTTGAAACAGAAATCTCAAAGGATTAAATTCAAATAGACTGTGAAATGTGGCATTTCTTACTTTTTTCTTGGTTGGTTATTTTTTTTCATTAAGACTTCATTTGGAAACATTGAAGTATCTGGAGTTTATTCCAGCCATGAGTCTTTGTGTTTTTAATCTAACCAGTTTCAAGTTCAATTATTTTTTCTAAGTGATTCTTGACCTGTGTCAGCTTGTCAAAACCTTTTCTTTGTTAAATGAGTGTACCTAAACCAAAAATGCAAATACAGTTATTTGAAAAGGGAAAATGATAAAAAGTTTGATTCATATCCTCCCCATGTTTCTGCAGACAGTGTGTAGCTGAACTGCAAGGTACACAAGGTTCAGTTGAGCACATGAGAATTTGTTTCCAAACCTTTTAGTTTTGTGAAGGTTTAGAGATTTACAATCTGCATGCAATTTCCTACTTGAGTGATGCCTGGGCCCTTCTAGTTTGTTCTTAGAAGGTGTTGTATAGCTCCTTAGGAGTTCCACTGCATTGATAAGATCCTGCTTGCACGCAAAGGAATGAGCGTTTCCTGAAGGAATGCACGGAACATTAATGTCAGTGTGTTTTGGTGTGGGCATTGGTTGTTTATAGGGTCTGGGGTTTTGTGGGGTTTGGGTGTTTTTTTAATTTAATTTGGGATTTTCTTTCCTGCTATTTTCTTGTTGTTTACATTTTGAAATGCAGAGAAAAGGGAAGGTGTTTAGCTGATACAATTTATGCTAACTCCTGGAAGATGCAGATGAAAAAATTAATTTAGCCATATTTTTAATGAATTTGCATATAATTCTGGTAACTTTTTGCAAGGGTCTTTTAACTGACTAATCTCTTTAAAAGATCTTTAAATGTCTTTTAAGTACTCTTTCTAATAATGTTGTGGCATATCAGAGTTATATTTTATGGATGAGGATTTGTCGTTGTGGTGGCTTATCTGGCTGGTGGTTATCTTCTGCTTCATTTCATGTGACTTTCCAAGCTAAATTAGAAAGTCCTAAAATCTTTATCAAGCACTATTGCTATTTCACTATTTGTTGAAATACAAATAGGTATTTTCGTGGGACTCTTCCAAGTCTTGACTTCTGTTTTTCTTGTGACAAGGTTATTTAAGAATACTACATTTATTCAGTAGAGTTAAGAACATTCTAGCAGAAATACATAAGTAAATTTCTCTTTATGCAGAACTACTTTTGCTTTTCTGTAGTCCATATTGTTCAGAAAAGAACAATATGGACTACAGAAATAGTAGTCCAGGGTGTTCAGTGCTTTTACAGGTGTTTGAATACTGGTAGATTTGTTTTTGCTGGCTGAATTCCATGTCATGAGTAAATTTCTGTACACATAGTTTAGCTCCCTGTGTTAAGCCTGTTACATAAGAAAAATAGACCTTTGAAAGGTTACTTCAAAGGTCAGGGAATTTCTGTACTTGTAGCTAATGACAGTGTATTAAATAAGATTGGGATGTGATGTGATATTTTTAGGTTTTTAATTAACTTGTGCTCCTGTGAATATATCTAATGGCAGAGATACTAGCTCATATTAAATGTCTGTCTGTTGCGTTATCTGTTCAGGTTTCAACCTTTGAATTTACTTGTATTAATTGTTGCTGTATAGTGCCTTGCCACAGCAGTTGAGTGTTTCCTAAAGTTTGTAGTGTAAAATAAATTGTCTGCAGTTTATACTTTTGCTGGAAGAATTTGGAAGACAGGCTCAAAACTGTTTTGAGGAAAAGTTGTTTTACAAAAATATCTTAATTTCTGCCTTTGGATTTGATACATTACTATATTAAATCAGTAGGTCATATTTTGTAAATATTTACAGACACTTACAGATTTCCTCTAAAGGATCCATAATGGGAGCTTTGCCTTGAGTAAATAGAAGAAGTTACACAGGGGTCACCTGTCCAAGACCTTAACGGCAGCAGAAGTGGCCGGGTTGAATTTTTGGCAGTCATTAGCTTGAACCCCACTCAGTAATCACAAAGAAATCTGAACTTGAGTGACAGTGAAGGGAAGCAGGAAAACAAGAAGTAATTATGCCTTTAAAAAAATATAACAGTACCTTAATGTAAGCGTTTTGTAGTAAACAAAACATTTGAGCAGTTGACAGTTACTTGTCTTTTGTAACATCACGTCCCTTCCATCATATTGATAATCAAATCTTACAACTTTCAGAATATCAAGTACTTACTTTATCCAGGCTTCCACAAATGCTTGCTGTTAGCCAGTCTCAGGTGATACTCTGCTCCTAAACTGGACACTGCAGTATAGAGCAGCACACCTTACAGGGTCATTGCTGTCCAAGGGACTTGCTCAAGAATGGACTGAGTCGGGGTCCTGTGTCCAACAATGACTGAAAGCAAGTGTAAAGATTAAAGGAACAGCCTACTTATGGTGATATGTTACCAGAATACTCTCTATCATCCAGTAACTTGAAGATTGGGAAATTCTTGAGGTAAAGATGATGTCTGCTGTCAAAATATTTTTGCATAAATTCATCTGTTCCACCGTTCAACAGACATAAACTTTTAGCACTATAACATGTAGTGGCAAAACAGATTTCCCAAAAGGGCTTTTCTTTCTTCTACCTTCTCTCAGTCTGGGACCTTAGTACTGTAAGTCTACAAGCTGTATGATAAAGATACTCTGGAGATTCCCTATGTAACATATGTATTCAGACACTCTTGAACTGCCTTTTATTTGGTATCTAGACTTCATAACAGAAATGTTATTTCCCTTGCCTTCTGTAGTAGACATTTAGCAAGATTGACTGCTGTGGTTGAGGCAGAGAAGAGCCATTCCTTGTAGAGAACTAGAGGAGGAAGGAGTGGAGTATTACGTTGGGATATTGTGGAGTTGATAAAGATTCAGATGAAGAAGGGGCAAGAGCAGAGTCTTTAAATAATTCATGTTTTCAAGTCCAGCATAACTTTTAATTATAATCTCATATATTGTTTCATGTTTAAGAATACAGAGGAGATTTAGAAACTGAGTTGATGTAGGTAGAGTTTTAGTTTGATACACGTATGGCACTGCTAATCAGTAAGTCCCATTCTAAATAACTTTTTTTGGTAAGTCATTATTAAACTGGCTTGGTTAAATTATAAAAGATAGCAGATAGCTATATTCATTCTGAATGTGTTTCTTTGAAGAACTTTAGAATTCTAGAGTAAAATACATAAAATAACTGGGATCCCAGTGCATGTGAATTCTACTTAGGTAGCTCCAACTCTCTTTTTTTTTTTTTAACCTGGTAGTTCAAGATTAGGATGTGTAATGGCACATCCTCTGTTTCTTTCAATTGAGTCTGCAAGTCTTTCAGCAGTCTTGATTGTGTTAAATTTTAGTAATCAGGTGTATTAATTTTAACTAAAAGCAAAGCTTCTCCAAAAGACCCATCAGGCTTCTTTTGATCCCAATAATTATTAAATATGGAGACAGAGCATTAACCAGCTGAGGATGTACCTGTTCATTTTTTTATAACAGAAAATATTCCTGAGAAAAATGTTGGTTGTTTTTTTTTACATAAAGCAGAAAAACTTCCAGTTTCTACTGCTGTGTAACATTTGTGCAGTGTGTAAAGACATTTGAAAGAAAACAGGATGATGTAAAGGTAAAAACTAAAAGACCTGTTACACAACATCTCTATCTTCTCAGTTGTTTGGGAGATTTTCTGCTTTTGGTTTGGTTTGGTTTTTTTTTCCCTAATGCTCAGTAAAGGACTATTTGTAGCTGTACTTCCATCAGAGCTGAGATATCAAATTAAAGTAGCAAATATGTTTGATCAAATATGAATGGTCATACAACTGTGTGTGAAAATGATGGAAATGAAAGGCCCTATACTGTGCAAAAGAATGGCTTTGGTCCCCAGGCAGTACAAACACCTGCATTGTTACAGTGCACTAAGCTTTTAGTGTAGTGAACTGGAAGTTTGAAAATTAAATAGATAATCAAAACACATCTCAAATACAGTGTATTTCTGATCTTATTCTTTTTTTCCCATTTTTTCCTTGTCCTTTATCTCCCCCCCCTGCAGTCCTTAGATGACCTTTCAAATGTCCCTTCTGATGAGACAGTTCAGCTCCATGCATACATCTCAGATACTGGTAAGTGAATCTGTTATGATGTCTGCTTAATTTTTTTCCCACCATTTAGTTTGAATTTTTTAATATTACAGGCCCTTGAAATCCTAGTTTTCTCATTTTTTTGACCTCATAAAACATTTGAATTCATACTTTCCATTAAGTCCTTGTGGGAATCCTTACAGTATTTCTTCTGTAGGTCACAGACTATATATCTGTAGTTAAGAAGTGATTTAATTTTTATTGTTTATGGTATTATTACTGCTTTTATCTCTGGAGAATCATTCATTAAACTTAATATTGAGTAGGATTTAGTTTTGCAAATATTTAAAGAAATTCTAAAATCCATCTCTCTTTCTAGTCACGGAATTGTATTTCTTGATTGTTTAATTCTCTTAGTATAATATTTTCCCCTTATTCTTTGTGCTTCCTGACTTAGCTTAGTTTAAGGAAGTGACTTCTGTCCTTATGGTGGTGGCACTTTTGGTCATCTTTTAAAAAACTTTGCCTAGAAAGAAATTATTTTTCTTTATTACATGAGAGTAACAAAAAAAATCTCAGCTATTGTTTGCAAATACTCTAGTTAAATGAGGTTGCATTGGGTAATTACATTGTGAAGTGATCTTCAGGTACTTTTTTTAGTAGATTTTACTATGCAACACACTTTTAAATCTATGCATTTATATGGTGGACACATGCTGTCAACAAGCATTCAGCTACTTTACATTTTAATTAAACTTATTCCAACTCAGCATGAGAGCAGTGTGCAATGCAAGTGTCATCATGGTAGTCAGTCCTCGGGGAAAGGGGAAAATAAGAATCAAATCCTGCTTTTTTGTTAAAATGACATGTGATACTTTTTTTCTGAATTAAACTTAGAATTTTCATCTTTTTGACCTAAGAAAAAAGGTAAACTTAGAACCACACAAGTTGTAAAATTTGTAGATGGCAGCCTGTATGGATAACTGTCAGCCTGACTCTGTGAATACTTAATGCTCCAGGTGTAACAGGAGATTTGTAAAGGTTTGTATTGCAAGATAGTTTTAAACTGCATCTGTGAGCAGGTTCTTTTCCTCTGCCAGTTAATATCCTTTACTGTGCTTGAGGGTTATATACAAATAGGATTATCTCTGTGTGTTGCAGAATTCACATTGTCTTGAGTTGCAAAATAAATACTAATGTAGAGGCTGTGACGTAAGGGGCAGCAGGACAACTTCTTTTCTGCCTGAAGTGCCACTTAGCAGTGCCTCTGAGATGTGGTGTGGTGGCTGCAGGGCCAAGTGGTCAATATGAATGTAGAGGACAGGGCTTGTGCAGCATCTGTGGGGCTGGGGTTCCTGGCTCTGCTCTCTGGGCAGTCTTTTGGCACCATCCTGACTGCCTACTCTTTTCCCCTGGGGGTTCAGCACTCAGCATTGTTTTTTAGAGGCTAGATGGCAAAGACAAGATGCTCTGTGCCCACTCTTCACCTTTCTAGTGTGTAATTCTTGCATTGGCAGCAGCTGCCACTATCCTACAGGTGCTCCCTGGCTGCTTGGACAAAAGCATTATAGTTCAGAGAAATCAAGTCTGAAAGTACTACAGAGGATGAAATTGATGGTTTCCCAGGAGAATTGTATTTTATGGAGTGTGGGTGCATAGAAAAATTCAGAGACCTTGATTTAAGATATTTTCCTCTAGCTGCTGGAAAACTGTAGGTTTCCCAACTGCATATTGGCTTACTACTTAGAGATGCAACATGTTGCCAATTTAAATGGTGTGCAGTGTAAACAATAGTGGTTCTAGGTTATTCTCTAAATAAAATGAAAGTTTTTGAAACAAGCTATACTGGGGAAATTCTGTGAGCAAGGAGTGTCCAAGAAGATTTACATATTTAATGGAGAACAAAAAGATGTTTGCCTTTGCTTCAGATAACTTTATGTGTTCATTTCTAATTGACTTCTCCATACAATGTGTATATGCACACACAGAGAATGCATTCTGTATATGTACACACATGTGTCCGTATATATATTTTCTGTTGACTAAAATAGCAGGGGAGTGTTTATCTTACAGTTAAGTAAGTACAGTCAACTGCTGTGTTAATAACAAACTACTGATGCCAATAACAAAATTGAATGCTTGCAGCTTGCTATCATTGTCTTGTATTTATAGACCTTTTTGATGGGCAGACACTTGCAATATGATTAGATTACTTTGCAGACTGGAATTTCTGCTGATTTCACAGTTGTCTTTCACCCCCATCTTGAGTTCTTTAGGTTAAAATATTTTTTAAAAGACCTATTTACTGTTTAAAAGTTGAAAATTTTTCTGTTTATGTTTTGCATGCCGTTGAAACTTGCCTAACTTTAAAGCTGCTTAATCTTTATTAAGTTTACCTAGTAAGTTTTGGAGGGTATCATGCAGTGTTTAGGGATAAAGGGTTAGCTTAGTCTTCTTGCTTGCACGTCCATTTTTGTCTTTCAAGTCTGTCATTCCAGACATTTCTTCACTTCACATTTGTGTCCTTTCGTCTTCCTTCTTTCTGTTTGTTCCTTTTTTGTTTTTGTTTTTGAAACTACTAGTCTATGCTGACTCTGACCCATATGCTGTGGCAGGAGTGTGTAATGACCACGGCAAGACATATGCCCTGTATGCCATCACCGTCCACCGGCGAAATGCAAACAGTGAGGAGATGTGGAAGACATATCGGCGCTACAGTGATTTCCATGACTTTCACATGAGGATCACTGAGCAGGTAACCAAGCTCATGAAAATCTTCATAGGCTGATAACTGATGACTATATGATTGCTCTGTGAAAAAGAGATGGAACTTACAAAGTCCCCCCCCTCTTCCCACAGTGCTTAATTTTACTTAAAATCTTTGTGTGGAAGTGCTGTTGGTCTCAAACAGTGGTGTTTTAGTTATATGTATCACAGAGATTAAGAAATAAAAGCTGCGGTTGGGAAATAGGTATTTAGGTTTTAAGTGAACGTTAAGAATTGGTGGGGTCCCAAAAGGGAGAGCTGGTAGCACTTCACTATACTACTAGCAATCTGCCTTTTACTGCTGTACTTGTATTCTCAGACTCTTAACCCTCCTAAAATGAAAGAAGGAAGAAATAGAGAGTTGTAATTCACCAGCTGGTACAGAGTAGAACCTGCTAACATGAAAAAATGATGAAAACACTGTGCTTTTAAAAGGAGGCTGAAGTGCTTTTAAACCAAACCTTTGGAGAAGTCAGATTTGACTGCATAACCTTTAAACTAGTCATCAGTTTATATCCCTTTACTCTGTTACTAGTTGAGAGTCATAGAGAACAAATTCTGTGCAGGTAAGTTAGCATTTTAAAGTTACAGCAGTAATAAAAATTGAATATGCTTTATTAAATAGCAAATGTGTTGAATATTTGGATTAATTATAAATAAAGTCTGACTTCCCTTTGAATTTCTGATGATCTTAGTGTGCTGTTAGTAAATTTGAAATACCAATTTTTGTACTTTTTGAAATTGATTCAAGTTAATTCAGTGTTCTGAAGAATCCTGGATCTTACAGTGAGTTAATGTTCTGCTGATAGGGGGCAGTAATTTAAAACCAACATAGCTCTAAATGATAGAAATATATACCGAAAGCAAAGATGTTCACAATACGAAAGCTTGACATTTCTGGTGGCTAAATCTGAGTGAATTTACAGAGAATAGAAATCTTACCCTAGAACACTAAGATTGCAAAAAGTAAACATTTCTGTGATTCACTGTGGCATCTCAGATGCTCCCAACTTTTGCTTTGTCTTGCCAATAAAATAGATATTCTTACTGTCTTGTGTGCTTGTCTGAGACATTTTTATTGACATGTTAAGGGTAAAAGTTAGAATCGTTGATTTAGAATGAATAGGAAAGGCAGGGACTGTTTGTTTTTCAGAAAAAATAGATAGCTGATCTGAAATGGAATTGAAGTTAGTAGTTCAAAGTATCGATATGCGTTTTTTTCCTTAGAGTACTGAATAGATTCACACCACTTCCTTTGGTCAGTCATGTAATAAATGTCATTTAAAGTAGTTTCCTGTACTTAAAATAGAGGCTGTTAGTTGCTTACATTACATTCTGCTTAGATATGAGAGTCCAAATAAAAACTAGACCATCTTCTGTTCAGTTATTTTCCCATACGGCCTACTTGCAAGGGAATGGGATTTGTAAAGTTGTAAAGAGCTATTCTTTGGTTCTTCCTACAGACCATAAATTTTATATGATCTTTGTGGCCTTCCAAAGTTTAATGATGCAAGAAGAGATCTTGCAGGGAATGAATGCAGTCCATATTTTTTAATGTGTAGTGTTGTGGTCTTTTCTATAAAGAAAAGGATGCAACCTGTTTCCAGGTTGTTTCTTAAAAGCCTAGAATATTCTGTGTTTCTCTCTTTATCACCTTGAGAATATTTTTTACAGGTAGTCTGGATTCTGTATGGGGATAGTCCTGATTTTTCAAGTTTTGTTTTTGTCACTTTTTTACTTTTGTGCATTTTAGCAAATATATTCAGCCTTATTAAGTGTTAGGGCCTCTTCTTTCCCTTCTGCTTCCCTGGGACTGCCATTCTTCCTGCAATACTAGAACAGTAGAATACATGTCAACCAGTGCCAACCAGTGTCATGACCTGGAAAAAAGGCACAGGTGATGACATAGAGAGCAGGTTTTGATAACCTGTGCGTACACTGGGTGCTGCTGTCTCTCCAGGGGTAAAAGCTTAATTTCCTTGATAGGCTTGATCAAGGTAGGAAAGGAAAGAAATTTTAGAATGATATACAAGTTCTCTTGAAAATATTTACTCTTTATATAGTCTCATAATCCTAGTAACTTCATCCCAAATAATAAAGATAAATTTTGAGCCTCAGCCTTTTGCACACTCTACTGGTCTGTATTTCAAAAGTAAGTATTATGTGCAAGTTTGGAAATTAAATTTTACCGTTGATAGTCTTCTGGGAATTTTCACGCATTTGTTCTTGACAGAGTACCTTTCCCTTTGGGTTCTCCAAGGATTCTGAGTTCCAGGCATGATGCAGAATTTTTTTTGTCAGGTGTTCGATGGTATATAAGAATAGGTGAATAGAATGTCCTTATTTGAAGACTTGAAACTCTTTAAAATGAAACAAAAAATCTTCTCTTTTTTTTCTAGTTTGAAAACCTTGCAAGTATATTAAAACTTCCTGGCAAAAAAACATTTAACAATATGGACAGAGAGTTTTTGGAAAAGAGGAAAAAAGATTTAAATGCTTATTTGCAGGTAAGCTGTTATGGTTTTTTTAGCTCTGTGCTTGGAATTATTTTTTCAGCATGCCTTTGTGGTTTTTTTCTTTTGAAAAAAAAAAGCTGTGTTGTTATTGGTACACAAAACTAAATAATCTGTTATAAGAACTTGATACTATCTCATAAGTTTGGATTTTCTTTGGTGTTTTGGTTTATTCTCAGCCAGTTCTGTCTCAGCTTTTCTGAGCTGATGAGGTTCCAGCTATGTTGGTTGTGAGCTTTATGCCATTGACCTTCTCCTGCTGACAAATGTTTGTGGTCACTTTCTCTTATGCTGTTGCATAAGGATTTCCATGGCACCCACTCCAGCAGTGTAGCAAACCACACAGTTCCTCTGTTCAGACAAGGCCTGTATCAGCCCACACAAAAGAATTCAGTTGTCTTCCTTCCTAAGGACTTTCTGGTCATTTAGCACTAAAATGTGTTGATCAAGTCATTGAACATGTTAACAATAAATAATGAAGATGAGTAAAACACTGTGAAATGACAGTTTGAGTGGTCATAAAGGTGTGTATTTTTCTATGAGTTGCTATAATTATCATAGTGGTTAAAATTATGGGAATTACTAAGAGGCCCATTGTTGCCATCTCGAGGTGAGTGGAATATGGAATAAAATTCAGGAGTGAAAAAATACATTGCTAGATGTGATGTCTTTGATTGTGTCTTGTTCATTATTTATTAAAATAACTTCTAAAAATGATTTTACTCAGCTCTTGTTAAATCCTGAAGTGATGAAAGCTTCTCCAGCTTTAGCCCATTATGTGTATGACTTCCTGGAGAATAAAGCCTACAGCAAAGGGAAGGGGGATTTTGCACGGAAGGTAAGAATGTTTTGTACTGTCAAGAGAACTTTAGAGTATTCATTCATGCAATGATTGCATTAAACAGACACGTTGAACAGGTATTAAAGAGCTATATAGCACTTTGAAAACAGCTTGCACATGAGTTGCTTTAATATTTTGAGTGTCAAAGTATCTGAGGAGATACGGAGTCAAAAAATTACCACTTCTATAATAGGTAAATTTGTTTGTGTGACAAAGAAATAAAATTTTGAAAATGGACACAGTGAATTGCACCAAGACTATTCTAAAAGTGTGTTTGTTGCAAGTTGTTTTCTGTCAGACATCTGTGATTTTTTTTTTGCTTTTGAGGTCTTATTCCTTCTGATTTCTTTTTTCAGTTCTTTACTCTGTATTTGCTGCTGTTACCATGCTTTCTACTTTTCAGCCCAAAACATGATAAGTGTTTCCCTTCAACAGCACCTGTTAAGTATTTTGGTGTAACCATCCAGAGTCATTGGTCAAATTCAGAGCTCTGCACTCTGCATCATTTTGTTAAGCCTCCAGTCTTCAAACAAGTGGTTCTTTGTTCAGTTGACCAGTTTGTGTGAGCATCTGCTTTGCAAATGCAGCCATTTCAAAAGTTTTAGTGATTTTGGTACAAAAAGCATCTGCAACTGTATTGTCACTTCAAATTACTGTCCTGCCTATATTCCTTAAATAATTAACAGTGAAATAGTTACATATTTATCAAGGTTTATATAATGACTAAGATATATTTTCCAGCTTAAGAGATCGTTTATAAGCATAACTTCTTAAAGGGCAACACACTAGTATTTGTTCCTTGGACTGAATTTAGAGTATATACTGAAAGAAAAATTGTAACAGTTTCTTTGGAACTACTCTATTTTTAATTATACTTGCCATGATACATACTATTCCAGTGCTGTTTAAAACAGGCATGTTTCAAAACTGAAGAGTTGAAAGCAGAAGTGAAACATCCAGAAGTAGAAAGTTGGAAGGGAGAAATGGTATTGAATGGAGAAGAAAAGGAAAATAAATTCAAGCTAAGAAAAGACAAGGGATGGGAAATGGAAATGACTCAGGAAAACATCTGTTGAAAGATGTAAATAGCTGCAGTAGGGCTGTAACGAACGAGAAATACAAATGGCAGTAAAATTAAAACTGTATTCTGCATTCTGTATGAATTTAAGTGATTTGAGTTGTTCTTTTATATTATTGTTCTCTGGAACAGTGCCATACTTCTCATAGTGTGTTAATATGCTGGTGTCCTCATAGATTATACAATTCTGGTTAAACATCTTCCCCTTCAGATGGACACATTTGTAAATCCACTGCGTAACTCTATGAGAAACGTATCAAATGCAGTCAAGTCTATCCCTGACAGCCTGGCAGAGGGAATGACTAAAATGTCAGACAACATGGGTAAAATGTCAGAGAGATTGGGACAAGACATAAAGCAATCATTTTTCAAGGTAAGAAAATATTGGCGGTTAATACATACTAGTAAATTAATAGAGGAGTTACTGTTGACTCACTTAAATTAATGTTACCTAGAAGAGTCAATCTGTTTTGTACCTGCACCCTCTTAAGTTCCACAGTCATTATAAGACAAAAAGGGAGGTCTTTGCTATTAAATAACATTTTAAGATGGCATCTACAGACTGTTGCAGCTATCCTTCACTTAATTCAATGCAGTAACTTGAGAAGAACATGAGATTCACTGATTTTCTTAGTTTTTAACCAGACATTCTCATACAGCTAATTTCCTGCATCTGCTGTTTTCATTAGGAAAAAACCCCTATAGATTTTGAAACTCAGAATAGGGAGATAGCCTCTTTTCTGCTTACTCCTTGCTGAATTTAAATTAAATTTTCCTTGTCTTTCCTGCCATCTTTCCTCATCTCTTACATTCATAAAATACAATACTTTGAAGGTGGGAATGGTAGCATGACATGCAATCTGGAAGTCCTGTGAAAATAGTAATATTCAGAGCATGTTCATCTTCCCTTTGTTTCTCTGGTCCTCCTCTTCCTGTGTGTAGCTGTAAGGTCTGTGATCAGGGATTGTTCCATTTTGTGCTACCAAAGCAGTTACATATGGCAGATGTAGAACAGCAACTGAGATGAGTGAATTAACCCTTAAACCATGAAAGAGAATAATAAATTTGGGCCTGAGGGGGGGGGATTGGTGAGTTTTTTAGTTACTTGCAGCGTAAAATGACTGCCTCTGGACTTCCTCATTGCTATTAAATTCCCTTTCCCTGTAAGTGACTAACAATATATTTACAGTTGTACTCACTGGGACTAGGTAGGACTTAAGATCAAGAAGAAATATCTGAAGAAATACCAGTCTCATAAAAGTTTTTAGGTGTTTTTCATTTGAAGCATTGGGCACTTGATGAATTATATGGGGATTGTCTTAATGATAATTGTGTTGATAATTTTGGTAGCTATACAAGAGTAGATACAGACTTGATTTTTGGTTTTGGAAGGTGAAAGGACTGCTATGTATTTATCTGCTTTAGTTTGCAATTGACTTTTGACCAAATGTTGTTTTATATTTTCATAACCAAATTGCTTATGAATTTTTTCCTGATTTATTCATACCCTAGCATATTTTTTCCATCATAAACATAACCTTTTTTATTGTAGGTGCCGCCTCTGATGCAGAAAACCTATTCAGATCCAGACCATTGCCGTGTTGCAGCACCAATTGATGACAACGTGAGTCTGACATTTGTCCTTTCAAAGTTGGCACTTCTAAAACCAAACAAATGAGTTACTTTTTCTGTATTGAGCTACACTTTTATTGTTTTCTGGCACTATACCAGGCACTTCAAAACAGTTCTAAGCTTTTTAAAAAGAAACTTGCATACTTAGTTTTAAAATTAGCATTTTTGCTAGCACTGAAATGGTTTGCACAACACTGAAATATCCGGGCGAGTGCATGTACTACTGAATCTGTGTACTGTGCCTGGGGGTTTCATTCTTTTGGGTTTTTTCTCTTCTCCCTCCAATTTCTGTCAGTTCAAAGATAGTGTGGTACCAGACTGCCAGCGTCATTTCAATTGGCATTTTATGGATTTGATTTCTGATGTGACCTTTTTAGGAGCATTTGTTTAATGGATCAAAAGAAGTGTTTGCCATGTTGTTGTGGAAGCACTCTTCAGAAAGTGTTCCTAAATAACAAATTTCTAGTATGTGGACACCTAAAATGTGTAAAGTAGTAATATTAAAAACTGAAAGTGAAAATAGTAAAAATTGAAAGTGAAGTTTAAGCTCTTGATGGTATCATAAGCTGTGGTATTTTACCATTGTTTTGATTGAAACATCGATCATATATATGTGCAAACAATTGGAAAAATCCCATTTATCTCTAGGTAGGACAGAAAAGCCTAAGACTACCCATCAGTATATGCATTTTGCTATGCACCTGTTCTGCCCTTCATGTTTCAGGCTTTTTGGTCACATAAAAGCATTTCAGTTTGTTACCCTGTACACAACTTCTGTGATCACTTGGTAGATGTATTTTTACTCAGATAACATCTCTGTGAGTTCTTCTGGATTTTCTTTTTCCACATTACTTTTCACTATATAAGACTGTATCCCAAAGTTTGTAATTACTATTGTAATTACAAATATCTTTGGTACTCCTGACTCTTCTGTTTTGCATAGGCAAAACAAAATAATATAATTCGAGTATATGAGCAGCTTCTCTGTAGGTATTTCATTATCTTCTGTAAAATGATAGATGATGCAGTTCTTGATCACTTTAAATTATAACATATCAAGTGTTAAAGAGAGATTTCAGATATTTGAAAACCTTTCACCTATGAACTGGTCATATAAGATGAATTGCTCACAACTTACAATTACTTAGACAAAAGGAAGACAGTTTTGAATGGAATTACACTTTGAGAAGCAGTACTGTAAAACTGAGCCATAGATCTGTGCAATCTCCAGCTGGATTATGAACCCCCAGTCTGTCCCAGTTGAATCTAAAGGCTTAGTCCACCAAAAGAATAATACTAACGTGTTTTTTGTAGGCCAATCTGTGTAATATTATCTGTTAAAAAATAAAATTATGATCCTTCTCTTATTCTCAAGCATAAAAGCACTGGATAGTCATACAGGTTACAAAGACGTCTGAATGAAAGGCACGTCATTGCAATGAAATGTCACTGGTTTTAGCACTTGTAAGAAAATGGAAAAAGCTCCTTCCAGAATTTTTTGTGTAAGGCAGTTGGAAGCACATCAACCAAGGAAGAGGTCAGGGATCAGGTCTATCTTAAGGACATATTTACATATATTAATTTTATTCAACTTCTGTAATAACTGTTGACTTTTGAAGTAGCTGTTTCTTCTTGTCTTATTTTAAAAATTCAGTATATCTGGTTTATTTTATATTTAATTTTCAGTTTTTCTTTGCTACTAATGGTGTTATAGAAGATTTAGGGAAGATTTCATATTATAGTAAAATACAGAGCAAAGTGTTTGTCATTGTTGTGCTTATACTGAAACATTTGATGAATAAAGTAGCTATTGAACCTGCAGCTTTCTTGAGCTGAATTAAAAGTTTACTGTTTATTCTTTTACTTGGTGGTCAGGTGGATGACAATATTCCCCTGAGAGTAATGCTCCTACTCATGGATGAAGTCTTTGATTTAAAGGAGAGAAATCAATGGTTAAGAAGAAATATTAAAAATCTGCTTCAGCAACTTATTAGAGCAACATATGGCGACACAATTAATAGGTACTGTTTTTCTTATATAGAGCAATCATGTCAGTACAGTGGCACTGTATTCCCTGTCTGTACATGCTTCTTTGTATTACTACATTATTGTGGTTTAAATCTGCATGCATTCCTCTGTGAAGAAAATCAATAAACTGAGTATAGATGTGGTGTAAAGTGGAGATAAACGCAATACATTACTGAAAAATTCCAGTAACTTACATGCCGGAGAACTTAGAAAAGAGCTTTCACGTACCAGAGTTCACATTTCTGTAAATGTAACTTAATATATATGCTTTTTGCCCTGTTTTACACTATACTCTTTTTTTATTAGTATTGTTTATTACGGTCTGCACTATTTCTTGCTTACATCTCTTTCATGCCACAAATGATCCACTGGAACTATCAAATTATGTGAACTTTACTAAGTTGCAGTGTTAATGTTAAGTTTTTGCTCTAACACTTTAAAAGATGGAAGTGAGAAAGGAAAAGGATTCTTATGGGGTCTGGTTTGCCCTCTCTATAGTCTTTTTAATTCATGTGTACCCTTATTCATGCCAATGCAAAGCCACCTGATAGTGCTAATTAGGTAATGTTTCTTGACCTCAGCTCAGAAATATAGTTTCCAGGCTTTCCTTCTAGGAATTTGTTTCTGAAATGTAAACAAAAATAAAGAACAACAACAACTTCTTAGATACAGGTTTAGAACTGCATGGTTACTTTTGATTTAGTGCCATGAATCAAAAACCTGTTATCTAGCCGGTGAGAAGTAGCTTCCTATTACTTTTTTTCCAGGACATTCCTCACTGTATCATTTCTTTTTACCCTTCAAAAGTGTATTTGTGATGTTTTCACCATCAGTGTTAAACATAAAGACTTGTGGTAGCAGTAATGATGTAACCATGGAATAAAATAGCACTGGGTCTTTCTCAAGTAATTCCTTGTGGCCAGTTGAAAACTGTCTTGAGAACTGTGCTTCCAAGAACATGCTGAACTGTTAAACAACTCTGAATACTTTTTGCTGTTTCCAGACAGTAGTATAAGCAGCAGAGTTTGTGCACAGGCTGCTGCTTCCTTCTTGCAGAGATGGCTATAATACTGGTTTGCTTCTGCATTTAGAGCCATTCCAGATACTCATGGCTTCCTCTGGTCACCAGTCATACCTTGTCTTGGCAAGTTCTTGGGGTTTAATGGCATTCTGCAGAAAAATTGTCTTTTTCTGTTTCTTAGAAAACTAAATTCAAATTGTGATTGGGGAAACAGTCCTGTGATTATGGTATACACAGATGCATACATCATTTCTGTAAGCATCCTAGATTTGGATATAGAGCTGTGTGTATGGGTTGGTGAATGAAGGCCTGATGAATGATGAGTCTTTATCTCCTGTTAAAGACTGTGAAGCAACTGTACACACTGCAGCAAATATTTTGAGATTTTGAGTAGGTCCTTTGCTTAAAGAAGCAAAACTTAGAGTGCTCCATGAAGAGGTGTGCTCTACAAGCAAGCCAGTTATCTAACTGGGAGATGTAACAGCAATTTTGCAGCCAACTTCATTATCATATATTTACCCCCCAAAAAAATCTTTCGTTTCAGGGAGTGATCAGTGAACTTAGATTTCTATCTTGGGAATCAGTGCTTGCCTTCCTATTGTGCAGTAATATAGAAAGTACTTAGAGAGTTGGAGAAAATTGATATTATACTTTGTTTGCCCTAGATATTATACTTTGTTTACCCTCTTTAAAGTGATGCTTCATTTATGGGTTCTCTGCTTTAAAAATTACATGAGAGACTTATTGCTTTGATTTTAGGAAAATAGTTGATCATGTTGATTGGATGACATCTCCTGAGCAAGTAGCAGATGCAGTGAAACGCTTCAGGTATGTCTTTCATCTTAGATATTAAATATGAGGTACTCACCAATCAATGTCTAATATCTGTAAGTCTTCCTATTGTTACGTGAGGAAATTATTACCACTCTCCAGCATACCAGATGGATCATACACTGCTTTTTACTTGTGTTAATTGAGAGAAAGCAATTGTCACATGGAGAAGACTATTTTTGAGTTTTCTCTTCTACCTTAAAAACTTCTTTGTTAACCAGTCTAGAAGAGCTAGAGTACAGGTATACTTAGAAGTCTTGTCACTGGAGTGATGTAGTGTCTTACTTGCCTTGATGAAGGTACATACGTGCCTTGCTTTTAAAGGTGAACGAATTAGTGCTGAGAGCCTGAGCTCTAAGATAATGTTTCATTTTGGATGGATACAATGGAAACGAAGTCTCAGTTGGAAACTATCAAAGACTCTGGTTTTATGTTTCCATGAAGTTTTAATGGCTTCTGCATTGTTGTTGAGAAAGTGTTACCCACTTCTTTTTTTCCCTGTAGTCTGGTGGTTTTTTTGTTGGGGTGAAAGTCAAAGTAGGGTAATGTGTTCTCCAAAGGGTCATAATTTACAAGTATTCTGTTATTCTCTGATTAAACTATGGGAATGTGTACTTTTTATTCAGCAAAAAGATTGTCTTTCACTGGAGGCAAAATAGGTTGTTAGACAGAGACATGTCTTTTGCATTGGGCATTCTACTATGCTGAAACTATTTCTTCTCAGCTTTAGATTGTTGAAAGGCTAACTACTAGTGTCAGAATTCTGATAAAGCAATTAATAGACCTAAACCTAGAGTCTCAGCAGCATCTGACTGGGAGAAGCAAGGCTTAGGTCTGTTTTATGTAAAAACTGTGTAGTATTTAAATGGTTTTGATTTTAATTATTTTACTAAAATCTTATTTCGTCTGATTCCTGTACTAAAAAATTACAGCTACTGATAGATTGAGTGTATTGAATCACTTGCTTTTGATTTCTTCACTTTTTTCCCCCCTCTTTTAATGAAGTGTCTGTTAGGTTGTATGCAAATTTATTTCTTGTATTTATTTTATGAGATGGCCTTAAAAGATTTAAAAGAGCTTTCGCTTGTTAAGATGTTAATGTATTTTGACAGATTTGCTTTTGTTGCAGAGATGCTTTTTGGCCCAACGGCATTTTAGCAGAGACTGTTCCACGAAGGGACAAAGCTATTAGAATGAGGACAAGAGTGGCAGGGAAGACCAAATTACTGGAGGTGATGCCAGGTAAGTGAGTCTGGGATTAAACCCTAACAATCCATATTGTTACTGGAATTATTTTCAGTATTCTTGTTGATTCTGTTAAGTACTGTAAATAAATGCTGATGTGTGAACTGTATTTAAATAAAAAGGTTTCTAATTATTAAAGCATTGGTCATTTTCACATGTACTGTCAGTAATTCTCTTAGAGCCAAGCCAGAATTTAGTTTCTAGATGATTTAAGTTGTGCCTGAAATAGGTATATTCCAAAACAGTGTGGTTTCTTGCAAACATGGTTTCCACATATATAGGTTAAAAGCGAAGTAATTTTCAAAAATACTCTCTTCTGTAAGAGAACTTTTTGTTTAGTCATGTTGTGTAGAGGTGCTGTTACTTCAAATTTCAGGCTACATAGTTCGAAAGACTTAATATTCAGTTTAAGTTTGTAGTTAACATGGAGGTAGAATTCAACTTAAACTTCTGTGTAACTTCTGTTTTTGTAGATGAACTGAAGCACATCATAGGCGCTGAGACTACGCGGAAAGGCATTCTTCGGGTCTTTGAAATGTTCCAGCATAGTCAGCTGAATAAGAGAATGGTGTATGTCTTTCTGGAGAGATTCCTAGAAACCTTATTTCCACAAAATAAGTTCCCTGAGCTCTTCAACAAACTGCATTCAAGGTCAAAGCAAATGCAGAGATATAAGCAGAGACTACACTCTACTCAAGCGCCTTCCTTACAGAAAAGGTGACACTTCAAATCTGTTAAGCTGGTGTTTGTTTGTCCAGGATTAATTACTTGGGCAGATTCTCTGGGGCTTCAAACTCACATGCTGTCATTTCTGCACCAGTCTTCTAGTGTCACATATTAGATTATTAATGCATCTGTAAGACCTGTGGATCTTCTCATCTTCACTTGTAATTCAACCACTACCAGAATGGTTTGTGTGTCTTAAATGATTTGGTGCGTCTTCATGCAACATTGAGAAGAAAACTGGCCCAGTATATCAGAATGCTGTTCCCTTCCGTTCCTGAGTCGATGTTTTGCCAGCAATGAAAAGTGCCAGACTGTTCAAGTGAAGCACAACTATGGTGATACAATTGAAGAAAAGGGTGTTTTGGCACTGGGAGATAGTGCAATGTGTGAGAGTCAGGTGGAATTGTTACAACTGTTGAGGCTCCGTAGGGCTATTTTAACATTCCTGTAAAGGCTGAGTTAACCAGAAAAGCAGTCTCTGGAATAGTAGGTTCATAGGAGAGGGAAAAAGTAGCTATAGCCCCATCACAAAAGTACATTCATTGAATAAAAGTTGAGGTAAGGTGGCTTTTATGTCACATTTGCATCCTCTTTCATATTTTGAAAATTAAACTAACCTTATATCTAATGGGGGTTTTAGTAAAAGCAGAGGTTCAGTAGAAACAAACCCTTTATTCTGATTATTCTGTAGCTTTAAGGGCCATATGCTGCTCTTACAGCACCTGGCATACATTCTGCATGTAACTTCAGTGGAGAAGGAGCATTATATTTATGTTCAATTGGTCTATTGGAACATAAGTCAATAGTTGTAGAAGGAAAGGGATATATATGTTTCAAAGATGATAGATACTATGTTAGAAGATGAGGAAATTGCAGTAAGGCACAGTTTACACACAACTCCCCTCTAAAATCTGGAGCTTTTTTGGGATGTAAAAGACTATGTCCCACGTAATTGAAAGATTCCTTACCTTTTGGTGTGTAAGCCTCATATAGAAAAATGTTAGAATTACTTGGTTCCTCACAGGTAAAAAATTTCATTAGTCATATGCAAACACTTGGAAATTTCTGAATGCATCTCAGTGTATATATGAAAATAAAAAGGAAATAAAACTACGATATTTTTTTAAATAATTTTTTTATTTTTTGCATAGTGTAAAATTTTAATAAAAATTTGACATCAAGGCCCCACATCCATCCGTTTAATTTCATTGAAGAAGTTCTGTCCAATGAAAAATACAGTAACATCTGAATAATCCTGTTTGGCCACAGCATATCTCAGTTTGTGTTTTATTTTCCATAGTTCCCAACTGTTTGAGCACTACTATCTTGACTGAATAGCAGGTAATCTTTTAGAGTCCCTTTTTTTTCTGAACGCTAAACACAAGGTAAGATACAGCTATGGATCAAGGATCCTAAGGATCCTTGTAGTAATTTGTGTCTTAATGGGAACAAATGGTCCTTTTATGCAAATGACAGACAACAGACCTTTGATGAAAGCGTTCTGAGACAAGATAGAAGGCTCTCAAAGGACCTCGTTAAACTGACTGACACCTCTATATAGATGATTTTTCTCATGGACTCTATTAATGAAATGTAGCCTTTTATCATACTACTTAATGATGATCATATTGTACTGTTAATGTTCTCATACAGTATGCATGGGCTCAAGTGCACTTGTTTTTTTCTTTATTGCAGAACTAAATGCTGTAAATGAAATCCCTTTCTTTTGTAATCCTTATGAAGACAACTTCCCTTCCTCTCTGCAGGTTCTGTAGAAGTGTGATGGTTAAATGCTTTTGAATTTAACAAAATTCTTGAGTTCTGTGTGAAGTAATCAACATAGCCAGCTCCTATTGTTTACATGCCTGTATCTTCCTCTGATGTCAGGGTGCTCAAGCATAACTGATATCTGACTGATGAAAGATCATTCAGCAGTTGTTCTTGGCGATACAGTAAATATCTCATTAATCCTACCAAATCTAATTTATGTCTTTTAAGTCACTGAATTTGTTAAGCAGTATGAAAGTCAGAAGTTTAAATACTGTTTTGTCAAATCTGTGAAACCTTTTATCTATCTGTAGGTACCATGAAAAATTTCAAGAGGATAGTGATAATATACAAATTTGGCTTTCTTTTTTCTAGTTATCTGGTACATTTCTGTACAAAAACAAAATAATATCTCTAGGAATGTGAACTGAACATAATACACCGTGTTTATTAGTCATATAACTTAATGAATTAGTACATATACCTATACACACATTTATATACGCATGTGTGCATATGTATATATGTATTGAAATTTTGTCTTCTGTATTTAATTACAGAATGTGGCTTCCTAATTCAGGGGTACCTGTTGGCTGGCAAGAACGATCAGAAATGAGTACTTTTTGTTAAAGTGAGTTTCTATGTATCTTTATTTAAAAGGTTTTCCTGTTAACGATTTAAAGTACCCACCCTGTAAACCCATGCAGCCTATTATCCTAGAAAGTTTCCAAAACTGAATGTTAATATACAGCAGTCTGGGTGTTTCTTCTGGCCTTTAGGTGCTGTGACTGGCCGCTGAAAATTGTGCCATTGTCAATAAATGCACTTGTTTTAGCCTTAATTATTTTTAAGAGAAAACGAGCAATTGAATTTTTCATTTGGATCATCCTCAAGCTTGTGCTGCTGGTGTTTGCTAGAACTAAACAGTAAATTTTAAGTGCTACCAGAATGTGTACCAAAATGAAACTATATGAATTCCACAATCTAAATTTTAATTTTGTGCAATATTTTCATTTAATGCATGTGTATTTGAATAGCTGTAAAATAAATGAATTTTTAATGTTCTGAAGTCTAGGTTAAAAATGTCTTCTCAGCTGAACAATTCTGCATTCTGTTGTTATGTTAGTTTATTTAAGGACTTGTTTTAAAAGTCTTACTTGTTACTCCTTTGTTAATTCCTTTGTTCTCAATGATCCTTGCTCTCCTGAGCAATGCTCATATATTACAAGGGAAGAATCTGAAGAACACATCTCATAAACTCATAGAGCTGTTATAAATTACTTGTGCATATCATTGTACAGTGAGTGTCAGCTGTGTGCCTAATTGTTCTGTTGATGCTTTTCCCCTCCCTTCCCCCTCCTCTCGTTTCTGTAACAAAGAATGAACATGAAACGGGCTGCCATGGTCACTTCTACTGAATGGCAGAGGACTCTGAATTTTTTTTGGAGTTTGCATTTATGTTCTGTCCAATAGAAAGCTAAAAAAATTACACTAATAAAATATTAACAGGATTACAATGAGTCTCCATTTATTTTTCAAATAACTGTCTCACTAGCAAGTACAAAAGGCCACTAAAGATAAAACTATTGCTGTTTAAATAAAGCAGCCATTATTTGATTTTTTTAACATTTTATAAACTGGGTTTGCTTCTAACAAATTAATCTCTACATTCATTTTTGACCAGCGTTTGCGGAGAGTCCTGTATTTTAAAAAGAAGCAGAAACAATGGGATTGTGTGATGGAGGGGGGGCATTATATTGTTGAGGATTTTTTTTTTACTCTTTGGCTTTTTCCCTGCGGGTTTATTTTTGCAGCAGCTGGATCTACCATGGGATCACAATTGTTACCCTTGATATATTTATTCCAGCTGTTTCACATTCATCAAAAAGATGTCCTGAGCTACAGAGATGTTTGACCCTTGGGTAAAGTGTTTACCACTTTGTCTTGCTACAGGATATAGAGACATATCAGGAATTTTACCAGCAGATTGGAAGTTCTTATTTGTTGAACCTGTTATCCTAGGGTAATTTCATGGCAAAAATACACTTCAAATAAGCTTGTTTTTCAAAAAGTCTCTAAAATGTCTGCCCTTTGCTCATTGAGGGTTATATGTGTCTGTGGTTTATTTAAATCTTCAATCCATCAGATTATTTAATTTTGGTTTTGACATCTAGTGCGGTGTGATCGCTAAAGTTTTTGTGGAGTTTAGTAGTCAGCATCACTCTTCCTTGACTTAACTAGAAATTACATAATTTATCTCTTGGAAGAAAGGAAATTGTATCATGAAAACAATTAGTTCACTTTTGTCATGTATTTCAAAAGAAATTAAGCTTTAGTAAACACTTGAAACATCTATGCCACTACAGCGTGTGCCTCCCCAAAATACATTTGACTGCTTTTGTATTCAGATATCTCAAACAACTGTTACCCAGTTATTTGAGATATTTGCCATGTCTCTGAATTACTATGGCATGTTGGGCTTGGGATAATCTGCATGAGTCTGTTAAATAATTTTATCCCTGGTTCAGCAAGGGCTAACTGGAATTCTCATTTGGCATTTTATAATTGGACTAGTACGTAAATTAATTCTGAGGTTGGGCTTAAGTAGCAAACAAGATTATATTGAATTTGTTGGGAATCAAGACCTACTAAATGGAAATAAGGAATTTAGATTTCAAAAATTGTATTGTTCTTTCTGACCATAACATTTTTTCAACACAAATCCAAAATACTCTATTGAGGTTTTGTGCTGAATTTTCTCAGCTTGAGCTCTGGAAGCATGTTAATTCTGAATTAAATTGAGAGATAATGATGAAATTTTTCTGTTACCAATTTATGTGAGTTTTAGGTAAGAGATTCTAAAAATTATTGAGCATTGGGTGCCTTCTTCATTTGAAACATTTGAAAGATGGTTCTGCATGTTACCTGGTAATTCCATGCACAGAACAGCCAGAACTTCGGCTTCTTTTTGTTCTTTTTCTTAAAATAGCCACCCTATATTAGGGTAAGTACAAAACTTTGCAGATGTCAGCTCTCCTTAGCAAGCTACAGGTTTGTTATTTTTCAGTGTGATGGTGAAGTTGGAATTTGATTGTCAAAGGCATTGTTTTTTTTACTTAGAACTTAATACAAAACATTCCTTTATAGTCTGTTTAAAAAATTGCTTTCACATCTCACTCAATTGTATGTTATCTATACTGATTTAAAACACTGGCCTCCCTTTAATCCTGAGCATCGTTTCTGCAAACAAACAAGACCTGTTTATATCTAATGTAAAAATGTGGGTATCTGGGCAGAAGAAGGGTAGGAGCTCCATGTTCTTCTGTCCTGGGGAACTGGATCACTGCAAAAGTGAAAGCGGGATGTCATGCATTTGGAAATTCACCAGTTTTGCTGACTTTGTGCGGTGCCGTGTAATGGCAACCTGGGCTCATGGTTCTGTGGATCTCATGGAAAAGTATTTTACTTTTATTAACGTGGGTTCTAAGTGCTGCTGAGGCTAGTGGTGATTAGTGGTGGTAAATGACTCTGAATGGGTTGGAGCCTGACCGTGCCCTCTAATGAGGGAAGTGCAGCCTTTAGAAATGTGTTACTGACAAGGGTTCTGTACAACCAACACGTGGGGCTGTCACCACTGAAAGAATTTCCTGAAGCACCTGAGTGATGCCAAGTGATTCCACACAGAAACATTTGTGCTGTTCCAATTGCTGTCGAATCCATCCTTTTTTACTTTCTGCCAGCAGTACTTCTATTGCCAGGGATATCATGGTCTCCAGGGGGTATGTCATCCTGAGCCTAAGCAGTGTAGTAATACTGGATAGATGGCTGTTTGTGTAGGTGGACTCTTGGCTTGACAGTCATAATATTTTTCTTCTACTACTGTGGACTACAAGAATCCATAAGAAGCAATAATAAGAATAAGAGGAATTTAAAATAATTATTAAGATTATTTATTACGAATAATATCTTTAGAAGTTATTTTACCTATAAACTTTTTTACTGATGATTTATTTATTTGATAGCAAGTCAAGTGATCACTTACTAAACTGAGAGATTTGGCTCTCATCGTGGGGCTATTAACCCATTTCTTAGAAAACAAACAGTAAAATTTTGTACTCACTTAGCATCAGCATGTGAAGTACAATATTCTCAGTTCATTAACTTGAGAGAGAATTGGGTAAACTGAAAAGAAAGCACTGCAGAAGAAAATGTGAGGTGGCTCAGAAATACCTCTCAACTTCATAATTATTTTGAAAACTTAAATAAAACCCTTATCAACATCCCATTCCAATACTTTAAGCTTTTACACTGTTTATACAATTAGACAGTAAATATTGAATTTTGCAGCGGAATTGGTTTTTTGTGTGTCTCTCATATTGTGTGCATGTGTACTTCTCAGACTGTATTGAGCATTTCACATCAGAGAAATACTATTTCACACACTACTTGTTTTCTTTCCCATTAGCTATTTGTAGGTTTTATCAGATGAAGAGGAGCACTCTCCAAATAAACTGCCTGGTCTTTGTAAACTGCTTTGATTGATTACATCAAAATTAGTTAAATTTGCCCAGCTAGAAAATACTTCTCTATTTGTTAAAAGACAAAAAAGACAAAGTGCCACCACTAGGAATTGCTAGAGGTAATGTTCACTGCTTCTGATTATTTTTTTTTAACAATCAGCAAATCTTGTGTTCTTTCTTCCAAGGAAACTTTAACCAAGGAAGTCTAACACATAACATTAGGTTCTATAGATGTACATCAGTGTATGTTGTGTGTTGCAAAGTATAGAATTAAGTACAATCCTCCTGACCATTTTTGGGGAAAATGTGCCATTTTAAAATCAAATATGGGGAAATGAATAAATTATGCTCTTGATTTATTTTAAAACAGAAAACATGCCACTCTTAACACTTTTTTTTTTTTTAAGAATTATTTTTGGTTGATTATTTTCTTTTTTTATCTAACCACTTTTATACTTGTAGTAATGCCTCATGTCAAAAATGCCTCTCTCCCCAAAAAAGAGGACTGGCATACATTTCCATGTTCCTTTGCCTACACAGTGTTTTCAGCTACTTGGAATGCTTTTCATGAACTTGCTGTTAATACCTGGACAAATGTAAACAGGTTTATGGTGAGTGACACCAGACATCCATGTGTTGCTTAAACAGCAGTGGGACTAGCTTAAAGGCAGAGGGGCTGTCCCTGTGGAGGAGATGTGGGCCGAGAGCTGTGTTTTGTGGGCATTATGGATGTCCAGAGCATGGGAGCAGTAGAGTTGTTACAGAATGCTCTCAAAGCACAGGGGTACACTGTGAGCTCTTGGCTAGCAGGGGCTGATTATGCAACTGTAATGCACATGCTGGTAGAGCACAGGAACGGGCTCCCCAGGGAATGGTCACAGCACCGAGTCTGTCTGAGATCAGGGAGTGTCTGGATAGCACTCAGGCACATGGTGTGATTTTTGGTGTTGTCCTGGGCACGGCTGCAGGAGTTGGACTCGATGATCCTTTTGATCCCCTTCCAGCTCAGGATACTGTGTTGCATGATTCATGAATCACTGTCTGAGCCTGTTTTGACCATCTCTGCTGTTGCCTCCTACGTGGTGGCCGTCCCTCTAAGTTAAATGAGAAGGAAACCACAGTTAAGATTTCTGTTTCTGTGCCTGTTTTTTATGGGCCTGGAATAATTTCATTTAAATAAATTTTCCTATTAACAATTCCACATATAAACTAAATTCCATTCTAACAGCCTGCTGCATCTTTTAGGTAACTGCAATTCACAAGTCCTAAGAAAAAAATATTGTAAGGATAATTACCTGAGGTTTTCCATACTTGCATAGTGTATTATCCTAACACATCAAGTTAAAAAAATTCTACTCTTGTTTTTTTATCTTACTATGTTTGAAATAAACCAGACAATTCTAGTAGTGTTTGTGCTCAGTAGGTTTTACAGCAACAACTATTTACTCAGTGTAGGAATACATTTGAAAGACTGTTTTTTGTTTAACTTAAACTTACAAAAAAAAAGTATAATATTTCCAAATACAATTAAACCTGAAAAAACACTTTTTAAAATTTGCTCTTTTTCAACTCTGTAGTCAAAAATCTAACATTTTTTGCTGTTGTTGTTCCTCAAGTTGTTTTGTTCTAAGTACAAGCAGGGGATAGTATGTTTCTAAAAGCAGATGTATTTTGAAGGAGATTGCATAGTGCACATGTGGAGTTGAATGATGCATGTGACAAGGTACTCATGGACAGGCAGTGAAGTTATTGAGCACAGTTAGGAAGAAGTGCAGTAGAGGAGCTGAAATCTTCTTGAACTGTAGAGGTTAAGAAGAGGTCAGGCACTGGAGTTCTTGAATCTACACCCTTTCCTCTTGTCCATCCTTCCCGCTCCCTGCAGAGTGTTTTGGTTATGCTTTATGTCTTCAAAATTCAAGAAGCTTGTCTCCTGGCGTGATTTGCTGCTGACATTTTATAAGAATAATTGGTTGTATGAGATGAAAATAAATACTTCAGAAATATTTATGAATTTTCATCCAAAGCTTCATGGCAGCTTGTTCCAGGTCTCTGTTCTCATTTATTCTAACCCTGAGCCACGTTCCTGGTCTACATTCCTCTCTCTTCGCAAAGTGTTTTATGTTCTGTGGTTTTTATCAGTGTGTGATGGTCCAATAGTGCCTGAGATCTGCCTGGTATAAAGAAAGTGATTGTGTGTGTCAGTATGATCAGCACACGCAGTAAGGGAGCTCCACTGGGGGAAAACTGACACACAGCAGGTGTGCAAGGAATAAGCAAAAAACATTTTACTATGATAAAGATCATGAAACTGAAGGCCAGAGAATGTCAACTATTCCTAAGACCCCTGACATTTTCATAAAGTGGTCTTATGGTACACGCTTGCCATCATCTGTTCAGCTGTGGAGGGTTTTGAGAAAAAAATGTTAATTCAATGCTGCTGTCCTTGACAAAACTTCATGCTATGCACAAAAGTCTGTAAGCATAAAATTTAGTGGAAGGTGTAGTTTGAAATATTTCCTCCCAAAGCACTTGGTCTTTGTGCATTGTAGCACTCTTGGGGTTGTTTGTGGGTGGGATGATGCTTTGCAGTTTGGTTTGAGGGGTGTAGGAGTTTGTGTTTCTGAGGCCCACAGGATAGGGCTGAATATTTGCTACAGCCAGGTGTGATGCAAGATGGGCACAACCTTGCACAGACAGAGCCAAGTTCCACCAAAGGCATTTGTTCTTATAATTCTGGTGATTTTGGGAAGAGGGAAAGATCTGCTTTGAAAGCTGCACTTCGGAAGTTCTGCTGATGCTTTTGTGTCAGAAGAGACTTTTCTGAAATTACGAGGACTGTGAGCGTACAAGGAGGTTGGTCTGGATTTAGCAGTTGGATCTGGCATATCTTCTATTTAATATTATCCTACCAAAAGTCAGGGATCTCCTTGGCATCCGAGTCAGATGAAGACACATGACTGGTGTGTTTGCAGGTTGATTTGCTGAAAATCTGCCCTAGTTTCCCCTCCTAGGAAACAAGCTTCCAGGAAGAATAGCTTTTGTGGAGCCTGCACTGAGCAGAAGCCTTGAGGAACCTCTGGTGAGTCCCCCAGCTGAGAGTGGGCCAGGCTCAGTGCTGAGCTCTGTGTCTGAACAGAAAACACTGCCCAGGCAGTGGAGGAAGAGTTTTGCATCCCAGCACGTGGTGTGACCGGAGGAATGGCGTTCAGGTGTGGCGGTACCAGGGTGATCTCCTGCGCCTTTCTTCCGTGGAGTCCCAGATGGAACCTGTACAAAATCGTGGCTCTGCTTTCAGGGGCACAGAAAGAGCACAAGGCTCTGCAGGGAACCATTTGGTCCATTGCTTTTCATTTTAGTCCTTACCAGGAACTTCAGGATGGTGCTCATGGGTTTCAGCTTATTCTATGAACAATGACTAGTACAATAGCCTTGAATGATGCAGATAAATAAATCTGTGGCTTTTCCAGCCTGGTGCTACTTTGAAGCCCTGTCTTTAGTGCTCTTTTTTTAAAAAAATAGAATTTAACTGTGTGCGTAACCATATTTTTGCTTTGGTGTATTGGTCTGGCCAGCCCAGCTTCACAGTAGTTGGCACTTTTACCCTCTTGGAAAAAAACCTTCTCGCTACAGGTGTTTTTCTTTTACTGTAAGGGGGTTCTAGAAGGTCACAGAAGCATGAAATCTATCCTAATTCAGCTTAGCTGCTAATCACAGAGAGAGAAAGGAAAGTGTGACTGAGTATTGAGTAAATGTCAGTTGGCACCTGTTTTCACAATCTCAATTTGTTTTTCTTCTCACACCATATTACACCTCTTAATTTAATTTGTGACTAGCCTTTTCTCCTTCCAGCTGTCCAGGGCTGCAGGGCACACATTCCAGCTGGTGTTATCAGGGGCTTTGCTCAGCCTGAGGACTGAGCTGAGCAAATCACCCAAGTCCTGCAGCCACCCGAGGTCTGGGTACTCTCTTGCTGCCTTATCTCACTTACAGGCTGGTAACTTGACTCCCTGGACCTGAAATGGAATATGCATATTTCAAATACCTTTAAAAAGTCTTTCCCATCCTAACTATGTTGTTTTGGGATTAAAATGGACTTTAAGTAACAGAGTGGCCCATTCATCAGCTTTGCAATAATTACAGTGCTAATGTTGATTTAAGTTTGTTTTTTTGAAGAGAAAGGTTCCTAATGGCATTTGCAGAAGGGTAGGCTGCCTGGCAGTTGTACTCTGAGCATGTCACGTGTAAGGGCTGCATTCTCCTTCTCTCCCGTGTGAAAGCACATGAAAAACAGCAGGGCTGGAGAAATCCAACATCCCAGCCCCGTGCCCCAGAAAAGTTTAAGGCAGTCCCAGAGTGATGTTCAGAGAAGTAGCAGATTTAATTTCTTGGACCTCAGGCTATGATAGCTTAATCCTTCCTCTCCAGAACAGCTATCTTCAAAAATAAGATGCATGACTGTCTGGCAAAATTAACAGACAGACTGAGAGATGATGAATTTGTAAGATACAGAAGCCAGTGTTATCGCCAGAGCTTCTCTTTGTGTAGATCTTGACATTCCAGGTCAAGCAAGAAGGAAATTACCCAGCCCTGTTCTCCCTGAGCAAATGTTTCTTGTCTTCTGTCAACTCTCTGAATTTCTGAATATTATAGTGTATGTATGCTGTAGTGCATATTATTAAATAGGCTGTTAATTTACTGTACAGAAGCTAATCTGTTACCAGCTCTGACTACCACTGAAACCTGCTAGCCAGGGATGCTTCCATCCTGATAAGCTCATTTTTTACAAAAATCATTGTCACAATTCCTCTGACTGCTGTTAGCAAGTTCTCCCATTTTAACTGTGGAAAAGTCCTGTATAGCAGTACAGTCCCTGTATTAAATGATACTGCTTATTTTCCCCTCCAGAAGTGGTTCCAGAGAGTGAATATGTTAGCAGTTGTCTTTGAATAAGTTGTCAGATTGAAAATGTTTTTCTAAAAATGGGTTCTAAACTGAAGAGCTGTATGAAGGGTTTTTTGTTGACAGGTTTTTTTGTTTGCTTAGTTTGTTTGCTGTTGGTTTTTTGGGAGGGCTTGGTGGCTTTGGATAGAAAAAAATTGAAAAACATTTAATTTAGAAGAAGTTTTGGTCAGCACAGGCTGTGGTTATGGGTGGTATTGGCACGGCAGGCGTCAGACACATGGTCTTGGAGGTGGAAAGGGCAAAGACCTGGGTGGGAGGGGCTGTCAGCCCTGACAGCTCACAGAGGCTGTTTAAGGAGGCTCTAGAAAGTCTCTCATTTTCCCAAACCCCAAACAACTGCATTGTTTGCATTAAGGATGACCCAATATTGTATTTGATTTCAGCAGGTCATCCTTTGTTGCCCTTCTCTATCATTTTCTTGGCTTTATGTAAAAGCTCTTGGTGGACAAAGGATCTGACATCTATTGAAATGTTACCCCCATTCTGCATGTGTTTCATGGATGTGGGATGGATATTTGAGAAGAAACAATCTTTCAGTCTTCAGGTTTTGATTTTTAGTAAGCCTCTGCCTGCACATGATGACTAAAGAGGAATTTTTAGAAAAGTCACTCTTGTCACAGCTGGTGACTACTTGAAGCTTGAAACTTAACACTTGTTGAGGCTATCATCATATCAGTTATTGCAGCTTGCTTTGTCCCCCAGCCTTGACAAGGGCAGTCTTACCTCTGCAGAGTATTCCCACAAAGACCATATTTTTAACTGGAGTTGCTATAATTTTCTGCTTTTCCTCCTGTAGTTGTTTTCAGATCTTTTTAGTCCCCCAGGACCTGTAGAAGCAGAATAGGAAAAATTAAGCTGCAGAGAGATCCCATAACAAAGTCAGAAAATTACACTTTGGCAGTTTTGGCAAATGATACTTAAAAAAATTTCCACATGTTCATTTTGATTTGCAATAGTCTTTTTTTTTTTTTTTCCCCTCCAAGAAACTGTCCCAGCTGTACTACTTTATAGTTCTCTTAGAGCTGCTTCCTCTGTGTAGCAGATGCACTTGGAGCAAATGTGAAGAGTCTGGTGCCCGGGTGCAGTGTGGTTGCTGCTTCTGCAGCTGGTGGGAGACCTTGGTCTGCTCACAGCATCAACTTCCTGATCACCCTGGTGCAATGCATGAGGTAGATACATCCACTGAGTGATAAAGATTAATTTTTCTTCATTTTTCTGATGTTTGCTCTCCTTGTAGTGCCTGATATCTGGCAAAATTATGCCATAAAAATTGGAAGCTTCTCTGTTTTGAATTTCTGTATTTCTTTTTCATCTCTTCCAGGCTTACAGGTTTGCCATAATAGAATTATTAGGCTGATTTTTTGTTTGTTTGTTTACCTATATTTACTTATATTTTGTGCTGATTGCCACTACTTTGAATCAAAAATGTGCAGATGGTAGCACCTGATTTTCACAGATTTCCAGCTAAACTCAGAAAGTACAAGGTTTGTAAAAAATGTTGGAAGAGATTTATGACTTGCTGGCAGTCTTTCCTCCCTCTTTGCATCACTTCCCCCTCTTTATTTTAACCCTTGCATTGAACACTGCCCTTTCAAAAAGGTATTATAGGGCCAATATGGCAAATAACTTTACTTGTGTGCCCCATGCTGATGACAGAAATGTCAGGTAAAACTTCAGCATGTGCAGGTTAATCTGTAGAGGCTGCTGAATTTCTCTTCCATTCTCTCTAGTGAAGGATGCTGCTGCCTAAAATTGTCACACTGAGATAGGGAAAAGTGAAGCTTGGAAGAGAAGTAAACACTGGGAAAATTTATTTGTCTAATCATCCCCCGTGGGAGTGTGCTGGACTGAACTTCCTAAGATACTTCTGTGTCCTGGTGAACTCTTATTTTTCTAAGTGCAGAGAAATTCCCTAACGAAAAACCCCAAAGACTAAGGCCCTTGGCTTTAAAGTAGGACCACTTAAAAATAAGTATTGCTCTTTTCCTGCAGTAAAAATTGCTATTATGAGTATTTCAGTCCCAGCACATCTTGAAAAGTTATGAGGGATAACATCCAAATAAAGTCTGTGAGGAGAAGTGGTGCATCCTTTTCCTGCAGGGAAGAAGAGGCTTCCCTTGAAAGGAGCCATTTATTCAGCCTGGAGAAGCAAGGTTTCCTGGTTGAAAGTGCAGCAAGATTCTCTACAGAAGAAAATAAAGAGATTCATCTTATCAGCTCTGAATAATCGATTCAAACCTATGAAATGAGACTTCTAAAATAATTACCTGTTTTAGAAGGTCCCTCGTCTATGGATACTGTAGTATCTATCTGACCTTTCTGTCAGACCTGAGCAACTCTTGGCTTGTGTGTCTTAAATCACTTACACGGAGCTCCATCCCAGCCCAGAATGGTGGGGGCAGAAGGCAGTAAACCTGCTCCTGTGAGGCAAAAGAAGAGCTCCAGAGCTGGGGAAAGGCCTGCAGCATCAGTCCTATGAGGAGGGAGCTGGGATTGTTTACCCTGGAGAAAAGGAGACTCAGGGGAGACCTTATGGCTCTCCACAAGTGCCTGAAAGGAGGCAGTAGCAAGGTTAGGGCCAGGCTTTTCTTCCAGGTAGCAAATGACAGGAGAAGAGGAAATGGCCTCAAGTTGCACCAGAAGAGGTTCAGATTGGGTATCAGGAAAAACTCATTACCCAAACGTGTTGCCAAGTACTGGCACAGGCTGCCCAGGGCAGTAGTGGAATTGCCATCCCTGTAGGTATTTAAGAGATGTGTAGATGTAGCATTTAGGGGCATGGTTTAGTGGTGAGTTTGGTTAATGGTTGAACTCTGTGATGTTAAAGATCTTTTTCAACCTAAATGATTCCACGATTGTCTGAAATTTGTCTGAAGCCTCTGCTGCTGGAAGGACGTGGCCTGGGCGCTCCTCTTTGGTCTCTGCCTGGAGGACTCCAGTCCTGCTTTATTCACTGCCTCAGCCATCTCTGTCCACCTGGATCTTTTTGCATGGCTGAGAATTAAAATTGGTGTTTAAGGTCTTTAGATGGCAGTACCTAATAACTGAGAGCTGCTGTTTGTTCAAGCTGCCTTTGTTCATTGTGCCCCCCTGCCTCTTTCTGTTCAGGTTTTGTAAACATGCATTTTCAGGTTAGATGTGCTTCGCTACCAAATCTACTTGTTAAAGGAAACTTTGCTGCCTCAGGTTTTTATGGCTGACTACCCTAACTTAAACACAGATGCAGGTTTCCCTGGAAGAACATCTTTTCCAGGGCAATTGTGCCTATGCTTTTGGCTGCTGACTCCTGTGTCAGTGTCATGGTGTATAACTAGGGCAGGAACTACATGACTATAGTTGTTGCCTGTCTTGTACTTGCCCTTGTTACTGGCAAGCTCTCAGACAAATGAAATGCTCACAGCAGTATGTTTGTCCCAACGTTCATTGCCAAATCAGGGTTTAATAACTGGTAATATTTGGGTGCCTTTAGACAGAAATCTTTTCTGTCTCTGTTCAGCTAAAAGTGCAGTTAATGACTGCCACTGCATTTATTTAAAAAGTTAATCTTTTATGTAAAAAGCTTCTTAAGTAATACTTAAAGTGAAGGATATCAAGCATTTATTGAAAGGTGACCTAGACTTTTCATGTGCAGCTTTGCCTAAACTAAGTGCACTGAAATATAATGTTTTCTAAATTCAAGGGAGAATTAGTATTGGGTCTTTTGCAAAGTTAAACACAATGGTGGTGCCCCCCTCCCCTGCCCCAACATTTCCCCTCACAGAGGGATGGCTGCAGGGCTTTCTGGCTTTTTTCTTTTCCAGTATTTACCAAGAAGGAGGGGTGCAATCAGGAGCCATAACAAACTTGAGCAGAGAGCATTTCCCAATGACCTGATGACTGACTGGTTTTAATGACCCTCAGCTTTCCTCTGGGTCATTAACTCTCCTAGGTAGTCATTAATCCCCAGGAAACATCCTGTGTCTCAATGTTCAGTGTTTAAAGACATGACAGTCTCTTGCAGATATTTTTCCTACAAAGCATCCAAAACACATATTCAGCTAAATTTTTTTTTTTCTTTCCAGATGTTCCAGTGTTTTTCAGTCTCCAGGAGGAATCTTCTCTTATCTTAGTGATTTATTTTGGCCTTATGTTGTGTTGGTATGCAGCTAGTGTATGTCTGTGATTTGAAGGTTTCCACACCCTCTGGTCTTGGGGCCTTTACTCTCATTTCATTAAATGAGCTGCAAATGTCTGTGCACAACATAATGATTGTTGTGCTTTGAAACACACAATTCATTGACCTGATTCTTGATTTCTGTCCTTTACAGTCCCTGTGATGTACTGATGCCCAGAAGAACAGCCTCTTGCAGAGGATGGAGGCACTGATGCTGTAACAGGCACCAACCCAGCCATTAACTATGGGAGCCAGGGATGAGGAGCCCTGGGCCTCAGCAGCCACAGCAAAGCTTGAATGGATGGTGCCCCAAAGCACCAGAAATGTTTTGTTTCTACTCTTGTGTGCTCTTATTTCCTTTAATATAGAACTGCTTAGAGGAATTAGGACCATTCTTTGAAAAAACATACACGATGGTGAAAAAGCATCTGCTGCAAGGCACAGCTGGGTCCCAGAGAAAACAGCCCATTTTGGGGTTTGTGCTGTTTTGGGAGGTGCAGCCATGCATTGGTGCACCAAACACCTGACTTGGCAGTGGTGGGGAGTCCTGACACTGAGCACGTCATGGGACTGCTGAGAAGCCTCAGCTCCTGGTGCTGTTTGTGGACAAGCTCCTCCTTTAGAGGTAAATGTTTTGGGATGTGCAGCATCTGAAAGGAAATGGTTTGTTGCTAATGGTAGATGGACCTCTGCAGAGACTGACCTCTTGGTTTTACACACAGCTTGTAAGAGGGAGTTCTTTTCTCCAAACTTAGATCTTCTTGAAACATTTCTGGGGTACAAAATACCGAGTTCTGTCAGGTGTTGCCTGTGTTACAGTGATCCCTGGGGAGAGCAGAAGTGCAGCTGTGATGCCTGTGAAAGGTCCCAGTAAAACTCTTCTCTGTGATACCCCTCTGTCTCTTGGGGTGCCTCTGTCTGCTTACAGGACCTTGAAAGGCAGAATGGCCAAACTTTCCCAAAATGCACAGAAATCCTGTGCCAGAAGAGTAGAGCTCAGGGAGTGAAAAATCATCTCAGACTGTGTTTCCCTCTGTTCAATAGGGATCACAGAGTTTTTTGTGATAAATCTCCCATTTCCTTCCCTGGGTAAGGTGGTGTGGGTGGGAGCAGGCCCTGTGTAAGAAGTAGCTCCTTCCTCTTTATTTGTAGGAAATTATTTTCGTTTTTTTTTCTGCAAACCAGGGCTGAGTTACTTTGTAGTGTATGCATTTTTTTTTTCCTGCACACCTATTCAGATAACCTTTTTGTGTGTTCAGACACCTATTAATCTTTTATTTTACTCCAGGTTCTTCCAGAAAGCAAGATTTATTGCATCTTTCCCATAGAGAGCTTATCTGCGCTCATTTTGTGAGAAAGGCAAATCCCACCTCCTGTAAAGGAAGCTTTCCATTGAACCTACTTCCACTTAAAAGATTCTGCCTATAAAATAGGCCCACAATCAGTTTCTCAACCATAAATGTAATTATAAATAAAAGACCTGTTGCAAAATAATTCTACTTACCAAGACCAACTATTAAAAATTATATTATTTCAACTGGAATGCTTAACTTTAGAATATCTCTATTTCTAGAGATGAGGGGTTTTTTTTTTCCTATTTTGATGTCGTGTTCATTTAAAATGGAGTTGGTTTTCACCACTTATTCTGCAGGCACGCTCAGGTCAAAGTCCTGTTACTGGAGTCCGGCTGAAAGCGGCACAAACATGAAACAAGATTGCCACCTCCTGGCTGGAAACTGGGCTGAATTGAGTGGTTTGCAACACATTTAAACAGATTTTAGATGGCAACATGAACGCCTGCTTTCCTGGCTCTGTGCTAGCTAACTGCATGCCTGGTCAAAGACTGATTGTGATGGGTCAGGATCCCTGGGAGAGGGTGTCACGCAGGGAAGCCACCACAGTCATGTTCATTACCTTTAGTCAGCTCTGTGGCACCTTTTAAGCCCCAGAATCCAGGGGGGGCATACATAATGAATATCTTAAAGATATTAAGTAATTATAGCTGTGGGAAATTCAACCAGTTAGGGCTGTCTTTTCTGCAATAAAAATGGAAAAATAATTGTAGTGCCTCAAATATTCCTGTGGTGTTAGTATTTAAACATTAGACCGCTTTAAACTATCTCTTGGAAAAAAACAGTGGTGGGCAATGTAGATGTTTACCAGTAGCACTTTGTTTTCAGAATTTTATGCTAATCCCCCAATTTGATGTCTGGAAATGAAGCTAACAAATACTGTTTCAAGCACTGTGACAGTATCTCCATATTCAATGTATGGTGCTATGGGTAAGCTTTTGCAGTCCTATTCAGCTCTAAACCAAGGGTGCATTTCTTAACAAGTAGGAACTGCAATATCAGAACAGAATCACTTCACTGGTGTTTTTCTAGTGGAACAAGCAATCTTATATTTACCTTCTTAGTGCAGATATTCTTTTTAAAGGCATATATTTAACAGCATAACTCAGTGTAAAGGAAGAGAAGCTACAGACCTTCAGACACAGTATTTTATAAACAAACTATGCCCCTAATGATTTTAAAGGGAGTATTTTTTGAAACTGGCTGGCTGGGGCCACTGTGGGTGGACAGCCTTGCTGCTCCCCTGTCTTGGCAGGTGCCTTTGCCTTGGACACATGCAGGGGTGGCAGTGGCCAGTCTCTCCCCAGGTGACCATTTATGCATGTGCTTTTCTTGGCTGCTGGTTCTCCTGTGACTGGTCCCTCTGGACTCTGGTAACAGGGACAAGCAACACCTTGGGTTCTCTGTACCATTTTCATTAAAACAGAACTTGTCTACTTGTGCTGTCATCTCAAAAGGCCACACTTACTGCCAGCTGCTTTCTGCCACAAAAATGGCATCTGAAATGGCACTTTTCCTAGAACATCTTGATTAAAAATTATTTATGAAGGCTGAAGTTACTTCCTTGACCTTTTCTCAACTGTAAGGGGAAAAGAGACAGACTGTATGGAAGTTGTATAGACATACATGCAAATTAGGGATAAATCCACTTATCCAAAGTTTATGAACAGTGGTTAAATGCTTTATCATCCAAACAAAAATAGTCAAACTCCATTTACATTAACCACCTTCTAAATATATTCATGTGCTGTATTTTACCTCATGCATTTAATTTGAACAAGTACAAATCATGATACATGGCTGTAGGTTACAACACCTCTTTTCTGGTGGACTGAGCTTGTCTTTACTACCTACAGCCTACTGAAATCCCCTTACATTGTTACCTGGCCACAAGGAAAATCTGGAAAAGAAAACCTACACATGAAAGAAACTTTTTCAGTGTGCACTTTGTTAATGGAGTCCAGAAAATGGACACAGAAATAATACTGAGGGTGCTATTTGCTTGTTATTGCTTATTGCTGAAACAGAGAATAAGAAAATTCCCAAACCTAAGAAAACTGGACCCTTCCAGTGCGCAGAGGTGACTCTGTTTTTGTCCAGCATTTTTTCTGGAAACTGAAATATCCTCCTGCAGCTCACACAGTGTATGAGGAGCCAGGTAATGTGCTATCTGAGAGAACCCTTGGCATGGAGGAGACTGAGTGTAACACTCTAGAATGTGTTTGAGCTGATGGATTTTGGAGGCTGTCAGTGCTCTCAGGTGGTTTGTGTGGGAGGAACACCCGGTCACAATGTGGCTGCAGGGTCTCAGCTCCAGGGTTAACCTCACCCTCACTCACTGGGGTTGTGTTGTCACTGGTTGTGTGCAGCCACAGCAGGACAAAGCTCACCTGCCCCGTTTCCCTCCCCAAAATAGCTGAAGGGGACATCCTTGGTGTTATTTGTTTGCTGGGAGCTGGGCTGAACCCACTGGCTTGCTTAGCAGAGGCCATTACTCGCAGCTTTACAACTGTCTCAGTCACATTGCTGAGAGGAAGACTTCAGACTCTCAGCCATGAAGCACTTGCAAAGTAATGCATTAACTCCTATTAAATTCAGCACTTGTTCTTCCTTTCTCAAGGTTTGCCTGGTGAAACAGCAAAATGAAAGTGTATGCCTGGAGACAGAACCACAGCACTAAGCATTACTGCTGCAAACTTGAGGAGAGCTGCCAGCTAATTAACACATCCAAGCAGCTTAGTTTCCTGCTGAGTTACAGCTGCCAAGGGACTATTCAGGGAGCTGGTTGGGAGCACAGTGGGGCTCTGTGCCTTTTTCTGAACTTTTGATATGTGAGCAAGTGACAAACTGGAAGAAGAAAAAGATTCAAATAAATACTTTTTAAGGGCCTCAGGAATTACTCATAAGCACACAATCCTGTCAATAGTAATATATGATTTTTAAAAAATGTCCTGCATGGAAACAGTGCAAATATGCTTAATAGGGAAGGTATTTAGGAGGTATTTTCATCCCTCATATTTATGATTCTGACACTTTAGAGTCAGATTTGCCCCATCTCCTGTTTCATCACTTGAGATCCAGATTTTCAGGAGCAGTTAAAACTGGTAAGTGTACTTGAATACAGAATTCTAAAGGGCTCTTGGTCATTTGGAAACCCAGTGCAGGATTTACTCTCAGAGCAAGGCTGGAGTTTGTCCTGTGGGAAGCCTGGGACACACATGTGAATGTGCCTTTCTTTTCTATGACACACAAATTAGATATGAATTGTGGCCTTCATAAGGCCTTGCAGGAGGCTGTGCTCCTCTCCCTTGGTGTTGGGTACCTGTCAGACCTGCCCTGGCATCCTGGCCTCTCCTTCTCATGCCTCACATACAGCAGTGTCTGCTTAGCTCTGTTTTGTAGCTAGACCACAGACCTCTTAAAAACTGTTGCTGATGATGTACATGAGCTTTACATCAGGAAAAAGACCCCAAGGGGAGTGGGCTCTGGCCTTTCATGGGCAGCCATTGGGTCTTCACTTTGACCAAGCAGTTTTGGCTTTGCTTTGCTTTTTCTCTCCATGGGCTGGTGCTGCATACAGACCATGCCAGCTCCTGGCTGCACCCACTGTGTCCACAGCCCACGGACAGACAACCTGGAGGGGTCTTTGGGAAAAGTAACCCACCAAGAGTGCTGCAGAAACAGCACAGGCGTGCAGCAGGACCTGCCCCTTTCCTTTGCTATCGAAACAAAATCAGCTTTTCTTTCCACCTTCCTCTTTGTAATCAGGCTTGTGAATCATTGGCTTGCTGGCCAAGCCAGGGTTAGAGATTAGACCAGGTTTCAGTGTATTTTGCTGTACCATCAATCTTGCTGCAAGTTTTTGTGAGGAGCCCTTGGGCTGGAGCATCTGCCCCCACTGAAAGTGGGTCATCTTCACTGGAAAGCACTGGATGCTGTGTCCCAAGTTATTAGCTCTATAGATTAAGAAAAGTCAGGCTCTAACTTCAGATCCCCTCATTTTGATGGTTTTTTTCCCAATAAATATCAGCAAACCTACTAAATGGACTGTTACTTTTAGTAATCAGTAAGTAAATAGATACAAACAAAACAAATACCATATATTATTACTATATTATTCTCTATAGAAACATTTAGAAATGTCAAGCTTAAGGCATAAATTTGTTGCTTCTTCTTCCCCCCAAGCTGGATCTTTCAGTTTATGAAGTTTTATCACCATTCAGAGCAATATATATATAAAGTGATATATCTACATGCTACGTTTTATGGATTTAATTTCATTTGGAAAAATTGCTTTTCTGCTTAAAATGACAAAACATATCAAGTTAAACCCCAGAAGAGCTCTTAAAGAAGGCTTAGAATGACAACATTGTTTTTTCAGGCAGACATCTGCAACAACTGTGGTAGAAAATATTGATGTGCTTTAAATTCACTTGTGGATTCATGGTGCCACCTAGTGAATAAGGCAGATTTAGCCACCTTATACAGCCCTCTACTAAACGAATTTAACAATTATATCATAAAGTTTGAAAGAGTAGCTTTGACAGTAAATAAGCTGTCATTGGATTTCAAGCTTTAAATGCTCAGACATTTAAATAACATCCTTGTGAAAAGGCTTGTCTACTTGATAAAGTATTGCCACAGGCTGATATATATCATGTCATGGACTTTTTTTTCCAGATAGGCAATTTCCCAGAAAGCCTGTGCAAGTTATTTTTTTGTGGCCTCTTGAAAATTTTTCCATTCTGTGTCTTTGTAAACTTGCTTTATGCTCAGTCCTGATCACAGGGGTAACTTGTACATTTAATACTGTTGCTAAGTGACATTTTCACTGGCAGGATTTAAGGATGTGACACTGGGAAATCAAGAGCAGATGGGATATTTTTATATTTATTTGGCTGAGCTTTTTGTTTGTTTGTTTGTTGTTTGTGGTTGTGGGTTTTTTTTAATTTTTTTTTGTGATGTAGGTTTGGTGGTTTCTTTGGGTTTATATTTTTGAAAAAGGAACTCTCAGAAGTCAGATTTTGATTTGTGATGTTAAACCATATTTTGTGTCTGTCATCTCCATGGTGACTGCTTTCTGCTCTGTGTAACTTTGCACCGAGATGTGTGCTGTAAATATTTGGTCTTACACACACACAAAGAAGACATATAGGATACTTAGTGTTTTGCCTTTCTTGTATATCACAACTTGGGTGAATGCACAAGGTTTTAAAAGGTATTTGCTTTAAAATATGCAAACAAAAAAAAAAGAGCAATTCAAGTAACATGGAAGGAGGAGCAAGAAAAAAATTGCCTCTTTTTGCCTATTTGGCACAAGTATTTTTTGTATTTTTTTTTCTTCAATTTAAGCCATCTGAAACACACTAAATCCTTACTGGAAACAAGAACACTTGCCATCAATAATCTTGATGTGTCACAGTGTTTGCTTCCTGATTTAAAGTATTTGTCTTTTCCAAGAAGAGAGATTCTTTAAGAAGAAAAATTCTTTTGATACTTTTCATCCACTTGTTTGAATTATCTGGGAATAAAAGAGTCTATATTTCATTCTTGAAGTTTTTGTTTATTTGGTGATAATTACTGCCATTTCCCTTCTTATACAGTTGTCTGTATGCTGGGAGCTCTCTGCCTGTAGCTGATTGCAAATAAAGCTCCCTTGTGGCTCCCTTGTCTCTTTCTCTTGAGGGATGGCTCTAATTTAGTTGTATATATTATTTTTGGTTTTTTCCCCCTTCCCTGCTCCAAATAGATCCCTTTGGTTGGTTTTACTGGGATGGGAAGGTTTGTGATTGCTCTGCTTGGCAGTTCTTTCTCAGCCAGAAGTAATGGAGTGGACCCTGTCCCCAGGTGCCTCAAAAAGCACTTCCAGGTTGGATGAACCCCTTTTTGAATGGGGCCATGACAAATTGTTGTAGAAAGGAAATGCAATTAGGGAAACATCAGCTCGAGCTCTTAGACATGAGTCTTCAGGAAAGCCAACCAACAACAGATGCACAGTCTATTGCTGACCTCCAAGGTCAAAAACTGGCACATTTAAGAGAAAAATGCTTTGGTGACTAATGGAACCCTTGCAGCAACATCCTTTCCCAGCCCAGGAGAGTGGCCATTTCAGCTTCATCAGAAAACTGCCTCTGAATTGTATCACAGCCCTGATAACTAACTCTTTCAAAGTAGAAACAAATTCTGAAGCATTCAAAAGCATTTCTGATCTTTTATCTTTATCCATGCTGTGGTGAAAAGAGAGTGTGCACTCTGGGCATGCTATGAATAGGGATGAAATAAGCATGCTGGCAAGTACTTCTCTTTGAGAAGGCCATTCTATTCAACGCACTGAATCTTACTCCTATGAGGTTAAATTTCAGGTATAAAACTAAAAAGTGGGAATTTAGAGTTCAGGTGGCTTGTTGTTGCTTTAATAACTCCCTTGTGTATAATGTGCATTTGTTTTAATGTCAGAATCTTTTGTGACATAGAAATGTAACACTGCCTAGCCTCAGCTACTAATATATTCAATGATACTGATCACCATATAGTTTTTCTTCTTCAGTGTGTGTATTTTTAGGGTGTAATGGGAAGACTGGGTTCAAATTCTTAAGATTTTTTGAGAGTTTCAAAATGAATGTAGATTTTTTCTTTAATATTTTAGCAATGCTCTATTAAAATCTGAGGTTCTTGCCCCCAGACAATGCCAGAAAAAAACCAAAGTAGAAAATGGTGAGGATCCCAGGCTGGGGAAAGGTTCTGGCACTCAGTGTTTATGCACACAGCACAGAACAGGCAGCTTCAATGGGATGGAGAGAGATACCTTTCCACCCTGTTCTTATTGAGAGCCAGCACAGGCCTTGGTGTGGGATCACACAGATCAGACACTCAGAGAGGCTGTGTTTGTTTGGCTGCACAGTCAGAAAAAAGACATTTGCTTGTCCACTGGGGAGTGAAACCAATGGCTTTCCAGGTGTTGTTGAGGTAATGACAGGTTCCCAGAGCTGAGGAGAGAACCTTGTGTTACATCCCTGTTCTTAAACACCCCTTGTACACTCCCATTCCCAACCCAACATCCATCAAGAAAAGTGGTGTTTGCGCAGCTTCTCATCAAGGCTGCATAGAGACTCTGCTTGGGAAATACAAGCCCCTTCATGACTCCCCCACCCAAAGTGGTGGCACTTTGTTCTTTCCCTGCTTGCTGGTCTGGGTCCATCCTGAAGGAACAGGTTCACTCACCAGAACAGCAGCTTGGCTTTCAGCATCACTTTAACATAATTTCACATCATTTAACATTTACAATAAGTCTACTTCCCACCCATGTAACTAAATCAATCAATTAATAAATGAAGTTAAGCCAATATGTTCAAAGTGCTCTGCTGTGTTTTGCTAGTTTTGCTACTTTTGGTGCTAGCAGTGGCTTCAGAGGCACTTTAGCTTTCTGTGTACCCTGTCAACTTCTGCTTGGTTACCTGTGTGGGGGCTGTCTTTAGGGAAGACAAAAGAGACTGTCAATAAGGTTTCAAGGCCATTTAAGTTTTTGTCCTTTCCATCAGAGATAGCTATCTTTGGTCCTAAAATCTATAGTCAGATGGCAACTAGGTACTGAAATAATTTTTCCTATGAAAAATATACTGAGGGTAATGTATATTCACCACTGGTTTCAGGCTACTGTAGGCAACTTGCTTCAGTATCTTCAGAGGGTCAAAATTAGAAGCCAAGACATTTAAATGCAGTGGATGGATACAGATATTAACTGTGCATAGCCATAAAGAGTCATTAGTGCTGATGTGACTCCGGGGAAAATTCATCTTGCTTCCTTAACTTTGACTTGCATGCCAGCTAGAGCTGAGATTTCTGTGTGTCTTTCTTGTTTATATGCACTCTGTTTCTATTCTGAGTGAAGGAACAGGATTACATTTTGTAGTACTGCATTTGTTTGCTCTGCTGAAGTTGGTGCTAATGTTGGAAGCATGTAAAGTTTAGACTGGCTTTCCTGAGCTGCTCTTATCAAGCACTGCTGATGCTTTTGCACCCAGTAAGGGTCTTCATACACAGCTTTTGTAATAATTATCAGTGTCTCTTGCTGAGATACTCTCAAGTTGTATTACTACTGGACCAGGATATGCAGAGAGATATTGGGAACCACTGGCTGGCTGATGCCATTATTCATGGGTGCCATTATCCCATGGGTGCCATTATCCCATGGATGCCATGTCTGTACATGCCTATGCTAGCTGATGGCTGAAAGATAACTTCTTTTCCACTGCTAGATGGCTCTGTGTCTTAGGGCAGAAAATTCTGCACAACTCTACGCTCAGTTTTACCAGTGATGCCTTTTCTTTGGTCCTAAAATTGAGATCCAGACACAGTTTAGGGATACAGGGCTTTTACCTTGGTATTTAATAAGGATCCTTGTGGTGCAGCAGCTCATCAAGGTGGAAGGCACCATAGTGCACCCACATGGTATACCATATACACAATTTTACAGACCTTGCAAATTAGCATATCTAACAGAGATGCCCCAATGAGAGGCTTGAATAAATAGTGTAGCATCTCCCCATCCTAAAGTATCCCTCCCCGATGGCCTTAATCTTATTTTACAGGATATGTTCTAGAGAGGCCTTGGTTTCCCAAGACAGCAGAATGCTTTCCAGCCCCCAGGTGTGAGGCCTTTGGGATCTTCGGTCTTTTGGCCTAGCAGGATACCAGGATGATGCCAAGATATCAGACTTAATGAATTACAAGTATGCCTGCTAAGGATAGTGAGAAAACATAAAAGGTACATAAAAAGAGAAGGAGAAAAATCATCATGGCACCAGCAGCATATCTTAGCTACTGGTTTTTGTTGTTATTGCAGATTTGTTTTTTTCCCAAACTGGAATGTGGTTTTGCATTCTGATGCAAAATACCTATTCAATTAAAGGGGTCTTATTACTGTGGGTCACAATATGGGGGAAACCATATCTCAGCTGCTTTATTTATAATCACTACTTTCCAAAGGTAACTCACAACCTTAGGCTTGCAACTTGGCTATCTAACGATGTGCTGATGGGCAGAGTTGTACTTTTGGAAAGTTTTCACTCTGTTGCAGAGCAATTCAAAAAGAATAGCTGCTAGAGAAGTTTACTGAGTGGAAAAGATGACTTGGGTTCTAGACATGGCATCCATTCACACATCTCATATGCTTTGGCAGGCTAATACAGAAATGCATCTAGCTCAAACCTAACCTTGCCTCACTGAGGGCTGGGATGGGGAGAGAAAGGAAAAGTTACACAAGGAGCAAAGCAGAAAATTTATGGCTTCAGCTGACAGAGACTTGGCACAATAGGCTGACTTCAAAGTGTACTAATACTCTGCAGAGATCAGTAAACATGATTAATATATAGTCTGTGGAATATTATTTTCTCTGTGTGTGAAGTTATATAAAAACAAAAACAGCTTTTATATTCAATGTCTAATGTATTCCATATGAGGGAGTGTGTATCAATATGTTCCTACTAAGGGACAGACTGGGGACAAAGTGCACAACTGAGTAGTAACTTAGTCTGAAAATAGTGCAACAACACTCTTCTAATGAGAAAATAATTAGCATATGAGTTTAAATCTCCCATATCATTATGGTTAGAAAGCCATGCTTCTCCAAATTTTCTCCTCTGTGGTCTCCTGTTGTCTCCTATACTGGTTTCTATGTATTTTCTCTCTGGGGTCTCCTATTGGTCCCCTTTAACAGGCAGCCTGGGGAACCCTGTAGCTCTGATACTAATTTTTATTCTGTGGTGGGTCTGCTGTGTCAGACTATGTGGTCTGTGCTACTCACACCAGTATGGCTTTACTGGGAATTCTTTCCCAGAGCCCACTCTTCCTTTGTGCATCTTTTTTTAGCTTAATGAGTGAGACATCTTCTCATCAGCGGATGCTATGAGCTTAGAGCAGTGCACTGGTGGCTCTTGTGTCTCACATGGTAATCATGCTCTGATTCAGGTGTCCTGAGTCATCTCTTTATCTTCTTTTGCTTTATTTAAATGTCAAAGTTTAGGGGTTATGTGAATGTATATTTTGTAGACTTTGAAAGCTCTCTATTAGATATTTGCAGAGCAGTTAAACACCAGCCTTTCTCCTATCTAGCTAAGGGTGTAATCTGTGCTGTTCTGTTATCATTGGTCTTTCAGCTGGTACAGAAATTTGGTGTCTGAATGGCCATGTCATTTCCCTGCAATTCTCTTACTTCCTTTTAAAATGGTGGGGGCAAGGGGGAGAATGTATGTTTAATGTGTTTGCTTTCTTCTTCCATTTCTCCTTGAAATTATTTGTAACAAAGCTATATGCTGTTAAATTGTGAAATTTCCCTGTTTCTCCTCCTTTCCTCTGCAGCTGCTGAACAGTTGTCAGCCAGCTGTAGCTTAAAAGGAGAATTTTGAGAGCGTTTGTAATTTTCTGCTGCTGGCATCAAGGCCAGCTCTGCCTGCAGCCCTACTTGGGTCTGCCAGGCTTTGTGCAGCATATGTGTGCTCCCTGTGCCCTAATATCTGTAATTACTGTGAGCCTGGAGAACACAGCCTTTTCCTACTTATCTAAAGTACCTTATCTAAACTACCTTGGCCAGCCTGTGTCAGCTGTCCTTTTATCCCCAGGCACTGCCCTCCATGGCCTGCCAGTGAATGCAGGGAAAGGTACTATATTTTTCTTCATTCAACTTTTGTAAAAAGCTGCTATCAAATATAAGACATTAACTTGCGAAAACTAAGCACTGAAATACTGTAGATCCCAAACTGAAGCCCATTAAATATTTGCATGCAATGTGCAAAGAATTCTCCAGTTGTACAGCATGAGTTATACCTTCCCTCTCAAAAGGCAAGGTAAATTTCCATTCTTTCTAACCGGAATGTGGCACATATAATGTTTACAACAGCAATAAACAAAAGATCCCTTTTGGGACTATTATTTAAAATAAAGCATTTTGAGGTGTAGATCTACTGCTGTGGGTGTCCAAGAGAAACCAAGCAGGTGGGTTTTGTGATGGCTTCAGTCCATTCTTCACCTGTACTCTGCTCTGGCTAGGGTGGCAAGACTGGGATGTGACCCCCACATTGTGACATCCTGACACTGCAGAAGAGATTCCACTCTCTGAACCTCACCTGTCCATTTAGAGATGGACCACAGGTATCCTGGGTGATGGAGCTCTCCCATTCTGACTTCCATACTAACACTGACAAGGGATGAGTTTCTGGAGGAGGAGCCTTCGTTATTAGGCTGAAGGCTGGGATTGCTGTGGAGCATGGCTTTCTTGCAAGATGGGGAGAAGTGACTTAGGGTGCTTCCAATGCTGCAGAGCTACCAGTAATTGTGAGGATTTAACTGATGCTAGTGAGGCATTATGTAGGACTTTTTATTTCTGATCCATGACATGAAGTTAGAATAATGAAAGCAGTATGCACTTGCAAGGATTTGGGTTTGCTAGAGTTGTTTTCATTTTGTGCCAATTACTGACATTTGTAACTACAATTTTTAAATGGATTTTTATTGTCCTGTAATTTGACCATGGATCAAAAGAATTATACCTATTATACCATGTGCTTGACAGCAGGTTTACACTGGAAATCTGTTTAAGATACATTCAGTGTGCTAAAATCTTGTAACAGTCGGGTGCTTTACTAAATAGTAACAGTCAATTAACCCAGAAACTTAATATACACAACTTTTTTTCAATGGGGTTTCCTTGCTTGTGCAAGCAGCAGTAAGCATGACAAAACACACTGTGTAACCAAGATCAGCAGAAAGTGAATATATGATGTTTCTGCTGGGGACAGTGACCCCTGGGAGGGAAATATTAACCATATTCCATCAAAATCAAAGTGATTAGACATACAGTATTAATGTGAGAAATATCTCCTGGCTCAATGGAGTTGGTGCTTGTTGAGCAGAATTCTTTTGAAAGTGAAATTAAAAGGCTCATCGCATTGGATGGGGAGAGATCAGGCAGTGAAAGTTTTCACAAGCTGCAGGAATCTTAAAGATTGAAATCCATCTCCCTTTGCTGTTTGTTATAATATTTTTTATTTGAAAAGACTTAAATGATCCCAGGTTGCAAAGAGTTAAATATTAAGATGTTTTAATTAAGGATTTCAACGTTCTGGATTTCAAAGTACTCTATCAAAGCGAAATACCGCAATGAACTAAATATTTTGGAAGATATTTCTCCTCTGGGAGAGAGACATTTACAGAAATTCTGTACATGAAAATGTCAAATGTTACTCATCCTCTCTGTGGCTTTTTTTTCCCTTTTTGAAGTATATTTACTTCCACTGGGTAGCTGAGGGTGTCACTGCTTGTTATTTGATATGTGGAACTGGGGCACACAAAAGGATGACTAATCCCATTTACTGGAATTTTACAGTTTTCATCAAGGCCACAGTTTCCATTTCAAGCCTTATAGTAAAAGCAAAACATCAACTGGCAAACTGACTTCTGGTTATTGTTGCAGCAAATTAATATGGATTACTATTAAAGTAAAAGGGCTCTTTTTGAAGGTTGTTTCCTGAATTGAAAAGAAACTCACATTTAAATATTTTCTCAGGGGCAGTTTATAGTAACTACATTGACAGTACAGAAGGCTCCCTGTCCTTCACCCAGCAATAACAGGCAGCATATTGTGTCCCTTTGCAAATACACAAGCTCTCTCTTTCTGTGTCTCAGTCTCCTCTTTTCTCTCTTTCATTTCATGGTTTCAAGACCAATGGTTTGCATCCAGGCTGAAATAAACTTCTTGTTTATAGCTATGTGACTCTCATAGTTATCAATGAAAAATGCATGCATTCTTTTATCTGGAATAATTTTTGCTTATAATTCAGCAGATCTTGAGGAAAAAGAAAACCTCATAGTCACTGTCTTAAGCTGTTCCTTCAGAAGCCTTTTCTTCTTCCAGTTTCTCATGCTTCTGTTGCAGTGGTGTTTCCAGAGCTTTAGTGGGGCAGCTATTGCAAGCCTTCAAAAAGTGGTCTGAGTTTATTGTGACAAATTTTACTCCCCCTTTTTTTTAAGAAAAAAGAAGAAATCTAATTTTGAGATAGCCACCAGTTTGCATTCCAGTTCTAGGCCCCTTTCACTTACACCACGGTGGTGAACTCTCTTCAGCAGGCATAGATCATACCTGCTGCTACTCCTTCTTTCCCTTTTTTGCTCCCTTGAGTTCCAGTGAGTCCATGTTTTGTTTCCTTCCATCTTGCTCTCTCCATGTTACACCTGCTGTGCACAACTTCGTGACCTCTTTGTAGCGGGTTGCTGCAAAAGAGCACAGCCTTTGGAATAACAAGACAGACAAAAAGAGATTAGATTTATATAGAAATAGAATTGGGGTGGACTCATTCTTTGCTTCATTGATAATCCTACAGTAGTACTTGGTATTTTCTAAACCCCCAGCTGGGGTGGGTTTGTCTACCTGAAGAGCTCATCTGGCTGAAGCTGGAGGACTTAAATAAATAAATTCTAAGGGTTGGTAATCACAACTTTGGGAACTTCACGGGTTTTAAACCAAACCTGTGATCAATCCTGAATATATGACATCTTTTTTTATTGCACAGTGGATTTTTCTCCTCTTTTCCTCTGAAAATGTGTCTGCATAGCAGAGTCTCCTTTTTGTGATGTTAAATGCAATTTATTTTTGGGAACGGTAAAGTGCCCTTTCTGACGTAATCAGATAAAGAAACTATCAACACACAAAGGATAACAGAAATCTTTGGAAATAAATGAAAAACTGGGCTAATCTGCCTTGGAAAGATCTCTGTTGTAAAGACCTCATACTCTTGAAGTCCTGTCTTGCTAGCAGCACTGTGCCAATACTCAGTTTCTTGAGACTGAATGCCGGCTTTGGCCACGTGCTGGTACCACACTGGGAGCAGACAGATGAACTGTGCAGCCTGACTTGCTTTGGAGGTGGGAAATGTGGCCTGTCCCCCTGTCAGGTCCATCAGGTACAGGCTGCCTGCGTGGGTGGCAGGTCCCACCACACTGCCAGCCTGCCCCCTCTCCCAGGGCTGAGAGCTTGGCCACAGCAGCACCCAGAGTGTGTTTTGCTCTGGGCTGAGTCAGTGCCAGCCAAGCCTGGTGGCTTTGGGCACAAGGGTCAGTCCCCTGCGAGCACAGCTGAGCTCACCTGACTGAGCTTTATTTTGACAGTGGTAATGACTCTTTCCCATGTCATACAATTTCCTCTCCCACATGATCCTGTGTCCAAATGAAAGGTCAACCCTCATCTGGTTTAAATCATCATGGCTGTGCTGATTTCATGCTTGCATATACTAACTAATGAGCTGGAAATTTACAACTAGCACTGTTATACAAATGGATGGAGACTCATGGCACAAGGGTCATCAGTGACAACATGAGTAAGGATGTTGAGACATTTTGGAGTTGGCTCTTGTGACGTCAGTAGTTGCAAATTTGGAAAATCACCCTGCCATACTCTTTGTGGGGGCCTAACAGCTCTGTTTTCAGTTAGGTTTCAGCTTTTTGTAATAAACAGTCTCTACTCCTACACCATTCCTGCACAAGCTGTTCACCAACTAAAGTCTGCTAATGAACCGAACGTGGCCATCCTCAGATCCCAGACCCTCCTTGTAAAACTTGTACCATGTACCGCAGCTACTATTGTCCATTGAAGACTTGTATTAACAAAAATGTCTCTCTCAGCATATAGCAACATTTTTAGACAGTAGACAGTGTTTTAAAGAGAATAAATGTTAATCCAGAAAAAATAAATTATTCTGATTTTATTTTTTTAATCTCTGTGAGTTACTAAGAAGAATGATACTATGAGTACCCTACACTTGAGTACCACTTTATGGAAGAAAACAAACCTGACCAGATAAATGACACAGCAATAGATTTGTTTTCTTAGAGAGAGCTGAACTGTAGGGTGTCTGTAACAGCACTGTATATGTATTTGAACATCGAAAGTTTGCCAGGAATGAGTGCTCCAAAGCTGATCTCTGTTGATTCACATCTGTCCCCTAGACACTCTCTTGCTTTGTGAGCAGCTTTCCCTCTCCTCCTAGATTTTCCAGAAGGTGTCACTGTAAGGCAGTGATAGCCAAAAATCAGTAGATTTAAAATTAAATGAGTGAAAAGTAATTAATGGCTCTAATTTTCTTGCAATGGTTATTTAACTCCTAATAAATCAACAAGAACTGTTTAAAACATTACAATAAGAACAAGAATTGGGAGTATCAAAGTTTCTTCACAGTTTGAATTTACAGCCTGTCTGAAAACATGTCATCCCAAACAAAATTCAGCTGCTCAGGCCATTAGTTCAATAGCTGAGGGTGCAAAACTATAAAAATGACTGAGCAGTTTTAAAGCCTGCATTTTTAATGCTCATATTATGTGTGTGCACACAGGGGTACACACTTCTGAGAAGCACACGTGCACACCAGTGGATGCAGCTTCATAAGGAGAAGCTGAAGACAAAAATATCTATTTTTCCAGGTATTCGGTGAGATGTGGTTTGTTTGCAGATTTCAGCTTCCACTGGGCTTGGGGTTCAGCACAACACCCTGGGGGCCCTCACAGAATGAGTGGGTGACACAGACTTGGAAATGATGCTGTTGTGGGTAGAAGGATTGGGGGTAGCACTACATGGGTGGATGAGCATGAGTGCTCCAGCTGTCTGAAGGGGGTACACATATTAAAACGGAATGGAAAGGCTCAGACTTAGGAAGAATAAGCCAAAAGTTGGTCTGTAGACAACAAGAGATGAGAAGAAGGCTCAAGTCACAGTGGTACCTAATGGGCTCCTGATACAATCCGTCATGACAAGTAAGTATGGTGTAGAACCAAGGAGAAGAGTTTCCAGTGAAGCTGGGGGAGCTTTAGCACCTCTGACCTGAGGCTGGCTGAGCACTCACCTAGAATGTTGAACCCAGCTCCAGTCCTTTACCGTGGGAGGTGGAGAGTGTGGGCTGAAATGGGAAAGCTCTGGCATGCCTGGGGAGCCAACTGTAGCATGCCAGAAACACAACCAAGGGTGCAGCAAAGTGACAGCACAGACTGGTAGGGGGATAGTGGCCACTTGAGCTGTAAAGCAGAGAAATAAACAGATTTTGTGGACGGCACCCTTTGATTACTGTAAAGTCAACTATAGACTATGTGATGTCTATATTATTATTATTACTCAATACTAGAATTATCAGTTCTGGAATTCCCTGTGTCCTTCCTGTTTCCTCACAAGATAATAACATGCAAATACTGGATCATTCATTCCTCTTCCTCCTGGCAGGGGGTGGCTGCAGCCCCAGAAGTGATGCTGTATGACCTATCATCTGTTTCATGCTATCCCAAACATAAACCTCTGTGGATGTTCTGGGGGAGGAGGAAGAGGTGAGCCGCGTTTCTGTGCATGTCCTGTGCTGATATTGGTGCTGTGGTGGTTTATCAGCAAGGAGATGAGCCCTCCAGGCTTCTGCCAGTCTCCTTCACCGGTTTCTTATTTAAAATGGAATCCATAAGATAGGACAGCCACTTTGTTCTGGTCATGGTGGTTTTCCTGGAGGAGCTCTGTCTTGTGAAAAAACCCTCTGGCAGGAGCAGTTTTGGGGCAGGGGTGGATGGGTGATGTCCTGGGGCTTCATTGAGGGGGAAGGGGATCCCTGCAAAAAATCCCCAGTGGATACCACAACAGTCCTGGTTGCACTTTGTGCAGACTTGGTTTGTGGGCCCTTTGGAGTAAAAAGCTGACCTGAAAGGTGGGCACGAAGCCATAATGCTCCGGTGATTTCTGCTTCCCCAGGACAGTCATCAGAGCAGAGAGAAAGGGAGTGCAGGAGGGAGCAGGGGGAGACAAGGCCAACACTGGAGTTATGTCCCTGAAGGACCCTACCAGGGCAGACTTTTGAATACTCACTTTTACAGCACATTCTTTAGCAACAAATTTTCTATTTAACCAATGTGTTGACAAATAAATACTGATTTGAATTTGTACATTGCTTTGATTCTTCAGGCAACTTCTGGATACATAGCCAGATTCTTAATATAGAAGCAACTGGAAGTAGGTCATTTCCGCCCTTCAAATACCATTAAAAAGTTTCTCTCTGTTATGGAAGAGAGGGAAAAGTTTTCCCTGTCTTTTCATCTTCCTAGGCTTCTGCTGTGCAAAGCAGCCTATGAAAATAAATTGGCAACAAATAAAAGTTGTTATTTCCTTTTTCCTTCGATTTTGCTCTTCATCAGGACAGTTTTAATGAAATCCATCTATTCAGTTTGTGGGATTCTAGTAACGTACCTTCTCATTATACCATAAATAATGGCAAAGTAAGAATCTTACGACTATTACTTTTAAATCAAAGTTATGGGTTTCTTAATGAATTCCATAATACAGATTTCAAAGTTTACAGTAGTTTAACCATACACAAACACTATATCCTCCCCTCCTTTGTAATTCAGCTGCTCTTTATTTTCTTCTTCAGTTTCATATGGTTTAAACATCTGGGCTTTCGGAGCTGTTCCATGCCTGCTCGCCTTGTTAGAGGGTTTGGTGCTGGAGCCTCCAACTGAATGCCAGAGTCCTTCCCTTTGTGCCCCTCAGTGACGTACACAAGAACTTTGAGGTGGTGTAAGAACAGAAGGATTCATGGCTAATAAATACTTCATCTAAATGGGTGAGTGTTTGAGCTGGGCTGTTAGCTTAATTCCAACCATAAGAAGAAGTAACCACAGCATACTTTGGGTGGGAGAAGATATCAATCACTGTCACTTTTCAGCAGAGGAAAATGAGCAGAGAGGGAAGAAGCTGGTGTAGATTTTCGCTTTTGGGAACTGGGATGTAAGCTTCTCATCCAGGCTAATTCTCTTCAGGGTTATTGCCTTTCCTAATGTTTTATTTTAGTAGTAATGTATCTCCTGTTACTAGGTAAAATAAGATGATTAATATGTGTATTATGACCAAGGCTGGCTACAGATACATTATTCAATTGTGTTGGATTTTAGGAAGACCATATTTGTGCCTGGGTGTCTTCAGAGGTTTTCAAAGTAACTCCCTTGACATACCAGAACTGACATACCTTTGTTGTGATCTGAAGTTTACCTCAAATTATTCAGCCTTGGGAGAAGTCTTGTGAATCTTGTCACAACTTAACATGCTGCCATATCAAGGATTCAATAATTTCAGAAGCTTTTCTCATGGTCATTTTAAGCTTAATTTACATCACCATTAGTAGGCAATGTGAAGATTTGCTTATTAAAATCATCATGGTGTGTTTATCAGGGGGCGTGATTCCCTAACAGAATTCTTTCTGAGGTGGAAATTATTTATTCCCTCTCGTAAGTTTTGCATTCACTGTTTTACATGCTGAGGATGTGCTCCTGGCCCTGCAGATGCCAGAAGAAGTTTTGCCTTTGACTCCAGAATTTCAAGACATCACCTTCAGTCTTTGGTGCAGTCCTTCTCCTCAAAACCCTCATTTACCTGACAATCTCCTCAGCATTCCTATGATTAATAAAAAAACTCATTGACACTGTTCCTTTCTATTTGGTTTTTGGACACCATGTGCACCCAGGGAAATCTCATTTTCATCAGCAGCATCACTGCTGTCACTGGCGTGGGGAGAGGGGCAGCTGTGACACTGTCTGTGCCCATTACCAGCAGAGGAAAGAGATCTCCCATATGTCTCATTCACTTAGAAGGAGCCTTTTTCAATTGCAAAACTTCAGTCTCTGAACTATAATCACCAAAGATGTTTTTTCTCACAGACATATTCTGCCACGTTGGAGCAGCTGAGTTTTTGTAAAGAAAATGCATTTTCCTCTTCTGGAAAACTGCTGGCATTCAGATGAGTTGCTACTTCTCTTAAATCTCTCCCTCTGCCCAGTTTGAGAGTCAGCTGAGTAACATAACAAAGCATAAATGAGAATTAAATGAGAAGCTTTTGCTTTATATTTTTCCCTAATTATTACTCTATCCATGTCAGCTTCAGATTTACACCAGATTAAATTCTGAATAGAAGGAAAGCTGACACAATCCAGCAGGGTCTCCTAATTAAACTCTTTCAATCAGTTGTATTTTTTTTCTTTTGTGTTGTAACTTTTCAAGTTTAGTGGCCTCATCAGGTTGGAAATGTTCTGCTTTTATCTTTTGTGAAACCATGGATGACATTTCTGTACTTAAATGGTCATATACAGTTTTTTCTCTTTGCTTCAGTGGAGCTAAGAATTTTTTTTGCATTAACAGAAATACTGTAATACCCACTGATAGAGGTAAAAGAAAAAGAAACACTTATTGCTTTTTAAGTGCAATGAAGTTTCATCATGATTTTTTTTCCCAATAAAAGCATCCCCTAAAGAGAATTTTTATTTTAAAAGGTTGGGGTTTTTTCATGTTTAATTTCAGCCTGGCTGTTAAAAATATAGTTGATTGAAGGTGGTTTTTTATACTTTGTTGCTTTTTTCCTCTTTTCCATCACCAATTCTTAGAATCTTCCTTCTATTTCAGTTTGTTTTGTCTTCATATTGGTTTCCATTTTTATTTGCTTATGTATATCTGTGTGTATGTATAAGTTTTTTCTTTTGTTCTTTGTATCTCTGCATTATTGGAAGTTTACATTCCCTTCCCTCCCCTATCATCTTTCTTGCCCATGCTTCTGCTCCTTCATACTGAGGAAGTGACCGGAACTCCAAAATACTTTTAAGATCATAATTCTACTCCTCTCATTTAAAAAAATGAGTTTTTTAGCACCTCCATCTACCATGCAGCTGCTGAGGGAGGAAGGTAGCTCACCAGACAGCTGGGGACTGACAGTAATATCTATAAAATAGAAATGGACAGTGTAAAGCACAGTTCCTGAGCTGGTGTTCATAATGTGAGTGTCAGAGGAAGAGAAGGCCACCAACCACTGTGCTTGGCCTTGGCTGGGGAGAGACTCAGCATAAAGTGGAACTCCAGAGGGCACCTGGGGCATGGAAATCCAGCAGAAGCCTGGGAGGGTATTGAATGGTTTTAATGGGCCTTTCTGAACACATCTGTGCATGCAGAAACTTGTAATTTGCTTTGATAGCTTCAAAGCTGTAAATAGATAAATACATGGTGAGCCAGACTTGCAGCAGTAGGAAAGCTGCAATTTTGGTACATAAGTAGAGGATGGAGAGCTAGAAACAGGATGCAGCTCCTGAGAGCACACCTGATGCAACAGCTCCCAGAAAGGACTGGCAAAAGACAATCTCAGTCTCTTTAGGTGTTGGCTGGAGTGTGCACCAGAAGCTGATCTGGTTTGAGTAAACTCCTGTCAGTAGCCTGCCTTCTGCTTAATGAGGTTTGGGGTCAAGAAATTAGAATTCCTCTTGCCTTAGATCTTTGAAAGTTTTGTTCCTAGTTGTGTGATTTCTGGGGCTCCTAATACATAATCTTCACATAGGATTCATCCTAACACCTTGGGTTGTGTGTGTTCAGCAGTCTTTTAAATAACAGCCAGAGATCAGAATGCTTTTTCAGAGAGTGGGAGACTTAGATTTCAAGTCTAAAGGTTTTTAACAGTACTGGACACATAGAAGAGTTTTCTAGTGATCTTGTCTAAATATACTGATAAAATCTGACACATTTTATCAGTGGGGTTTTGCTTTATGCAAGTTATCTGAATGTTTTTTGGAGCACAGAAAAAAATTACTTTCCAGCCTCATAATTAGGTCCATTGCCTTGGTGGATTGGAAAGCAAATTTCAACCCTGTGATTATTTCCAGTTATTTTCTTGAGTTTTAATATGAAGTGAGGAAAAGAAATAGGAGTTTGGGGGTACCCTCAAAACCAGTCTATAACCTGGGTATTCAGACATTTATTCAGGAACTAGATTATGTTCATTTAAAACTCCTTAATAAATGAAACCAAAGTTTCATAGTTGTAAACATTATTTGATTTTTTTTTTTTTGGGGGGGGGGCTATTAGGAGAAAGCCTTAATCATTTTTAAATGTAGTTTCTTGTTTCTCAGACTCTTCCTACGGACACTTTGGAAGGTGTACTCTCTAAATCAGAATTTTCTTTCATTCTTTGACACCTTTGAAAACTGGTTTTTTTTTTTTCTTTAAGCCAAAACAGTATTTTTTCTTCTAATAATTCTGTTCTGTTTTGCTTCATTCTAATCAGTTATCAAACTTTTCTGACTACCTGCTTAAATCTTTCACTTTGTGGACAAAATAAGTGAAACAAAGACTGACTGCTTTGAAAAAACCTGTTCCTTTCTTCAGGTACACAAAATAGAGGTGGCTGACCAGACAGAGTCTGCTCTTATTCTTGAAATAGTTCTCAACTGGGAACATTCAGCACCGTGGTCGATGTGTCAGTGGGTTTGCCACTGAAGAATAAACATCTCCATGCCTGCACTGTAAACAAAACACTCTTCCTCCCCCAAACACCCAGGTCCCCTCTGAATCTTCCTTATTGACCAGACACAGAAAAAACATGTCAGCACTGAGAGATGGAGCTGCTTATGTCAAAGGGAGAATCCAAACCGTATACCTAAAAGTTGTCTGGAAAGAGTTTTGATATCTCACTAAACAAGACTCCTTGACTTTGAGTATCACCAATACATGACCACCCCTCATCCCTTCAACTCATTTATTACAAATATTTGGCAGTATAATCTTGACAGTCTTTCAATTCATTAGTTTTGGAAGCATAAGATCTCTTACAATAATGAGGAAATTGATCTTGGCATCCAAATTACTTCTGCTTATCCCACACTGGATCTCTTCAAATGACTACTGCCACTAATGCTCTTGTAATTCATGTGAATTACTACATATCTTTTAATCCTGTTAAGAAGAGAATAGTGATTATTTAGTTAAGGAGCTCATTGTAAAAATGATCTAAATTGTGCTCTGAATCATTAAACAATCCCGTAATTGAATTTTGTACATGTGGAAAAACTGTGATTATTTCAGTGGGTCAGCAACAAATATCAGTTTCAAATGTATTTAACTTTGAATACAAGTATGAAGAAGGATGTTATTCTCTGTCAGTGTTTCTTATTTTTACCCTTTTCCCTATTGAACTAATTTAAAAATTTGGTATTGGATGGGTTATAAAAAAAAATATTGTTACCCAGTTGTAATTCTTCTGAGCAAACAGAACCATCTGCCAACTCAGCTGGATGGCAATGTGATTATTCACCTGCTCATAGATGTAGTCCAGTTCTTAGGGCATTCAAAAACTCAACCTTAATTGTATTTTTCTTTCAAATACATAAACTTTATTGCTTTTTAATACAGAAACTGCTGTGTTGTTGCTCTCTGAAACTCCATGTCTTGGGGTGACTTTATGATGTTTTATCCCCTATTGTTACTCTCTGCCCAGAAATTAACTTTTGTGCCTTTCTGTGCCTTTAAACTGAGCCTGAGAGGGGGAAGAGAGAAAAAACCAAGTGAACTTTCCAAAGCAATTGTTCAAAGACACAGACACACACTCCTTTGCGTTCTGCTGCTGCTGTAGCAAGAGCGGAGGAAGCACCCCTTGCTTTCCAGCCAGCTTTCGGCTCCAAAATAATAATTTTCTCCAAATTTGTCCAAAAATGGCACACCCCATTGCCCCCAGTTCCATAAAGGGGTTGGTTGTTCTACTGAAAAGCCTGTATCCTTCTTCACCAATCATCCTGCAAAAGTCAAGGCACTTGAACATTTCAGAGAAATGATGAAAATCTGAAGTGCAGTGGTGAGTGTGTACCTTGAGAAGATCTGACCAGTCTTGCAGGAAGAATTTTTATCTGCTTACCTGGTACCAAATGATTCATCAGACACCTCTTTTAACTTTGCTTTTCTAAGAATACTGCAGCACCAAGTAACAGAACAGACCGTGACAACTGGTTCCTTAAATAACTATTTTCAACATTATAAAAGTTAAAGGAATTTCTTTTCACCTGTTTCTTAAATCTGAAAATATTTCTGGAACGCTGAGCCCTCTACTGACACTACCTTGTTAGGTGAAGAGGAATTTCAAACTCAGTGCTAATGCTATTGTTAATATTTAGTCATGCATCTTCAACAAAATTATATTAGGCATATGAAAGCAAAAGAGTGTTCAAACTAGCAAAAAATGCAAAAACCAACTTCACAGTCCCTCTCTCTTAATGCTTTGAAAGAGCAGTTTCATAAAGCTGAAAACAATTAAGAGCTAAATCTTTTGGGAAAAAGCTTTTAAACAGAAAAATGTGAATGATAATTGGGAGCTGCTTAGGAATATTTTACCAAATGCTTCAAAAACCACAAATGAGAGTGAAGGCCATATTGGTTTAAAAAAAAATACCACCCAAACAAAACAAAACAAAACAAAACAAAATGAAACTCTGACTCAAAGGGGAAGTGGAAACAGATATGAAACAAACAAACAAATAAACCCAGGAAAAATGAAAATTTATATAAAAATGGAAGAAAGGCAAATTCGATAGTGGTACAAGTCAGAGTCATAGAATGGTTTGGGTCGGGAGGGATCTTAAGGTAGGAATTATTCAACAGTTTTTAAGGGGAAAAAACACCTCACAGAGACAGAACATGTAGAGTGTAAGAGGCAAGTTTTAAAATACATTAAGAAAAGTTGAAATCATATTGTTCCACTGCTAAAAGAAAGTGCTATTTTTGTCTAAATGACCCAGAGAGGCAGAACTGCTCTGAAAGTAATCATGTCATCCAATATTTAAGAAGGACATCAAACACATACCATTCAAGTTAGATAATTTAAAATAAGTTAGTTTGATAAGCCTCCCTGTAAATATTTATTCTAACATAGAGCTGGGAAAAATTAATACTGTACTAATGTTTTAAAGGAATGGGAGGGTGACCACAGTAGCTGGAGGATTTGTGGGAAGCTGCTGAATAACTTCTAAATGAAAAATGAAGGGAAGGTCCTAGTGTCAGCATCAATTGACATGGGTTTGAAACAAATGGCTTTTAATATCTTGTTTTAGTAGATTGAGATAAGTTTGGTTGATAAAGACAGTGGCATTGAAGTATTTTTTTCATTTGACATTCTGATTAAGACATGAAAAGGGCAATTGGTAATATAGCATAGTCTAAAACCTCACTGTGATAGTTCATGATGATTTCAATAATTTCTGGCAGCTGTCAGAGGACAGGTGGTTCCTGTTTGATGTAATGATGAAGAAAGAAACAGAATAATTTATTTTTGTGTGGGGAGGTTACTCATCAAAGTATAAAACATTGCAGCAATGCAACAGAGGAGATAGTGACTGAGGGAAAGTGGTGACAATCCTGTAAGAAGGATCAGAGGGTGGCTCTCCTGAGACATTTGGTTTCTGCTTTTCTGTCTATCTACAAAAAAATCATTCATATGGCTAACAAGTGTTGTCATAGTTTGTCTCTTGCTGCAATTCAATGCAAGTTTTTTTTAGGACTTAATTGTGAGAAGTCCTGCAGCCTGTGAGAGGGTCAGGCTAGATGGTCCCTTACTATTTATGAAGTTGCAGAGGAAGAAAAGACCATCCAAACCAGGAAACACACAGCAGAAAGGGGAGAGAACGACCCAGGTTTGAAAATATTGCTGCAGATGTCACAACTCACAGAACATTTGGAGAGTTTTATGCTAATGTAATCCATCTCCTTAAAAATGACACATCTGTTTCCACTTTCTGTTTCTTATATTATCTTTGTAACATCACTTTAGACTCCATCTGGAACTGAAATTCTCTTTAATTTTTTTAAAGCAGCGTCCCTGATAAAATCTGGCATTGTAATGATTTGAAGGCAAGGATAAGCTTGGAAAATGGAACATTTTCTGTTTCCTGACCATGTAACTATGGTCCTTCCCTCTCTGCAGGCACACGTGGTAAAGATATACAGAAATATGAATGCATTTACACTGCATGTACACTGTGAAGGGAAAACCAACATAATTAGACTAAGAAGATAGATCCTTGCTAATCCTAATTGTACTAATCCTAAAGACAATAAATCCTAAATTAAAATGTGTATTTGGAGAAGGGTTTTAAATATTAAAAGGCATGATTTCTAATTTCTTGGTGTTAATAATTGTTGTACTGTTCCCTCTTCTTATTACTCAAGTTTTCAAATCTCCCTTGGCTTTGTAGTCAGTCCAGGCTGCTGGGGTTTGTTCTTGTCTTACTACAGTTTAAAGGAATTTTGTCACTGACTTCAGTAAGGGCCAGCTCTACTTTTACTTTTGCTTTGCAGCCTCTTTTAATTTCCTTTACTGTATGCATTAGCCCAGAGGTAATATTCCCAATCCTGTTATCGAAAGATCCTTTTTAAAGTTCAGCATTTAACTATTTCAGTGGAAGCATGAATAATATTTTTGTCTGTGTGTGTGTGTTTTGATGATTAATACTGAGGGGAAAACTAATAAAGTGTATCCTCAAGCTGTTTATCTATGCATTTAACAGCACAAAATATATTAGGAAATCTAAAAATGTTCTTGGTTAATATGGAGTAACTTTGGGTGTATCTTATTACACTAGGAAGAATGAATAAATGTCATTACTGGAAAACCTGTTTAGTCTCATATTATATTTTCCCTAGAGGTCCCAGTACAAAGTCTCCTGGAGTCAATGAAGGCTTGGAGTGCAAGCATTCCTTCAGTGCCTTTGATTTAGCAATAACAGTGACTTATTAATCTTCAGTTTCTAGACTAGGGTGGATATCTTTCCAGGAAAAAATGAACAGAAATATTTTGCTCAGGGAAAAGGAAGAAAAGAAAGGCAATTTTAAAAAAAGATTATGTTTTTAAGCAATAAATCCATTGAATCCCCTTTAAACTGAGAGGGAGTAAATCAGGAGGGTTTTCTGGTAACTTAGCAGTCCCTCTGTGTCTTTTTCCTGGCTGACTAGTCAGGCACTTCAAACATTTTGCTGGGCAGGAAAGGAAAGAATAAGTAATGCCAATCATATGACAAAATTTGAACATGGAGTGAAAAAGAACAACTTAAAGGAGGACTGAAGACCACTTCTTGTCCAGGTTCATGGCCCAGTTTAATTTAGATGTTTTTTTATGGAGGAAAGGAAAGGAAATATTTTGCAGCGCCACATGTCTTTATAATGGAACTATCTATGGACTTCTCTTTCTTCTTTTGTTTCCTTGCACTCCCCTTTCCTGCCTCAGGTTTGGGAAGGAAATGCACTGCAGCCCCAACACAATGACTTAGTCCTTCACAACACGTGGGAAAGGTCTGAGCACTTGTTAATGGTGGTGAACTGGCAATATGCTTTCTCTCCTTATGAGAATTGGCACAGCATAACTCATCCTTATGACTTCACTCCTGCTTTTTCCCAGCAGCTTATCTATGTGACAGCAGCACTCAGAAGGCACTTTGCCTGGTAAGAGTCAAGTAGTGCCTCGAAGCTGTGCGCATTCTTCAACTTTTCCATCAGCGACAGAGAGGGTTCTGAAGTGGTTTTCCTGTTCCCCAAATAAACAGTTATCCAGTACTAAAGCCATCAATACACTCTATCTATCCAGAACTGGTAGTTTCACTCTCTCCCTCCCTCTTGTCTAATCTGGGTCGTTATCTATCAGTCTAACCGAGTGTGTGCTTTGATAGGTGCAAGTAACCGAGGCCACAGCTGAAGTGCAAGGAGTAGATTTATTCCATCCCCTTGCTGGCTGGAGGATTCCAAAACCAAGAGGGGACACATGCACTGCTAAGATCAGTCTGTGTTACCAGGGCAAAAAGCTGGGAGCACATTCCTGCCCTCAGCATCTTCAAGGACCTGGGGACCTCACAGCATGGTGCTTTCTACAACCCCCAGCTCCTCATTTCTCTTCCAAGCCTGTGTGTGAAGAATGTCTTTTAAGTTTTTGACAGCTTTCTGTTATCCTCTACAAAAACACCACTTCTCAAGAAAGACAGAAAACAACCTAAAGCAAGTATAATAAACAAAATTTTCTACACTGGATATTCTTAGCATCCCCCCCAAGCTGAAAGATCATCTTGAGTGAAGACTTTCCCGCCTTGCCAAATCTGCTGCTTTCAGTCCTTTCCCCTCAGCACCTAGATGGATAGATAGATTGATAGAAAACTAAGGAAAATGAAGGAGTTATTCTACCAGCTTTGAAAACATCCCAGGCAGAAGTCCATGTTACAGTTCATGAAGATATTGAACCCTTTAAAATTCTGTCTAAAATGAAGACTACGCACAGAAAATGAAGTTCCAAATACTTCACAAAGAAGAAAAGAAATCAAGAAGTATATGTTCCAAGAGTGGGAAGATTTCTATTGACTGTAGAGGAGACTAGATCAGCTTTCTGGCCACATCATGAAGTCTAGACTGTCAAGTAATATTGATAAATATTCATAAGAGTGTTGAAGATTACACAAGGCAAACTGGGCATAAATGCACACATGTCTTGTGGAGGTTTTAAAAATCTTGGTTGGAAAAAATTAAACACCCAACAGTTTAATTTTTGTCAGTGATTCAAATCAGGCTTAGACTGAAAAGCTCAGAAAGTAGTCAACACTGAATAAAAAACCTGAGTTTGAAGTAGTAAAGCAGTAGCCGAGAGGGACCCATCACAAAATCTGCCCTGGTGGCTAACACAGTTTTCAGCAGAGGCATCTGCTTTTGTTCTTGGGTAGCGAAGAGGCATTGTCATTCCAAATCATAAGGAATTAGCTCAAGGATTGCCATTTTCACTCCCTTTTGGCCAGATGTGAAACATTAGATTGTGTCAAAGCTGGACCCAGTGGGGTCTGGCTGAGTTCTCCAAACTCTATTTGTTACAAAACAATCATTACCATATTATTGAAAGAAGATTTATGACAGTATTACTTAGATTTACAGTTTATGTTAAGACCCTTTAGAACCTTTCCAGGAGGGACATAGAAAATTAAAGTGAAGATGAATTGGAATGAACTGAGTACACCTTACATTGCTAGTTTTTCTCAAGCAGTGAAAAGAGTACTCACTGCAAGTGGGAATTGGTTGTCTTTAATCAGGGCTCAGGGGTGGGAATTTTCTGTAAAGCTCCTTGTAATTTCCTCTGCTTAAATGTGAGAAATCTTTAAGGAATTGATCAAATTTCCTAAAGACCATTACTGATCTATAATGAAGCAGTCTGAAAATTTTAATTGATTTTAGAGTTCTAGCAAAATTGACCCGTGGAAGGACAGTGCATTATTACTTGTTGAATTGTCATGTGTTGAATTCACTTGTGTCCTATGTTAGACTGATAATTCATAAACTAAATACATAAAACTGTTTGCCTTTACTTTTTTTCACCACAGAAATGGAACTGACAACTTCATGTAAGATTTTCCCATTTGCAGAAAAGACAAAGAAATAATCCATAAAATTTAAATTTACTTTTGATTTATTTAACACCTTTTTATGTTAAAAAAAATTAGTTTAAAAATGAAAATAATTTTTCATCAAAATGCCAAAATTACTTTCCTACTGGAAATGTTTGTTTGGGTTGAACATAAATTTGCAAAAGCCTTGGGTTTTACAGGAGCTTTCATATGGCTTCTGCAGCTTGTCAAAAATACTAATCCAGTGTTAGTCTTAATTTGCTCTGATATGAGTGTGAGAGGAGAGTCAGGCCACATGTTTCCATTTGCTCATTCTAAGCCCTTTTATGAAGTGTCCAATTCCAGTACAATCATAACAGATTTGAGATATCCACAGATACACTGTGAGATCAGCAAGCCAGAAACATTTTGAAGGGTGCTGATGCATGTGAGTGTGTGTGCACCTTTGGAGGCTCCCTTTGAGGCTATGAGTGGTGATTTCATCCAGTTTTACATAAGCCACTTAGTTTTAATGGAAGCTTTGATCACTGACAGAAGAAAATAGCTATCATGACTCAAATTTAGAATGCAGAGGATGACTTAACAGTGAATTTTGTGCTTAGTGCTTGCACCCCTGCTTCAGCCCCAGTATGCAGAGTGCTGTTTCCCCGCGCTTCTCCTCTCAGCCCAAGAACATCACTTTCTGTTCTAAAGATTGACGTCGATAAGACATTAAGACATCAGTAGATATTGAACCCAAAAGTTCACTGTGTTTGTTTCTTAATCATACTTTGGATATTTTCAGAAATCATCAGTTATCTAAATGATCAAAAGCAAGAGCTGTGATGTTACAGAGAAAGATTTCTTGTTTAAAATGAATGAGAATGGTCATTCATGGATTGCCTTAGTAACATTCAGCTCTGAAGGGCCAGGGCACCATGATACAATTTCATAGACAATGCAAAATGGATTTTTGCTAAGGTAATAATTACAGTAATAATAAATAGGTCCTCTTAAAATTAAGAATTTTATGATAGTCTCATGCTAGTTAAAGAATATTAGACACTAGCAACAGAGTCAAATAGCAAGATATTGGCACAACAAGATAGAAAGAAAATACTAAAAGAAAGACTCAATCTTGTTCCCTGCTCTGCTGTTGGACCAGTGGATAATCTCAGCTCCAGTAAAATCAGTGTGGTTTCATATAAATTCATATTAATTCAGTTGATCCTTGTTTTATTTCTTTCCCTATTTTTTTCCCCCCAATGTGTGTTGTCTGGAGAGTTAAAGTTGTATTTTTGTGCATTCAGTGAAGAATGACAGTAGCAAATCCCCTGATGTTTGTCAGTCTGAGTGGAAGAAAAATTACCCAAAAATTAAATTAAAAATACTTGTAACTGTAGGGGTTTTCTCAATAGGGAACTGCAGGTTTATATGGATTTCTTATCTTTAATTGGTCTGCATATTCCTATAGATAGAAACATCCATGTATTTTCACAGAAGTCTTTGAGAATGACTCTATGAGTTGATACTGGAGTTTCAGCCATAATTCTTGGTTTCTTCTTCCTGTATATATACAAGAAAAACCACTAACATTGGGTTTTGTAATATTTCTGTGTCTTTGACTATGTTTTGTACAGCATGCAGTCAAACAGCCAGGTCAGAGTATTAGAAGATCAGCCTCTTTTCCTTTTTGTTTCATGTATGGCATGTGTCAGCAGAATGGGCACAGTATGAGTGTTGCCAAGTGGTTTTTTCATATTTCTTCCAAAAAGCTTCTTTATCCTGCAGTTTTCTGAAGATAAATCACTTGCAATTCTAAAGGTTTGTCCTTATTACTGTGTAACAGTACTTAGAAGACACTATTGCATACGAGCATTTTCTTAACAGGAGTCTTTCTGAACTCTTCAAAGTATTTCCTTGGGAGCCTGCTGCTAACCCAGAGGAAGCCAGGCAACCAACCAAGAGCTGATTCAGTATCCTTCAGCTACGTTGTGCAACCAAGAGTTGTTCACTGGGCTTGTGCTGCTACATTGCTCTGAAAAAGAAAAGGAAGAGAAAGGGTGCTCACCAGCTCTGAACACAATATTCTTGTCTGGCTAAATTTTTTTCAGCCTTCATTCTTAAGAAACTTCAGAAAGCTTGTAAAGGGTAGGAGAGACTTTCAAGGGAGATTTATCTTGTGGTTAAATTATATAGCCTCTCACACGGGTGGTTTTGGTTGTAATGGAGAGCTTGTGTTATGCTGCAGCTGCTGGAGTATTCTCAGCAGTAGATCTGCTGTGATCTCAGAACTCCTGACCAGAAGCCATCCCTCTGATGTGACCCCAGGGGGAGTGATAGGATCTGTCCTTCCAAGGATCATTGCTGGTAACTCCTTTCCATCTCCTTTCTGATTGTTATCAGGATGTTGATCTCACAAATCCTTCACTAGTGAAGCAGAGGAAAAACAGCTGCTGTAAGACTGCTTCTGAAAAAAGTCTCCTGTTATGCCCACTTTTTGCAGTTTGTTCACTCCAAGACAGCATTACACAGCTGGCCAAACTGGGGAGCTTTCAATGAGAAGAGATCCAGCTGGCTCCTCAGGTGCCTGCACCCCTTCTGACCAGTTGGGCCAGACTACAACTAATCTGCTCTAAAATCCTCTCTACTGAGCAAAGTGGAGTACTGGCTCCTCAGGAGCAACTTTGCCTCTCTTTGCTCCTGTTACATTCCACCACTTGCCAAGATAGACACAGCCAGGGTCTCAGTTTCTTCTTGTGAACATAGACACACATTGGTGTTTGCTGTGATGACTGAGCAGCTTTGCTTGATGGTGTTTTCTATGCACAACTTGTCTCCAGAGCTTGACCCTGCCACATTCACCACCTAAGCATGGATGTTTCCCTCCTTGGCTGCTTCTCGTGACTCAAAGCGAAGGCTGCAGCTTCCTTCCTGCAAGACAGCAGACTGACCAGCTGCCACACCTCTCTGCTGATGGATTTTCAGGCCTGACCTTGCATTCCCTCCAGCTGCTGCTATGTATACAATTTTTACTAGGCAAGAATAAAGGGATTTAAGGGAAGAAGGAATAAAAGTGAATTTTCAGAGGAAATCCTGCTATTGGTTTCCACTATTTCCTTCTATTGTTGAATGTCGCAGATGCTGAAGTAGATGTCTACTGAGATGGGAATCCTACATTAACTATTGTCATCCAAGCTTGGTTATGGCCAGCAGTTAAATCATTCTTCCTTCTCGTTTGAACAGCTGGAGTCTACAGTGGTATTTCAGATATTTTTCTGAGTAAGCATGCATAATGTTTCCCACAGGTCACTGTCCTCTGAAATGGGCCAAAAGGACTGAAGTAAAAATGTTGAACCTTCCATAAACTCTCTGGCATCTTCTATAAATTGCATAGAGCAGAATGCTTGCCAAAACAAACAACTTAAAAGTGCCATATTTTTTCTTTCTTTTTTTTTTTTTTTCTTTCTCTTCCTTATATATTTTAGCTTAATTTATATGGAACACAATTGAATCCCTCAGTGATATTGTAATTTTTCTCCCTGATGAGATGGCTGGGAAATTTCTGAGAATCTGTTCCAATCCTAAAAATGCTCAAATCACTATCCCTTAAAGGCATAAATTCAATGTGTGGGGCAATCTCTGCTTTTACATGCAGTGCTTAAAAGGGGATTTAGAAACCTCATTGTGCATCACTTCTAACAGGGCTATGACTGAAGGGGAGTGCATGGGTCTCCTCCACTGACCAGATATGGTATTATCCTTTGAACCAGCTCTGAGATGCTGGGAACTGCCAGTGCCAGCAGCAGAGGGGTGGAGATTGCAAGGGAAAGACAGGGATGTTGGTGGCAAAGTTGGTTTAAGCTGTTGAGAAACCTCATCCTCACTGCACAAGAACAGCAGCATATGGGGCTATTCAGTGAGCTGAATTACTGAAATGAAAAAACAAAACAAACCCCCCACAAAAAAGCCAAAGTAAAATCCCCCTTCTCATTAAGGGCTGTATTGGTGTGGCTGAAGGAGTAGTGACTACTGCAGAGGTCCTTTGGGGTCACTGAGGCTCTCATTTCATCCCATAAGTTTCATCCCATAAATTGCCCCCAGAACTAAGAATTTTATAAAAATAGAAAGTTAAAAGGCCTTTTTGAAAACTGAAAGTGGCAGATTCTGATTTGGATTGGAGGTGCTTAATTAGAATACTCAATTTAAACAGCCTGTTCAAAGTTATTGAATATATATGTTGAAATTCTGCACCCTGGCTGAGTCAACGAAAACCTGTTGTGCCTTTCAGAAAAGATAATTGACTGTCTTAAATGTGTTTGCCAGAAATATTGGGATATAAATCATCCCAACAAAGTGGATTGAACAAATTGAAACCAGTCTGTTAGAGTGACAACATGCTTACTTAACTCAAGATACAGTAATAAGCTCTTTGATGTTTTTCTAACTGAACCAGATTCCCAAAATTATTTTCATTTTAATGTCTTCAATTATGTTTCTATGTGTCATTGAAATAAAATCACATGTGTTTTGCATTTTTAGATGTAACAACACCTGTTCTGAAACATTTTTGGATAAAATATTTAAAATGTTCACAGGATTTTAGGTGGTGGATAATTATGCTTATTTATTTATGTGAAGGATGGCAGACCTTTCTTCCTTATCAAGTATACGGATAATCTGAGTGGCTGAACAAATGTTTTCTTCATCTTTGTTTTTGGACATCTCTATGGATAACAGCTTGTGTTAAGAAGCTGTGTTTATAGTTAAATGGATCTTTTAACACTGTACACTTCCACTTCCCAGGACAGGCAATATAGCAGGACTGTCCTCAGTAATGTGCTGCATCTCGTTCTTTTGCTGTTTGTTGAAGAAGGACATTATGACATGCCACCTGCCTTGCTGGGGGCCTAAGTATGGCTTTTACTCTGCTTGTTCAAGGGTCTGTGCGTCTCTCCCAGTCTCATTTTTTCTGTTCCATTAGTACCCATACCATGAGAGGTTTTATTTTCCACAGGAATTTTCAAGTGAATTTCCAGAAGATGGAAAAGTTGCATGGTACCTGCTGTTTAACTATGCTGATTTGGTTTGACTGTAAGTCATTTTTTCTTTAGTATAGCTGTGCCTTCATGTTCCTGTAACTTGACATTAAAGCAGAGTTGCCTGTCTTTTATAGAACCAAGTGGTTAAAATAGCTCCAGTCCCATCAGAGATGACAGCAGCACAGTATTATAAGGTGTGGACGTCAAAGTTCAGATAATTTCATGCCTCACATGCTTTCTTTATCTTTAGGAAGAATAATAGATGGTCAAGATGTTAGTAGAATCTTTAAAAGAAATAGCACCATCTGAAATGAGTGGAAGAGTGATGTGCCTGGTTCTCACACTCTGTGAGGAAACCTTCAGAGCTCTAAATAATGGGATTCATCACAGGCCACAGCTATGTCCAAATCACTTGCTTCATCTGCTCAGATGATTTCAAAGAAGTGAATGAAATGCAAAAACCAGCTTTGTGGCACAGTGAGCTGGAACCAATGCCCTCTACTGAGATTTATATTTATATCTAGGCAAAACAGTCTTTCTGTTCTCTGTCCCAAAAGAAACAACAGCTACACTTAGAGACAGGCTGTGGGTGCTGACTCCAGAGTACTGCTTTCTTGGGTGGGGGGAAAAAACAAAGAAGAAACCCTTAGTGGAGGTGAGAGAGAATGTGAGCATTTTAGTTCTTTGTATTATATACTTCTGTTTAATGTGAAACAATCCTCCTTCTTGTTCTATTCATAGACTGCTTTGAAGAAAACAAACTGTAATAGCATCTGAGAAACCCATAGGCAAAGTAGACTTTAAAGGCTCTTTTGAGCCAAACCACAAAACATACAATTATCATGTTAATTTGAATTAATGCGCTTAGACAACAAGATTCAGAGTTGCAACACTCTAAGTGGAATAAATAACAGAGGCTTGTTTTCACTCTGTCTGAACTTCTGCTGGTCCCAGTAAATGCAGCAAGAAAATGGAGCACTAGAGAAGAAAAGGTTTTCTCCACGTCTATCCAAAGTTCACACTTCAGAGCAAAATCTCCCCAAGATAACTCACAGTCTGTGCTTTAACTAAATATACAAAAAAACTCACACTGAGTAAGCTGAACTACCAAAGGCTCAAGACAAGAGTTTAAGGTGCTGTTGGCTAGATCCCAAACCAGGGAATTTATCTGGCAGGTGTCAGAGGTTGGTACATGTGCTCTCCCATGGTCTCTTGAGGTTGTTTGTCAGATGACAAAGAGGGTGTTTTTCTATAGAATTATGCTATGGAAAGGCAGTGCCTTGCAGAAGCAATGGAGAGTCACTGCTTGACTTTATCTTCTCTTTTTACAGGTTCTTCATTATCGCTGTGCTGGGGTGCTGAGGCTTTGCTGTGCCCTAGCGCAGGGTGCCTTGACCTTCTGACAGCGTCTCCTCAGCAAAGCCGCTCGGCTGGACCAGCCACCCGCTCACACACGGGCACACACACACACACACACACACGGGCACACACACACACACACACACACACACGCGCACACACACACATGGGCACACACACACACACACACACACACACACACGTTCACACACACACATGGGCACACACACACACAGACACACACACACACACACACGGGCACACACACACACAGACACACGGATAGCTCCGGTGATAGGGGTCGAAGGCAAACAGGCAGGAAGGGTCTCCACGCAGAGTTCCAGAGGTTTATTGCGGCCACACTGTGAAGGGATCCAGTGATGGACACAAAGAGCAATGGAGGGTGCAGGTTTAAGTACGGGAGCAGGGCAAGCATCAGAGACCTGAGGGCATGAGGGTGGTACAAAGGTGGGACGAGGGAGTGGGAGCCAGTGGGGAAGTTCTGGGGGAGTGGCAAGGGACAGAGGCCAGTGGGGGGAACCTGGAGTGGAGAAGCTTCTAGGGCATGGAACATATGGGGTAACAAGGGGGCGGGAAGGCCAATGGCCAACAGGAACGCAGAACGGTATTATATTAATGTAGTGACACAAAACATCCTGGGAGAGGCTTCTTTTCTCACCCTAACCTGGGAGGTTCTCTGATCCTAGGGGCTGTCTCACCAGAGGACTCTCTTTGTCCCTTGTACCACAGGCTAACTGAGCATCACACTTCATTATTTCTCTAATATGTGTTTTCTGTGCCAAGTACGGCATCTCTAGAGCTAATACAGAGGAGTCAGTGACCACAGTTGTCCTTAAATGCATATATGTGCTGGGAATTAACCTTCACCTATTTGACATAAAATTGTCATTTCTAGTCTTAATTTTTCATCTTTTTATGATTATAGTTATGCATTATTAAGGTTATGAATAATATCTTTTTCATAATTTGCTGCCATCCTAAAGCATAGAGGAGTATTAAAAAATTTACTGATGGAAAGTTACCTTAAGGCACAGTAAAACACACTTCATTTGCTTTTATGTCATTGCTTTTATATATTTTGTTTTTAAATTGTACTTGCTGGCAGTTTTTTGACATTTATTCCGGGAATTTTTTGATTTGAAGCAACCAAGACAAGATGGTAGCACTCAGCCTTACAGTGCAGAGCCAAAACTCTGCCAGGCACAGCTGCATGAGCCTTTCTGAATTTAATTTTTAGAGGGCTTGAGAACAGGCAGACGAGAATGTAGTCTCTGAAGTTGAGCAAGACAGGCAGTTGCCTGAATCAAGATTCTCTATGCTGTTTGTGAAATCTGAGGTTAAGATGCTGTGCTCTAATTTGCCAGAAGTGTCAGTAAGGATCTTTTTTCCTTAAGTAAACTGTCTTTGATTGGACTGAAATCTGAAAAAAAGATAATAAAGATGTTCCAAATAGAAGGAGGCTTGCAGACGGAGCCTTTGAGTCTGTGCTGTGTATCACTGCACACAGGCATGCAGCTATGTGTGAACATCTGCCTGCCTGTGCTATGAAATAAGGAAGAGTTTGAAACAATCCTCAGGTGTAGCACTTTTTATGATGCTTAAATTTTAAGGTAAAGTGAGGCTGGCTATGATTTCCACCTGCAGTTATAACACAGCCAGGTTAAAAGGGTAAAAAAGCACGATAGCAATCTATTTTCCATGGTGCTTCGACCCACAGGCCTCTGTTGGCTACTGCAGCTTTCACCAACACTGACTAAACCTCACTGAGAATTCCAGTTATTAGCTAGCATAAATGGGTCAGAATCTCACCCCTAAAGACTAAAAGATAAAACTCATAGACTGGGCTGCTCAGTTTTCTATGGAACTTGAGCTGTAGTGACATTCCTCTAAAAAAATCTTTGCCATAGTATGCATACACAAAAATGTATGCATACACAAAAATGTATGCATACGTATGTCACATCCTGCATATTGTTCTCCGAAGAATGGCATACTTTTGCTCCAACAGCAGAGGAAAGTAATTGATGAGGTTTAGATGTTTAGAAGATTAGCTGCCAAAGGCTGCTTTTAGTTAAACTGCTAGTAAAGAAAATAGTTCTAGGTTTTCTATGCAAGAGTTTTGGTGTGGGTGCCCAGAAGATATAGTGATGTATTTTATTTTTATTTAAATAAAAAATCTTCTTCCCTTGAAACTGCAAAACCTGACAGCTGCTTTCAAAGATAATATAAAACAATGCTTCACATTCAGTGAAATATTCTTAGCACCGAAATAGCTCTTGTTAATATTAGTACTGACTGTGTGAAAGATCACAACAGCAGGGACATTGCATTTATTAAAAAAGTCACTGTTACTCCAAAACAGGTATGTGAATCTCATGAATGCTCATCTCAAATCTGGAAAAAAATATATGCATTAAGATATGGTGTTGAGAAGCTTTATTTTTAACTGAAAATTATAATTGGTTTGATGTCCTAGTCCTGAATATGTCTATATTTTCAACATATTATTTTTTTTCATTCTATTGGGCAATTATCTGCTTTTTTACACATAATTCTGTATCACTTGTTTCAGGGAGTGGTGTTTAGCCATATAAATAGCTGGGATTAACTGCATGCCTAAATACTGAAGTAGAACTACTTGCATAAGGAGCTACCACTCAGTGGGAATGAAACAGAATTGGGTGTAGAATTATTTGTTTATTACTCATCAGACAGAGTTACTTGACCACCCAAATGGAGTCCCTGAGGCTGTATCTGAAAACCAGCAGTTAAAAAAACCCAACCAGATTACATTCTTATAAGTGGTCTGTACAGTGGATTTTTAATTTAGTTTTGTTCTGGGGAGTTTTTTTTACAGTTTATTAATGACGGGGTTAAGAAAAGAACATTTGAACTTAATTAGTGATGTAAGAGAATAGATATAATTACAGTATGAAGAGAAGCTAAAATATCTCAGTACATACAGTGGCTGTATTTATTCCCACAGTAATTAGCCCACATACAAAAGGACTTTTCAGACCAAATTCTTGAAGTTAGTGACAAATTTGGATAGCTTTCTAAAGCTTTGAGAACCTCACTGGCGCCATCCAACTTCCTCTGAAGTCAATGGAAATTTTGCCTGCAACCTAATTTGAAGTAAACAACAAGATAGTTTGGAAAACAAGATGAAAACATTGCCATTAGTGAGTCATGAAATCTGGAATCAAACTCTTAGGGAGTCTCCATGTTCTTCAATCTCCATGTAAGTGTACAAAGCAGAACTTCTAAATTCTTTATTTTCTAGGAGTGCTAAGATGGAGAGCAGTGTGTAGTAGATTCACATATGGGAACCATTAAGCAAAGGCCCATACGGTTGTACCCAAAACTCTGATACTGCATTCCAGCTTTTTTGAGCCTGATGTGTCTCATGTATGGCCAGATTCAAAGCCTAGAATTGTGCAGAGGTCTGGTAAAACTATGGTTGCCTAAATTGATTTCTCTTGTATTAAAAGAACTAGAAACAAAAATCATAGGTTTTATACTCTAAATGTTTTCCTAGGTAGCTTTTCAGTAACGTGAACAAAGAAAAGCTGTGGTCCATAACATTTTGAGAGTATCCCTTGGAATAAGCATACACATAGAACATGGGATTAACGCAATTAACAACATAATTTTTCAGAGTGAAAGGACCTTTCTTTGTAAGGTATAAAGGGAAAACATTTTCCCACACAAGATCCCTTGTTACTCAAGAGAGTGAAAAATGCTCACATCAGGATAGAAGACAGGCAAAAACATGACTGGCATGGAGTTAAATCCCCTGTGAAAGTACTTTGGGAAAGGCCACTTCAATAAGTGCACAATTGTGCAAGTGAGGATTTCATCCACTAGTCTGCCATGGTTTCTCTGAATACAACAGTGGTTCAGTTTGAACGTATTGTGCATATATCTGAGTCCTGCACACTGGATGTCAAGGCTCTCTCTTCAGACAAAGCTTTATTGTTTATTAAAATGTTTCATAAGTCCTTGTTGTGGGAGCAGCAAACCTCTCCTCCCCACCAAGCCAGATGCTGTTCAGAGCATAATTTGGAATGCATGTCCTTTTTAATTTAAAGTACAGAATAGCCTCTCTGTGGTCTGTGCTAAAAAGTCCATCTGAATGCAGAATCTTTCCCCTAAGTTTAAATGGGCCATGATGTTTTGTGTCAAAATAAAAGCATACACTGACCCTGATGCTCTGCTCTGGCCAAACCATTTTCTGTCTAAAAGTGCGGGAGGATTTAGAAAGAAAGAATATTCTTGTCTACTTCTTAGTCTACCTTTTTTTGCCCATAGTGTAGGTAAGTACAGCATTATTCGGGGCTCTGCTAAATTGTGCATTGCTGTGTTTTCTCCAGAAGACACTGAAGCAGAGGAATCTCCCCACACGTTGGATCTACCATAAGCATCATTATTGCAGGCCTTCTATACTGCGTCTGTCAAGTGGACAGAACAGAGGTATTGTGCTCCTTCTTCTTTGTCTGGGATTTTGTTTCTTTGCAGCACAAGAAATGCTACAGAAGCTGTAGTATAGCAGATTTAACCCTCACATTTTCTCAATTTTAATCTTTTAAGTAGAAATGTGAAGCATTCAGTAGAGATGTGATTTCATCATAAATCTCTGGTAATTACTTAACAGTGACTGACTCTTAAGACTATTTTCATTGTTATGGTAATCTGTTTTTATGTTTTTACTTACAGTAGTTAGATATATTAACTCATGAGTTTTAGATTTAAAATCTTGTTTCCATCGGTAAATGGAATTTATTTACAGATAAAATTATTTCACAGGGAATCAGAAGCTGTAGAGTGGCTAAGTAGTCTTTTACTTATTGTTGATACACAGTACCACATATTTGTATTGAATCACAGCCTACTGACTCCCTTACTACTTACTAGGAGGACTGCAATTAACACTGCAGCCCATGGGTTAAACAGGTCCCTAACTGCTGGAGAAGTGGGACGTATGACCTCTTGGGTAAATGGCATTATATTTTTAAATGTTACAAACATTTTTATGGTATTTAAAATAACTTACTTCACTTAAGAAAATTATTTGGATTCTTGACTTCACTGTTTTCCAATCTTTTGATCCAAACCAATTCTATATGTGGCTGGGGCTTTATCATATTATCCTGTCATTTCCTTGAGATTAAGACCTTGACTCAAGACAAAATAACTTCCATTTTTATTTCTTTGGCAGGGGGCACAAGAGCAGCAGAAGGTGAGGTAGGAAAAGGACAAATAGAATCCCTCATTGGCCCATACCAGATGTTTTAGGTCTAAGACTAAAGGTATAGGAGAGCAGGATGAGAAACGAAAATTTTAGCAGGAAAGTGCATCTTGGATAAATGTATGAAACAAAGGATTTTACTTTCTTGCTCAGAAGTATATTTTAAACTTAAATATAAACCAGCATTTTTCTTGTAAAAAACCTCAAACCCCAGTGCAAGCACATTCCAAAATAACTCCTGGAGTGAACAGCCCAACATAAACAACAATGGCCCACAAAAAGCATTTTTGGACCATTGATGAACTTTCCATTTTTATTCAAAGTGACAGCTCAGGAGAGCTTCCAAGTGTGTTGGTATATGCAGCTTATCAGCTGGAGAAGGAATGCTGTCATGTATCCTATCAAAATGAGAACACATCAGCCTCAGCTCCCCAAAGGCACTGATGGGCTGTGTGGAATATGTCCATCCCTGAAAGCTTGCACATCTCAGCACAGATTGCTGCCTCTCTGGCAGTGCTGTGTGACCTTCTGGTTCAGCAAATGTGGGAGGCACTGCTCGCTGGTGTGGGAAAGCAACGTGCTGGGCTCCCTCCTGAACTGCCTCATGGCAAAAGGGAGGATTACTTACAGGTTGTCTTTTCTTTATTTCCCATATCTCAGCTGTAGGATCGCTGTCTGATGTTTGTTTTTATCCCAAGAATAGCAAGAGGTTTGATAAAAATTAATAGTTTTCACCAAAATGTTTTCCTTGTGCCTTGCAGGAGGCTGCTCATATCATCCGTTTATTTTGATGGCTCAATCACTTGAGCATTAAACACTTGCTGCTTTGCTAGACTGGGATTTGTCTGGCTGTCTGGTTTTTTCATCCTTCTATTATCTAATAACATCACAGGACAGACATGAACGTGTTTGTGTGTGAGTAAGTACCTGGGCAACCCGGGTGTGGGGATGACGCATTCTCCTGGTCTCAGCGGGAAAATGGTGTCTTACTTTTAGAAGTAGTTTTCTTAGAAGTGAATAAACTTCTTCTTAGTGAAATATGTGCCCTTTCTGCCCTGCAAACCATGGCTGGACAACACTCCTCCAGCTCCTAGCATGGAGGGTACTGAGGAAGCATATCTGAGGGGGACTTGACTTTGTTTTGGGCTTTTGAGGCCAACTGTAGAGCTTCTGCCCTTGTTTGGGAATCCAGCTGAAACTACCACAGTTCCTTCTTCCACTGCATGCCTGGGTTCCTCCTGACCTTTGCCTGGCCAGAGGAAGGGGAGGAAGGGAGTGGCAAGAGATCTGCATACCCAGAAGACATTTAATAAACAGCTTTGTTTTCTACATTGTGTCCACAGAAACACCCACAAAATGAGGATCCTCTCAGTACAAACACCACAGGAATCTCCTGCTCCTGTACAGTGTTTACAAACTGGGGGTCTTTACTTAAAGGAAAATTAAGGGTCCATAAACAGACTGTTTCACAATCACGTAACATCTCCCGCTGAAAAATCCTACACGATGTGCTTTTTACCTTTTTAGTAAGGCATGTGATATTTGATGAATAAAGGAGGATTTTGTGCAGGTGCGATTTAAAACCTTTTTTGTAAACATTTTCAATCAAATTCCTTGTATTTAGGAAGGCTTAAGAAATTACAATAAGAAATTAATATTTACTGTGGAATTTATTAAATGAAATGCATTCAGGAAAGCTTCAGGCTAAAAAGTATTGGTGATTATAAAGGTGAGATTCCAATCTGAGAATAACTTTATCTGATGTACTGAAAGAGCCATGTGCATGTCCAAAACACACAGCATAAATAGCCTTTATGCTGCCTCTTCTCCTCTGAATTCACCAACTCTTTCCTGATGACTGACCCATTGCAACATCCCCGTTTTGCCCTGCCAGGTACCAGCCACCCCCCTTCCTGTCAGGGGCCGTGCCCATTCAAACAGAGCTCCATGTGCTCCACTGTAATTAATGATGACAGCTTTTCAAAGGCAAGGAGGGCCTGGAGGATGGGCTGGTCTGCAGCCTTTAACTCTTAAGCCTTATTTAAGGCTTATTTACGCAGGACATTTTTCCTCACCTACTTCTCTGTCAGAGGGGTGAGTCATGCTCATTTTCATGTCCATAGCATTGCTTAGATAAGCTGCCTCATTAGGTTCAGTATGGCAACACACATACAGACATTTTCAGACTGTAGGCACAGGATTGCAAGCCTTGACTGTGATGTGAATACCCTTTTCAACATCTAATTGTATGTCTCGATCTAGAGTGAGACTCCTGTGTCATATGGGGCTTCTAAGTGTAACTACAAATACCACCAGACAGTAAAGAACATGGATATCTCCTGGTCTGGCAAAATCAAAAAAGATAGAGAACAACTCAATGCTCTACCAACTCAGAGTTAATCTCATATTTCTGGGAAGTAAAGATGGCTAAGTATGAACCTGCCAAGGCCATATGTTCCTAACACATGTGTTGCTTCTCCATCTAGCTGCCAAAAAACATGTCTGTGTTTGTCTCTAATAGGTGCTGGAATAGTTTCTTCAAAGGCTGAAGCATCTCATATGAGGTCTTGAGGATAGCAGCTTTGCCAGGTCTCAAGATAATAGAGAATCAAGTCAGGACAACTGGACTCTTCCTCCTTCAGAGTCCCTGGGATAGCAAATAGTGGAGGAGAGGAGTAAATTGAAAATTTGCCATCTCTCTCTAAACCAGAGAATTTCACCCTGGTGACACTATGTTAGGTACACATAACATTTAACTTATCTCAGCAACAGTGCTTTTGTATTCTGGTTTGAAACTTGAGGTTGCCAAGGTTTTGTGTGTTGTACAGAGCTGTGGGAAGGGAGTTAAAGAACACTGCAAATATTTACTATAGGCTTTACCAGCAATTAAACTTTATATTAGTCCCTCCTTCCTGAGCAGTGTCAGATTCTAAAGGGCCTGAAGTTACATCCTAGCACTGCAAAAGGCACAGAGCATGGGTATTTCAGCTATCCATATTTTATGGATATACAGGCTAGGACTTAAAGAGAGGTGGTGAAACCAGATAGAGGTCAGGAATATTATCCTGTATTGCAATGCCTGCCTTACAGCAAGCCTTTCTGCTTCAAGAGTTAAATTCCTATTGCAGGAATGAAAGCAGAAAGAAAGCTCCCCTTTATACAATGGCCTTTCTAAAAGTCTGGCATCCTAAACTACAAACAGTGCAGCATTTCTTCAAGGACTGGAATCAAAACCATGCACCAGAAACAAAACAAAAAAAAAAACCTGTGAAAAATTTTAATATGTTTAATTGTACCATACTAGCATTAAGATACTGTGTTCAACACTTTTTGTTCTTTATATTTTTAGATTTTAGATTTAATAAATGGAATTGTTTTTAATCAGAAGTTATCTGGACTTTAGAGGTGTAAAGGGGAAAGTGAATAGTTTCTTGAGTGAGATTAAATTTATGTTCATCATCTCAGAGAACACAAAGCAGATCTCTATTACATTCACTGATTAGGATGAGGAAGGGAACAAAACAGGGAAGAAATGAGATTATTTCTAAGCTATTTGTACAAGGAATGGAAAGGAAAGGGCAAAGGAGCTCTTTGCTGGCCCATCACACCACAAAGCCAGGCCCAGAGCACTCCTGGCTCCACTGCTCTGATGTCAGAGGCAAATAGATTTGAACAGGCTATGACCACAGCAGGCAATAACAGAGAGTGCTTGTACAGGAAAACCTGCTACCCTTCCCTCCCCACTGCTCTGGCACAACACAGTCCCAATGCCTCCATGTCTCTGCCTTGTAAGCAAACTTAGGCATCATCCTCCCTATTCGCTTCCCAACAAACCCACTGTTTTTCTCCAAAAACTATTGTTTCAGAAGATGCAGTGTCATTATTTACAATATTCAGAACATTTAAACTAAGAATAGTCAGGGTGGAAAAGGTTTTGCCCTAGCCAAAAAAAATCAGTGTATTTTTCATGTCATCTGTCAGCTTAATTCTACCCTTTCCACCACAAAAATACATTTGTTAAAGAACAGCTTGTCTATTTGCTTTCTTTAGAATTACTCCAGCTATCAATGACAGCAAACCTAGATTATTTTTTGCCTAATAAAATTAAAGCTTCTGCCTAAGGCATTAATATACAGATGGCCTGACTGTTCAGAAGTAAAATGCCACATCAGCTGCTGAGAGATCTTACTGTATATATATATATATTTTTGAGCAAGTTATCTGTAAAAAGAAGCTGTGTGAAAGAGGAATATTATTTTTAATTTTTACTATTGTTCCTTTACTTAAAATCAGACTTGATAGAATCTTCATTTATGATACAATCAAAAATTTCCTGTGATATTTGCAATGGGATGAAAAAAGTCTTCTCTCAGAAACCTCTCAGGACCTTCTGTTTATAGGTCTGGAAAACACCTCTATTTATTCTGCTTTGCTTGCTTGTGTAGGGACCTCAGAGAAGGAACTTTGTGCTGGTGGTTAGGATGTGTTGTGTCCAGCAAGAGGAGAACATTGTACAGCAGCATTAACACAACCTGGTCATAGTGGTTGCACACAGTTCTTCCCCCATCACAGCTTTAGGGCTGATGTTTTCCCTGCTGTGCACTAAACAGCTCTTTCTCTTCTGCTTTTCAACACACTTTTTGAGCTCACTACTGACATTCTTTACGTGATGCTGCATCCTAATGACTAAAACTAAAATTTTAATATTTTCAGTGGCATGCCATACACTCACAGTTTGCAGGATTTTAAAACCAGTGACTTGAATCATGAAAGTTCCTGACAGAACAGTTTCCAAAGAGTGCTCTCTCTGTAAAAGAGGTTCTTTCTACTTAGCCTGGTCCCATCCTCTCCCTGTTGTTCCAAAATCTCTTTCCCCTCATGAAATCTGTCCTCAATTATGCTTACATTCTCTATTATACCTAATTATAATAATATAACCACATAATATAATAATATCTAGCTGTAGTTCTACATCAAACAGAAAGCTTTTTGGAAAAGAATACAATTTTTCAGTGCAATAGAGGGATGAAAACACAAGCTCACTTGAAAGTAACATTTTTGCTTTGTTAGCTATGCATATCTACTAGTACATTTAATGACTTATTTTTTACAGTCTGGCATTAGATTGAGCTGTTTAGCAATCAAGTTTTTGTTTCCAAATTTCAACCAAAGTTATACCAAAGTTAGTTAAAAGAACATTGGACACTCTAATATTGAATAGAAAAATTGAAAGTACTTAATCACAGACACATCTTGGCTGAGAAAAAAATTATTTGAATGAATATATATTTGTTGCATATCTTCTCCTTGTTGTGGATTAAAAAAAACCCAGGTTTGGTAAAATCAAAAGGAAAGAAAATTACAAAAATTTTCACCTAAAAATTATAGCGTGAGAAAAGAAAAAAGTTTAATTCAAATAGGGGCTTTGCTTTTTTTGGTAAATGAGAGTTTTCAATCTAAATTTAGCTTTTTATTCAGAAGCATCCTGCTCTTCTATAAATGACTAAGACCATGTACACACAGGCCTTCCTGAATGTGATGTTTACTTGTAAATGCCAAGATGTCCTTCAGACAAATATCTCTCACAATATTATAGAAAGTGGATGCAAAACTAACTCTTGCTGTCAAGGACAGCCAGCTGGCCCCCATGTGTCCAAGCCAGAGAGAGATTCAGACTTGAGAGAAGCTGATGGGAGGTCCATCCTTCCCAAATTGCTAAGGCTGTGAACACCTTAAAAATTCCTCTGAGAGTGGTTTTGTTTAGAAATTCAAGAGTGTAAGATTTGTGCTTTTAATATGTCCATGAAATAACTGAGCCCAGAGTGTCAGCACAGAGTGTAGGTCCTCTATGGAAGCCAAATTAGATTTAAGTGGTTTTAAGCACAAAAGCTAGAAGCTGCTTCTTGAGTGGTGACAACACAAAGCAGTAAAGGAAATCAGGTCACAGAGAGCTGAGACAAGGTTTTGATTTGGAGGATTCTCTATTCAAGGCATAAAAAATAGTTCTGTTTTTGGGAGTGGCTGAGAACCCAGAACTGCAGCTCCAGGAAACAGCAGGGCAGCTCTTGAGGAGGTCAGACCCATAAAGTACCGCACATTTTGCTGTTACGCTTTGCTTCAATAGTAGCAGAAGTCTAAAAATATGTATGTCTGTATTTTTGTCACAGAAGTTTTCTGCAAGCACAATTAATTAAATCTCCATTTCTCACTTTCCAATGCAAAAACAGAGGCACCAAAATTTTAAGTCACAGAGATACCAAGCTTGGTTGTAAATGCTGCAATATATGTCAGAGAACATCTTGTTGAGACCTTACCAAACAAATGTCATCTGAGAAAATGTAAGGTGGCAGAGGTGCTCAGACCTTAGAATTCATTTGCTTCTTCTTTGAGAAAACATTCCCCTTTCAGAGGTCTAAATGTGAGGTGAAATTTAACAAGATACAAACTCTATTTTAAAAAATATCTTGTCTGCACACTCTCGTCACTATCAGTGTTTTGTAGTGATTTTTAAAACATAACAGCTTAAATGCAGCTCTTGTCCTATGTTATTTACTTCACTTCCCTGACCAAATTTCCTGCATTTTTAATTTTTAATTTATTTTTATTTCCACTTTTTTTTTTTTTTTTTTTTTTTTTTTTTTTTTTGTTGCGGGGTTTTTTTTTTNTTTTTTTTTTTGGTAGCAGTGTATTCTGCTTTAAGTTAGAACTCCAAAATCACTTGGACTGGTCAATGGTATTGAGAAAAAGCCACTGAACAAAACAAAAATTCTATGGACTTACTTAGCTGGATGGCATTGCATGGTCTGGATGTAAATATTTCTGTCCCTGGTGGAAGTGCAGGAAAAGGAATGTTCATCATGTTACTATTTTTAATATAAACATTTTACAGCTGCAAAGAGAACCTCGGAAAGCAAACCCCCAGTGTCTTGGATGTCAGAAATAACCTGACCATAATCTCACCCACTGGATCTAAATATTTCTTGATGATGAACTCTTTAAAGAGCTCTTCTGTAGTATGTGATCCTGTTACTATAAAATCTAGAAACAGTCAACATTTCTGTCTACAAATAACTACTAAAACATAGAAATGGAGTGTTTCATCTTCATGCAGTTATCTTACATTTGAAATCATTGCTCCTGTGTCAAAGTAACTAAATTTTTTACTGGAAGTATGTTTGCATTTGATGCTCCCAGTTTTAATTTAATGTTGCATTTATATTGTTAATAGTTATTATAGTAATAATCATTAACATGTTACTTGTGTCTTCCCTTTTCACAAATTTGCATGTTTTCGAAAGTTCTGTGACTTTAAAAAAAAAAAAAAGAAGCAAAAAATCCTCCCCAAATGGGGAGGGAACTATCTTGTGTTACGTTGGCAGCATTGTATTCTAGTTTCTTATGTACTGTATTGCATATAGTAACCTGAAACAGGCTTGTTCCATTCTATCACAGCTAACTCTTTTTAGACTTCATCTTTTCTGTCCCCTTCTTACAAATCTCTCTCTATTTCTCCTTTTTTAATAGCACCTTTTACAGGCCTGGTGAGTTGGAGGTGGTTTGTGTCTGACTCATCTTCTGTGTACACATCCTTCAAAGCAAGGGGGTAATTGCTTCTCTTGCTTCTCCATCACCTTCAGCTCTGTGCCTTCTAGGATTACTCTTCCTCCCAGCTGCTGCTCTGAATATTTCCTCAATTTCTAACATTAGCCCTACCCCCATTCCTGATTTACATAGTTTTCTTTGGGCTCCTGCATGCCATTCTAATTTTCTGCTCCATGCCATCTGCTCATTTGCCCTCTGTCTGCACAGCCAGGTTTAGTGAGCTTTGTGAGATCAATTTAATCACTAAAAAAACTGTGCAGTCCAGCAGTAAATGTAATATGTATTCCAGAAGACCTACAAACAAGTTTTGCTTGGCACTCACAGCAATGAGGTAAGAGGATAAAATGAGTTTGTGGTCACATTACCAGACCACCAGCAGAGACTTATGAGAAAGCTAGACCCATTTTAATTAGGGAAAATATAAAAAGTTTACATGAGAGCCATCATTCTGGTCTACTATGAACCACAAGCTGTAATTATAAACTCTAAGTATGAATTTTCTTAGCTTTATTCTTGGATTTTAATATCATTGTGTGAAACAAAAGTTGAATTTCTTAAGGTTGTTCAAAGTATGCCTTTATTAAAAAAACGTTTTTTCCAAAAAACCCGGCAGGAGATTAGACTTGATAATCTGCATGGTCTCCTTTAACTCAAAAATTGCTCCATGCCATGCTATAAACTTGTGCAGTATAGATTTCTACGGCTGATTTCTATGTAAGTAAAATTGTACATCTTAAAAATTGAACCCTTTGTCTTCTGTAAGGGGTGAATTGAAATCTTCAGCATTTCTCTGGAACAGTTATGTCCTGAGGAGTTGTTTCATGTTTGATTTTTACAGTGATCTTATGATAGGATGCGCTGATTGAAGGTGATTTCTTATGATGCAGGAGGTAAAACAAATTTTTTTAGCCATGTAGTCCAGTATTGCAATGGCAGGATCAGACTTTTGCTTTGGGGACTTGCTCAAAAGATGATGAATTTGATAAAAATAGCTTCAAGTAACACAGTCTCTGGTATTTGTTTACATCAGCAAGGATATGGCTAGATGGAAATAATTCAGTGGTGTGTTAGAAAGTCAAAACTATCTCCAAACTAGCTGGTATGATTCTGTGGCATAGTGCCACACCTTGCTCATTCATTAGCAACCAGCTTGGGTTCCAGCAGGAATGCAACTCAATAGACATGATGTGGTACCTGAACTAATTAGCCTCAGATCTGGGTTTTCTGACAGTAGTGGATCTGTCTTTGCTTTCTTTGAAACTGTAACCATTTGGCCATCTTCTGCTTAGCAAAAGCATGGACCTGTGTTTTCTAAGAGATGTGTCATCCCTTCACCAAGTACATCTACACCATAATCTAGAGGAAAATATAAAGGAAAATCTGAAAAATTACTACTTTGGTAGATTTAACACCTGAAGCAGTGGAACTGTGGGACCTGGAGTAAACTTGGAGTGTAAAACTGGCTATTAGATGTAGGAGAAAACTCCCCTGAAGGTGAGGGAAATGCTTTGCTGGGGTATCACTATTGGATAGCCTTTATCATGTGCCTGTTTCTCATGTAGTGGCTGTCATGATACTACACTGCCCATCTTTAATTCAATAATTCAGTGATTTGAACACTCATGCAAATCTGAGATAACCAAACTCATTTCCTCCTACTGCTTGCTGAATTTTGAGTCTTCACCATCTTCCAAGCAAATGCAGTGAGCTTGTGATAATTCTACCAATATATACAACTGCAGGGGAAGGGACAGGCAATGGCTGAAAGGAATAGAACTCTTTAATAGAGGCTGTTTTATTTCAATTAGACATTTGTGATCTTACAAAAGTAACTGCTATATAGATGCTCAATGTCACAAAATTCAGAGAATGAGGATATCTGGATTTTCTTCTTCCAAAAATCATTTAGGTTATTTTACAAGATGGCACAGGTTCAAGAAGAGGGACTGAGAACCACGTGAGGGAGGCTTCTATTCAGGATGCTCCATTCCTTGCTCAGGAAGTATGCCTGTATATACTTGGTCTTCTGTACTGGGTGTCCTGAAAAGCTGTCAGTGCAAGGTTCTGGATGACCTGCTTCATCTGGTGCCATCAGCACTTTCCATTGGTATGGCATTTCTCCTATGGCTTTTCCCACTGGTGTTTTCACTGCCCTTGATGGGTAGGATTTTTTTTAGAATAAACTGGGATGTTCATTAGTGTGACTGGGAACTTAATAAAGCCCTAGGGGCACAAAAGGAAAAAAATGGAATTTTTGTGAATGACACTTCAAAGTAAGGTTTTTTTGGTCTTGCTCATGTAAATTCATTTCTGCTCACAACCAAGACAAACTGCTGAAAGCTAAGAGACTGGTTTAAATTGCTTTTCCAGAAGAAAACAGAAAAATGAATTGTCTAAGATAAAGAAATGGAATCTCAAGACTTACTGTTTAAAAATTACATCCTTGTCATGACTAATAATTAATTTCAATGGCTTGTCTGGCAGACAAGACCAGTAATTCTGAAAATGTGTGGTAATCCAATGGCTGTCTCTTTCTTCAGTGTTTTTCTCTGCTTCAGGCTAAGGAATTAACATTTATTTTGAAAATAGATCTTGCTTCCTTGAGTTGTCCTTGGAAGACAGTCCCTGGAAGAATTAGTGTTTGGCATACTTAAAGAGCTCTTAAATCTTTAATTGCTTCCTTACGCTTATGTCCCCATATGTGATCTGTGGTTTTACCTCTCTTATTTACCTTATCCAGAGAACAGATTTTATTTTCTGAGTTCATTCGTTTATGTAGCTTTGGATAAATTTAACTGGATAGCTGCAGACTGACTGGAGGAAACACCATGGAAATTATTAGTCTGAGATTCACTAGTCCTGATCTGCTCATTGAAAGATTAGTGAGTAATCTCATCAAAGCCCAACAGCTAAATGTTGTTGTAAACATTACTTATAGGAGTCAAGTTTGCTGATTCCTTATCTTAATTTCTCAAGGTGGCATTTCCTCTTCACCCCTTTTTTAAAAATTTCGTAATATTACAGCTCTGATCTCATCTGGTCCAAACTGAAATCCTTCTACAAAATCAGTAAGACTGATTTAGAGCAGCTGAACCACTCCACCTGATTTAATGTTCAGACTTTGTGCTTGCTCTCTGTGCTTCCAGCTGTGTGTTCCTGTGTATGATGGCCTCCAACAGCTCACTAAAAGCTACTTCAATTTTTGTGCTTTCCTCACATAAAAATCCTTGTGGATGAATGTCATTAACATAGTGTAGAAAACTCTGAGACTTTCTGACTAGAAGAAACACCTTTGCATCAAGTTTCAGGCAGACCATTGTATATCAAACTTATGTCCACCATGTAAACTCATGGGGTCTGCCAATGATCCTGGTTTCTGCCAGAGCACAATTCTGTGGTCTGTAACAGGATCTTTCACTCTTTTGGATTGTTTATTATTATAAATTTGATAGAGACACGTCAGAAAAATTCCAGATTCTACTGGCCCTCCTGGCAAACGGTGGGATGTCCACTCTGTCATACCATGGGGCTGTTTTGGAATGGCTTACCTAAGGCTTACCCTGATGTTAGGAACCTCAGCTGCTCTCCTGTATGGAGTACAAAATATTTGTGACAAAGGAATTAGTGGATATTTTCAATAATTTTGGAGATATTTATGTGCAATTTATATATAGATATCTATCTCCATAGAATAAAACATCATATGTCCATATCTATATATATCTCATGAACTATATTCTAAAGATACATATTACTGTCTTTGTAAAACATTGTTACTTTGAATTATATATCCATACATAGTTTTGGGACAGAAACCAATGCTGAAGAATTTTCTGGTAGACTTAATATTCTTGTAATTTAGAGAATGCAGAAAATGCACCTACTTTGTGTGCTTTATGTATAATATTTCAGGAATAGTCAAATTGTGTAGTTTGTCACTTTGCCAACATTCTCATTCCTTGTGTGTGCTGTAGGTAACAGTTGTTCATGGATTCCTGGCCCATACAACTTCCCAGCCTTAGACAATGTTGTTTCCTGTGTTTGTGGGCCAACTAACCCTTGATTACAGAGACTTAAGGAGTGGTTTTATGGCCCACAAGGTATGGTTTAGCATAACTAGAGGCAAAATGATTACTAAACTTTTGCTTGTCAGCATTCCTCTCTTTCAATCCATTTGTGAGATGCTTTAAAAACAGTAGCAATTTTAATATTAAATGTCTTTGCCAAAAATCTCTGTAAAAAGAAGGTTTGTTGAACTGGTTTTCAGTTCAAGGTATCTTAAAAAATTCAGAAATATTTTCATAAACATAAGCAATTACTAAATTTTGTTTGGTTGGATTTTTATATCTTATAATTGCAGTTTCTGAATAGTTTGATGGCTCTTAATTGGTCATTAAAAACACTATGAAGACTGAAAATATGGTGAATATTAATAAAAATTCTCTAAGTTTTTATGGTGTGCTGGTAATTTCCTAATTCTGTTGCTCCAAGGGCCCATGCTGTTTTTCAGTCCTATTAACTCTTTTATCCAGACATTTTTTCTTCATGGTAGACACAAGAGTGAATTCTCATATGCATGCTTCCTCCCTGCTGAAACCACTTCTGTAAAACAAGCCCAGAGGCATCCCAATTAACTCTGCAGCTAAATTTAGTCATAAATACTCCAAAAAACCCCCAACATACAGATAAATCTAGATTGGTCAGGTAATAATCGATAGTCCAAAGAAATATCAAAGTGTGTTGGGTAAATTATTCATGTCTTTGAGTATAAAATGGGAAATGCTGGTTTGTGGTAATGTAACTATGAGCAGCTGCCTTGGCTTGTCAGAAATGCCTCTAATCTGCCTTCTTAAAGTCTAGCTATGTTTTTCTTCCCCAAAAATGAGGCTTGAGAAACAGATAAACTTCAAAGCATTTTACAGGAAAAAACCTGATAATTAGCAGCAGCCATACCTATTTTAAAGAAGGACAAAGACTTCTAGAACTGGAACATATCTTGTCCTGTATGGAGAAGGAATACCTTTAGCCTTTTGCTATATAACTTTTGCTCTTATCAGTTTGAAGAGCTACAGCCACAGGGGGGATGATTGTTTAGAAATTGCATATCTGTTCCTTGCAGCTGTACATAGACAAGCTCTGAAACTTCTGACTCATGGTGATTGTTTCTTCTCTGGGAAACAACAAGCAAGCTAGCCACTGGACACTAGAAATAAAATTTACTAGACACTAGGAATAAAATTGCCTTGTTGTGGCCAGATTTCAGAATAATTCAGATGCTTTTCAAAATTGTATCCATAGTCCTTTTCCCAGAATTTGTTGAAGTAAAAAAGTCCTTAAAAACCAAACTAGTCCATTATCTGCTGCAAGGGTAAATAGCCACAGCGAGTCACATGCCCTGTTACATCCTTTAATGTCTGCTGACATGATGCATAGCATCAAATAAGTCAGAGAGGTATTTTCATGTCATTTAACTGGACTTATGTACTTAAATAAAGGGGATTGTTTTGTCTCACTTCTCACTCAGAAGCTGGGTGTTCTGAATTACACATCTGGGTGTCCTGTCTACACAGTCACTGGAGAAAAGAGTAGGATGGCTTTGCTTCTGGAACTAGTGATTTATGGCTCCAACCTTGAGCTTAAATCAATCCTTTAAGGGTAAGGAGCTCTCAATAAATTAGGACAGTGACTTAGCTGTACGTTAATTTTTCAATAGTGAAAATTGCATAAGATAAATCCTGTTCTCTGTGGCAAGTTCTGAAAGCAGAGAATTGTTTTTTATGCAAGAATTGTTTTCTATGTTTTCTATGAAAAAAATATTAAAGGAATTGTAATCCCAGAACACCACAGCTCAAGTCTTTGCTCTCATGGACCATTTGCATTTTTGTCCCTGACCATGGCATTGCCTTTGGTAATGTTTTTAAACATTCACTTTCTGAAATTATAATAACATCATATGTAAAAGTATTTTGTGATAATTTGATTAAATTATCCCATACTGCTAGTGTCACCTTTCACGAGATGGGGATGTAGAAGTAAAATAAGGTTACATAGTACCCTGGAAATTCAAAAGATCAGGGAGGAAAAAGGGAACTACTCTAAACATTTACTTGAAACACTCCAAAGCTTAGTTTTAACATTTGGATGGGCTATTTTATAATCATACTCAAAGGCTGGCTGCTCCCTCTCATTTTTCACCAGTGATGCACAGTTCCCTGTCTTCTGTGCTGAGGACAAGCTATGCAGACAGGCATGGCAAGTCTACTGTACTTTTGACCTGCTAGTTGCCTTTGTTTCCTGTCTACCTGCATTAATTTTGGTTCATTTGCACAAGTCTTCATGTACAATAAAATAAAGAAAATCTCACAGTGTAGCTTCTGCCTGCAATTAAGTTGAATAATTAACAAATATTTCTCCTTCATTTCTTTATATAGCTTTTACATGCAGAATAGATATAAAAAGCAAGAATAATGCCAGAGGTCTAGCTGTTCTAGGTCATTTGGCTTTCAGACTCTGAAGCTGGCCTCTCTTGGGAAGGTCTGATGTCTTCCAGTGGAAGGCAGGAGGAAATGAAAACAACCCTGTGGAAAAAGAAGAGAGGAATATTTTTCCTTCCTAGCTGGATTATATTCCCTTAGGGCTCAGCAAAAGTCTGTGCTGCACACTGAATATGCAATAGATGGTTTTGCTATTGCTAATTCTGTGGTAATAACCCAGCAAGATAAAAAGCTAATAGGCTGCCCATGTGTTTAAAATAGTCTTCCAAAAACACATTTTAAAAATAAATGTATTCCAGAAGATGAACTGGTAAGAGTCTTTTTAAATATCCTAATTTAAAAAAAAATGCTAAAGCCTACATTAAAATTGATGTGAGTTTCTCTACTGAATTCAGTTAGAGTAGAGTTTTAAGAAGCAATTCTTGAGAACTATGCAGGAGATGTCTAACACTAATGCAGAACCAGGTTCATGGAAAATCCAGTTACTTGTGGGCTATCTGCTTTTTCACAAGTGTAACAGAACCTAATGAATAAGTACTGAATAATACATGCCTACATAATTCTGTTTGTCAACTTCATTACATCTGAATATAGTAATAGCTTTGATGGATTTCCTACGTAAAGATCCTGGTATCAATAGGAGTTTTGCTGCCCATCTACACTACACCAACAAATATCATGGTACCATCTTCTCCTTTGGCAGTTTCCATTCACTTCTGGGATACCAGCTGTAATAGCTTCTTCAGCAGTTTTTGCATTCATTCTGTGTTTTGCCTTCCCTACAATTCATACGTGGGTTGTAAATGCTTCTGTTCTCTTTCTCTTGATGCCTTCTTCTTGTGGTTTTGTGGCAACACATGGACTACTCCCTGTTCTTTCAGTAACAAATATCTCTACCTTTCCTTCTATTACAGTCCTTCCACTCCTCTGCCTGCAGTATATAAAGGTGTTTTCTGTCCTTTTCTTCTCTGTAGACCTCACTTGCCATCTTTTTTATTGTGCAAGATATTGTGTACAACAAAACTACTGATTATGGTTGGCTAAATATAATCACCTGTGGAATTTCTGTCAAAAAGACAGGCTAAGCAATGACCAGCATAAAGGTGTTTAATAGTTGTATGAAAGGCGTTAAAACAAAGGTATTGTCTGGGTGTCTGTTCAGTCATGGTTTTTTTTTAGAAAGTATTTTAGATTTACATACATAAACAGGGGGGAAGCCATCCACCATTGTTCATTGTTGATGGAAATGCATCATCAACAAGCATCAAGTGAGCATTTCTGCATATGAATCACTCTCTCTCTTGTATATTTTTGTTATTAATATTTTTTTTCTGTTACTATACATTTTCTTATTTCATTGCTGTTTCCAGTCATTTGTTCTTATCTCAACCCATGATGTTTACTTTTCGTTCATCCCATTCTCAATTCCATCCCACTGCAGCAGGAATGGGGAGCAAGAGCCCAGTGAGTGGTTTGGGAGGGTCTCGGTGGGTGCATTGATTTGGGGCTCACAATTCCTGGACCACAACACCTGACTGCATAAGCTGATGATAGTTTTATGTGTAAGCAGCAAAACTTGCAGATGATCGCATTCTGTGATCAATTTATCATGAGTGACTTTGGGGTATACCAAAAGCTGAAAGGTTGCTATTAATGGATATATTGAAACCAAATCTCTGTAAATATACCTATATTTTGAAAGGCTTTTTGTCATGTCATTAGTCTGTATTAATTACAATCACATGACTAGTGATCACATCCCAGTTCAACAAATGAATATGATTTAATTTTAATTTGAACCATTCTAACACATTTTGTTTTAAATAACAGCTTTTTGATCTCTGAGTACATTCATAGCATGCTAACAAAAAGAAAACTGTTACTCTAGAAAAATGAAATGCGGTTAGCTTTTCTCATACGGATGCAATAAAGACCACTTCTGGTGGCTTGACATTGCACAGCTGAATAGTTTTTGACAGGGAAAATAACTATAGTTTAGTTTGAGCTTTGGCAGTACTACAAGTTATTAAATATTTGCAGTAATCCAGTAAGTGAAACTTTATTATAGGCAGGTTGCTTCGAAGTGTATTATCTCCATAGTTACAGACATTTTCATCATGTTGGCCTTTTTCTATATGCAGGCACTCTTTGATTCTTTATTTTTATATTGTTTTGTGGATTGATCCATGGTCTTTTAGAAGTTTTAACTTTTCCTTATTTCTCCTCTTTTGTAAGTAGGTTGAAGTTTTTCTGAAATATACAGAAGAGAACAGTCTGGCAAACAAAACCCCCAAAGCTCAGAGCTGCTGTTTGAATCAAGAATATTTAAGCCCTCTTGTGTTGTTCTACCCCATTCAGGATCTCAGGGAACATCCCTGCTGAGGGTCGTGTGGTGTCCTGCAGGTGCACCATCTGCTCCAAGTGCTGCTGTGCACTCCAGCTCCGCATTGGTAAACCCTGACCCCGTGATGACAAGCACAGCCTCTGTTTCAGCCCTTCATGCAAACCACCCGAGCTGAAGCCACTGAAACACATGAAAGGAACTTTTGGTTTTGGCTGATATTCGTCCAGGCCTGGTGCAAAGACCTGACTCAGTAAATCTTACAGGGAGCTCTTGACTAGGTGAGCTCTACTCTTGTTCCAGGCTCACATCTCAGGATTTGAAACAAATGCCTTCACACTTTGTAGAGGGAAAAATGAAACCCCGTTCTTCAGATTGATTGCACAGATAATGTGAGAAAGGAAGCAGGAAAGGTTTCACATGATGGGACTCTCTTGTTAAAGGAGGAGAAATCTGTGAATGAAGGTGAGACAACTGTGATTGACGTACATACATGATAAGAGTGATGAAGCATATTTAATGTGAAATGTCCAAATCGTGGTGCCAACATATTTTACCATGTTCTTCCCCATATAACCATATGTGTTTCCTTAAATAACATTATTATAATTGTCTCTTTGTAGTGATGATCAATAGACTAAATTCACTTGTAGAAGGATTTTTTTCAGTAGATATTTTTTCATTAGTAATTGCAGTTATTTTCTGTCATACATAAATGTAATATGAAGTGTTATTGAAGGTAAAAGAAGGAAAAGGTGAGGAATGATCAACTTAAAATTCCAGCAATGTTAGGTGAAAAGTGGGAAACAGAGTAGAGAATGATGGAACATTTTTCAGAATATTATTATTTTTCAAAAACAGAATAAATTCCACCATTAGGTATTTTCCTCATGATTGTAAAAAAACAGTAATGGAAAAAAATTTAATAAATTGGACAGTATGCGGTGAAATAACCAATGCTGAAAAAGTGACTGAAAGCCACTAAACTACTGTGAACCATCTTATAAATATAATGAATCAAATATGAGAAGTTATGTCGTCTTATAAATGGCAAGTTTTTATAATATAATATTTTAAAATAATGCACAAACAATTCATTCTGTTTCTTATGATAAGAAATTTGTTTCTTGAGCCATATTGGTTTTTAGCATTATTCATATTGCCATGGACATGATGGGCATTTTTCACAATTATCTATGAAATAGATAATTTTAAACTTTCTATTTATTAGGATAATCAAATATTTTTCATAGAGTGGACTGTTTTGTATAAGCCCAGTCTAAATACCCTATTGTGGAAAGGACCATGTAATTTTATGCAGTCTACTGGGGCTTTTTAAAATTAATTACCATGCTTATGGTGCAAAGTTACTCTTTTTCTTGGTATCCAAAAGGGGCCAATATTAGCTTTCCAGAGTGGAGCCAAAAGAGTTTGTATTTACTTACAATTTTCACAATTTTGCAAAAATCAATTAGATATTTAGTAGAGGTGCAGAAAATTGTACAACTGTGTCTAAATTTTAAGAGAGTTGTTTATGCTTTCTGTTATTTTTAAGAAATAATGATAAGAAAAATACTTAATAGTCTTGTAAATCCTTAATGGATTTAATAAGGAAACTGAGCATTACTCATAGTAGCACAAATCTAAGGCTTGAATATTACAAAGGAAGGTACCACTGCAAGTAACACTTCTGTCAGGTACCTGTAGGTGATAAATTGAGGGACTGGTTAGAAGAGGACAGGGCTAATTTTTATGACAGTCATGATCAGAGTTGAGGGATGCTGATCTCAGACATGCAGAGGAGGATGAGGCAGGGGAAGGTGAACCTTTGCACTGAGCTGTGAGACTGGTGCCAGGTTACAAAGGTCAAATGTTTAATAGCACTTTCATTTTACAGCTCTATTCCATGTGTGAAGGCAGGCTAGGAATCCAGCTTTGATAAGGAAAAGGCAGAAATATATTTTGCTGTTCTTTGATTTTGGATGTTTTATGTTTCTTGACTATAATACTATAGCCTCAAGAGGTGCCATGTTCCTCACTCAACTGCCTAACATAGAACTGTGACCTAAACATCCCCACTGCAGTGCTCTGCACTGAGGGAAAAAATGAGGAATGAATTCCAGCTATTCCAGCTGCTCTGGACTCCCTGGTGGTGGGCTCAGAGCCATTTTTCTATTCTGATTAGAAAAATTGCTTGAATCTACAGGAATTTCAGTGCTCTTTAGGGACTCTTCCATACATTCAGATAATGTTTGGTTATAAAAACACTGCTCTCCATCAAATATTATTTAACTAATACCATAATTAACTGTATAGGGTTTGGCTGAGGTGGAGCTAATTTTCCCCATAGTAGCCCTCACAGTGCTGTGCTTGTAGCTAATATTTGTGGCTAGAAAGGTGTTGATAACACACCAGTGTTATGGCTGTTGCTGAGAAGAGCTCACACAGCATCAACACAGTCTCTTCAACCTTTTCCCCTCAGCAGTGAGCAAGTACTAGGCATGATTTTTGGAGGCAACATATCCAGGGCAGCTGACCCAAACTGCCCCCAGGGATGTTCCACACCATGTGATGTCAGGTCAGCAATAGAATGTAAGAGAAAAGGGGAGGGGGAGGCATTTTGTGTGAAGACATTTGTCTCCCAGAGAAATTGCTACATGTACTGAGGCCCTGCTTCCCAGGGAATGGCTGGACATTGCCTGCTGATTGGAAGTAAAAAATAAATCTTTTGGTTTTCTTTGCTTTTGCATGTGCAGTTTTTTCTTTTACTTTATTAAACTGCCTTTTATCTTGACCCATAAGTTTTATCCCACCTTGCTTTCTCCCTGCCCTGTCCTCATCAGGAGAGGAGTGACAGAGCAGCTTGGTGGACAGTGGGTGTCCAGTCAAGGTGAATCCAACACATGATCTACAATTGTGTTACCTATGTTTATGAGCTTCTACCCATTTCAGCCCAGCTAAGAGAAAAGCCACCCAGCAGAAGTTGCATCAAGACTAGAGAAAGGAAATAAATATTTAAATCCTCAACTTACAGGTAGTAAACAGAATACCATGACAGGCAATGCTTCTCTGAAGGTCAGCCCACATGATGGAATATATGAGCACAGCATGGAGCAGAGAAAAATCTGCACAGAAGTTCTGTCCTTGAAATTGTAGCAAAACCCTGTTGGCTGCAGCAGCACCTAATTTTTTTTTTTTTTTTTTTTTTTNTTTTTTTTTTTTTTTTTTTTTTTTTTTTTTTTTTTTTTTTTTTTTTGGAGCTCCTCAGTAGTAGATTGGTGTTCCTATGGAAGAGGTATACCTGGAAAGCTGGATGGTCTCACCTTGAGTTTAAGAGAGGATGTACAGGCTCTTGTTCTGCACCATCCTGTAGGAGACCTCGTCTCCACTCACATAGTGAATCCCGTGAGATTAGCAGCTGGCTTCAAGACTTCTATTGATTTTTTGAAATGGACCTTGACCTTGCCATGAAAACCCCAAATGCTGCAGTCACCCTCCATTCCCTCACTGGAATTACAATGGTCCCATCATATAAAGACAGATCACATGCTCACATGGGCCAGAACCAAGTATTCCTTTGTATTTTTTACGTTACCTAGCTCAATGGAGTTCCATGCTAGCTGATTCTTTTCCAGATTAATGAAATATAAATATCTAGTCACAAGTAAAATAACTCTAGCATGTTATGCTGTTCAATTGCATGTGCTTTTTTATCAGTTTCTCAAAAAATGGCAACTTGTGATCTGTATCATGGGTCACATCCATAAGCAGCAGGACACAGCTCTGTGAAAGTATTCAACACTTGTGCAAATAAGGAAAACTGGGAGTCTTTGTGCTGTATGAATGAATATTACTAACCCATATTTTCAATTAATTTACATTTTTTTTCCAATAAGTTTATCATGTTATATAACCGCAGTTAGTTTTCTACACTGACCTAATCTCTGACAATAGATTTACTCAGAGAAATGAATCCTTGCTCAATCTTACCATAGATCAGCCTGCTTATGGAAAAGAGAGGGAGAAAAGGAAAAAGTGCAGCTGTCTTTGTGGCCTAGGACTCAGTTTGTTGTTATTGAGTTTGGCGCCACGTACTTTTATTTGCTAAAAGCTTTTTGACCTGCAGACTAGAGCATGCCTGTTAATAAAAGATCATGAAACACATCTGAAATGGTAATAAAATGAGTGAGCAGAAATTGAAAATAAAACATTTTGTGAGAATCCTTTTTTTCCTCAATAAGAATGGACTGCTTGGAAAAACTAATACTGAGAAATATAATCATGTGAAAGAAATGCATGTTTTAATGTAAAAGCTTGTTCACTGACTAAATTTCCATGCCTCAAATCTTGACTAGATTTAAACTTTCTCAGGGGTCTACAGAAACAAGTAATTTATGTTTATGTAAAGAGGAAGGGATTCTTTGCACAAGCACAGTGGTAATAGCTCTGGTATGTACTTCAAGGTCTGCAAAATTGCTCTTTCTGGGGAAAGCAGTTTATGAAATTTCCGTAGCTAAGGCCAATTTGCACAATCCAAGTAAATGTCTTGGGTTATTCTCTGAGGTCTAAAGGGCTGAGTACACCCAACATACCTCACCCCACCAGCAGCAGTCATGGAGGCCCAGGGTAATGGGTGCCTGCTCTTGCATATCCTTGGAAGTCATCTCACTTCTGAATCCATATTTATGCCCCATTCTCACAGAATTTTAATTAAAAATAATTGTTCTATGTAATAATATTTTATTGCTCAATAACACAAAGGCTAAATGCTGAATGATTTCCAGGGAATCAGATGAAAATCTGCATACTCTTTAGGGTGGTGGCAAGTTCTTACACAGTGGGTGTGGACATTTTTTTCAGGATTTTGCATTATGTTCCTCACATTCAGTACACACAAGGAAAGGATGGAAAGTATACAACTTCACACTATACAGCATTAAAAGACAAATATAGCTTCTTATTTTTAACTTTGCATTAAGTGTTCAGCTTTCACCTTCCATATAGGCCACAAACTTCAAAAATTTCCAGCAGCTATGTTTTCCAGTGAAGCCAAGTACAGGATGAGGTTTTCCAAAAGGTGAATGAAACAATCCATTGAAAATGTCAGTCAGAAGCCAGAACATAATTTTATTTGGTTTTTTTGATCCTTGTTCAGAATTCATATGATTAGCATGTGGCGAACTGTAAAATGAAGTGGAACAAAAGTGCCTGAAATAAATTTCACCTTGACCTGATTTCCACTTGACTGAATTTGTTGTAGTAAACTGGTGACACATAGTGGATAAACAGTAACACATGTCTGCATTGAGAAAAGGAGAACAGATGGTAAACACACTGATATAAGGGCTGTTACACAAGAGCTCTGTGTATAATTCAGAAAGGTCAAATCCCCTGAAAGATGAAACAAGTTTGATAAGGGAAAGGGATTCATTGACAGGAAGGAGTCAAGTGGGCACAAGTGAAGCAGACAAGGCTCTCAGCTCCTCGGTGGGTTTCACTCAGAAAAGGCATCTGGCTACATCTGTCTTCTTATGTAAAACCACTGTCAGAGGTGTTACTCACTCACTCTGAAAGGCACTTCCTCAGAGGATAGCACTGCCAGTCCACTGGTTGAATTTGTGCCACTGTCCTAAAACCTATCTCTTCTGAAACAGTAAAGAACCATACTTTTTATGGTTTGGGAATATATTTTGACCCTCCAAAGCCATTAATTCCCTAGATCTTGTCTTCTGCAGCATGGGTTATCTGTTCCCACTTGTGACCACAGCTGGCTGTGACTGTGTTGGGTAAAGGAGTCTAAGCAGGGTTTGGGGCAACTGTCTTTGAATATCCTCACTAACTGCATGTCCACTGGTGTGCAAGAAGGGTTACTGTCCTTGTTTCTCGTACTGGGAACAAGCAATTTTTCCAGGGGCCACCTGGGGTAATGAGTAGAACAGAGGCCTGCCAGATCCTAAGTAAATTCCCTGCACACTCCACTGCCTAGATTGCCACTGAAAGATTTGGTCAAGGTAGACTTGAAAATTAACAGAGCTACTCAGCCTCACATACAGCTGAAGTATTCATGGTCAGCAAGAGCAAAGAGGATGAAAACCCAAATAAGAGGTCATTAGCCAGTGGTGGTGGTGGTGTTCAGCTCCTAGCCTGTGTTCCTGCAGGAATACAAGATATCCAAGTTAAAAAGTTATGTACATGCAAATATAATTTTGCCAGCACTTATATTTCATCTAGTATGGTTCTAAGAATGGAATTTTTACTGCTCACAAAGCACCAAAATATATCCAATAGGGAAGACAGATAATAAACAACTTAGGAGAAAATAATTATGCAGATGTTCATTTTCAAAAATATTCAGAGGAATTCTATTAAAATGTATTTAATACTATAATAGTTACCCTACTTTAAAGATACCTTCTACAGTTAAAAATATACCTAGAGATCTTTATTTTTAAACCATATTTTTTCAATCAATTCTTGGCAGGAGACTATAGATTTAACATTAAAATTGTTCTGCTTAAGGACTCACAGAAAACAGAGATGGAGTGAAAAATTAGGTGCTGAAGTCAGGCATGTTGAATGTTCAGCTTGTATCTGTTTTCAAGAGTTAACAATGCCAAAGTCATTTCACTTGTGACTTATTTAACAGCTGTCTGCAATTGAGGATCCAGATTTAGTCTCTTATCACATCTTTTACTCCAGGGGCTACTTATTCCCTTAAAACAAAAGCAATCCAAGCCAAAAAGTTTTACAAACAATATAAGTTTTTCTCTTTAGCTATAGCAGGAACTTTGCTGATGTTCCTGCCAAACAAAAGCCATTTCTTAAGTCTTCACTACTGTGTCTGAAATTTCTTTTGTGGTTATAGCTCCAAGCCTAAGGGATTTGTGGCCATGAGATTTGCAGAACATAAGATGACTAGAGGTGCTGTTCTGTTTTCTTCCTCAGCTACTCAAATGTTGGAAGAAGTCCCTTCATCTACCCTACATCTCCATCTGTTGGGCTTCTGTTGGGCACATTTCATGGTGACTTTTACATGTGACTTGGAGGATCCAAGAGAAGGCCAAAGTGCCCAGATGTGGCACATCTCTGTGCTTCCTGGGAAATTTCCAGAGGAAAACTAAAGTGTGCCTCTCTGTGCACTTCTCATGCTACAGCCAGCCTGCATTTCCTGTGCACCTGCATCAGCTTTTAATTCAACTTCATTAATAAGCAGTCCAACTCAAGTACTCCAAGCCCAACTTGGCCTGTGAACCAAGCACAACCCCCCTCCCCCCAAAACTGTATGAGTAATTTTATAAGTACAGATGTAATCTGATCTAAACTAGATAAACATTAGCTGTAGCTTTAGTCACAAATTCAACCTTCAAATAATGAATATTAAAGAGATTATTGGCAATTTTTTGACTGAAATGCATTTATGAAGAGAAGGTCCTAAATGGAAAAGCATATAATTGCAAATCTAGGTCTGTTTCTGAAGGATTTAAGGATACAAGGACTACTGACTTCATGTTGTGCTTTAAGCCCAGGTGGAAATAAAGCACCACACCATGTGGATGTTAAGTACATGAGAAATCAATTCATTGTCATTACCAGAGCAGTCAGCACACCATGAAATCCAGAAGTCACTTTCTGATTCACCTGGCATGTCCAGGTGACTATTTAGACTATTAGTGTAAAACTCACATAACTCTAACATCAAGTCTACAAGCAGTTGCTAAAAACTGGAGATCTGAGAATCAAATCGGCATTTATATACAAAGAACAAATTAAGTAACACTTAAACTCTCCAAGATAGAAGTTGCTCTGAGTGAGCATATAGAAGAAGATTCCTCTAAGTTAGAAAACACAGAGGGCCTCTGGAATCAGACATGTATTTAACAATAGCAATATGGTTTAATATTTCTGTAACAGCAAATTAACCTCAACTTAGTCTATAGGTAGCTTTATTCTATAAACCTGGAAATATACCGTGATTTTTTTTTCCTCAAATGACATTTAAGAGAGAGGATCACTGAGGTTACCTGAGTGCTGCTCTTTCAGAACCACTTATTAGTTCTGTCTTGAAAGGTCACCAGTAAAGGGTAAAGTTCCTGTCTTTTTGCTTTTAAGAGTATTTTTTCCTTTATTTTTACTTAAAGGGGGATATTTCAAGTTTCTGTATGCCAACATAGGAATTTAAAAGAACATGGAAAGGTAAATTGTTGTCAAGTTTGCCATGTGTTTCATAGAGAGACCATGTTACCAGTGTATCACACAGATGATTATCAGTTTCCCAAAAAGAACATGCAATCAAATGGCATATTTTTTTCTGTTCAGCACTATTATGTTCCATCAGTGTGCATCATACTATTATGTGCATCATACATCTCTACGGCTAGGTTGAATTAATTGTCATTTCAGGCATAGCCTTATACTAGGGAATATTACTGCATTCCTATGTGGCCACGTGAGAACCACATTTACATTTCAAGTAATGACCTCGTCTCTAACATTTGTTGATTTGTCATAGGAATCCAGTCTGGGCAGAGAGAGAAGACAGAGTTCTTAGAACATTGCAATGCAGTATGCAGCCATATCTGGTATGCAGGAATAGCAACCCATTTGGGGGGGGGTATCCCAGGCAAAAGGCAGAACAGCAGGAAATGGTTCCAATAGAGATTCCAAAAATTTAAGACACAGCAATAATCTATGGCTTTGAAAGGAACCAGGGTAATCTGGAAGTTTATCAAGGACAGAAACTCTCCATGTCTGTACACTTCACTCCAGTTCCCATCTGTGTGGAATTGCTCCTTCCTGACCAATTTAAGCAGCTACTCGTGACTCAAAGTTTCTTTTTTTGTTACCTAGAGACTGTTGAGGTGACAAAGTTTTTTCTTACCTGAGCAGCAATGAGTTGGCCTCTTGGAGACCTGTGAAGGTAAATGGGAGATTTCCAAATTTTCCTTTGAAGTCAAATACAACTGGAACAAATTTTGGCACTGCCATTCTCATATCACCATCACTACATGTAAATGACACAATCAGAATTTTAAAAATAACAAATAAAATAAGTCAAGTCACAAATCAACCACTGACACCTCTGCCAATTCCTTATTTGATCTGTGGAAAATGCTTTTCTGACCACCCAATCAATCAGGCAAAGCTGATTGATAAAAGGAATCCAGTTGTTTTCAATTTTGGAGATAGCTCACGTCTCAGTGAGGCCCAGTTCAGCAAATGCCTATATGAAAATATAACATATATATATATATATATATATGGCTGTCCATGAATGAAGTGAGTAATTAGTGAAGCACACAACAAAGGTTCAACAGCTGGTTACTTTTTGGATGTTTGCTACATCCACACCACAGGGCACCAACAGATATATTGAACAAGTTATATTTCAGCAGATTAGTCATACAAAAGTTTAACACTTTGCTATGTAGGGGTCATATCAAGAGGCCATTAAACACCAAATTCTGAATAGTAATGGTTATAACCATATAGCATCCACAAACCTTTAAGATATATGGAATATATATCACCAACCACACTCACTAAGCTCAGGCACTGAGACTCTCTGGGCTGTGAACATCTAACTTGAAGTCAAATTCTGTGACAAGTTGCTTTTACGGGAGCTTTAAGAGTCTGCTTCATACCTACTGGTGAAAAATTTGAAATAAAAGGCTAAAAAGCAAATGTATCTGTGGAAAGAAAAACTTGCATTATTATCAAAATATTCAGTATATGTATAGAACTAAAAAGGCTTTACCTTATGTTACCATACCTGGAATCTTTAGAATTCTTAAGAAAGGCTATTTTTGCATTAAAAATAATGGGATAACTTTTGTTTTTCTAATAAATCCCTCAGTTTTTCATATTTGTACATTGCAGTCTTATTTATTATGAGAGCTATCACTAACAACATAAAAAGAAATTGTCTTTAACCTGCAGAAAATTACATAGATTACTTTAGAAAACAACTTAGCAGAAAATAAAACAAATTTAATATGACTGCAAGATGAAGTGTTATTTTTTAACTTCTTTTTATCATATGAAGACATATTTGTCTTCTAGAGCTATGAATTGAGAAATAAACCTGTTGCCATCAGGTATTTGGCAATGACATCTAAATCAACTCTTCTTAAAGATAGCCTGTGTTGCAGGAAATATGTTACCATTCTAAATGTTTTCCCTTCTTCCCTTTCTCTTTCTTTCTCTTCTACTGGATTTCTGCTTATAGTAGGGCTGTGTTTCTACATGAGGCCAGGTAAAACGTGTCATAATTGAGGAGGAAATCAAACTCATCCAAAAATAAAAGCCAGTCAAATTGCTGAGGGCCTCAGTGGGCAAGATGAGAAGGGTATCATGGGAAAAATTCCATGTGTAAGAATTCGGTATCTTCTCCAATGCAGGAAACAGAAAATGCAAAGTATCAGCACTTAAAATCCTAAGCAAGTTTTGTTCCATTTAAAATGGGAGAAAAAAAAACCCAAGAAGATTTTGTCGAGGAATGACATGAACTGGAGAAGTAATTTTCACACTGTACAATATCATGTACACCCTTTTTTTTTGATTATTATGTGCAGCTCTGATGTTCAGTACGCTGGGACAGTGAGGTAAATGTGCTAACTTCAACTAAAAACACTTCAGGGATATAGCAGCTGCCTCCTCTAGAGGGATTGAACCAGCTGGATTCTGCCCTGCAGAGTTGAAGGCTACAGTGGGATATGATGAAAGCTTACACAGTTGTGAAAAGAGTAGATAAGCAAAATGGGGAACTGTTCAAATCACCAAAATTTTACACTGAAAGGACAATCCAGAGGAGGAAACTACAAAGGGAAGTGGGTACCAAAGGAAAAGTAGGGAGAGATTGCAACAATTCTGAGTGCTGGAGAGAAATAGAAAGTGTGTACCACAGAATGTGCCCTCATTATCAGGCATCTGATTCTCCTCTCACTGTGATTTCAGCTCAGTTGGACTGACCATAATGTTTCACAGGAATACAGTCTGGGGAATCTCATCACCACATTGTCATCAGATTTACACAGTGAAGCTGTGTAGTTGGTTCATAAGACTTCCATATTGTAGCTCTATTCCATTATGGTCTTGGACAGGACAAATTAAACATGTCTAGAACCACAACCTTCCCAGCCTTCTAATGCAGTTTTTTAGTATGTAAGCCCTTCTACTTTTCTCATAAATTCAGTACTAGTGAGTGCTGTTATGGAGGTCTTCTACATTCTACTGACTGCATTTTACCTTCTTTTGTAACATTCTTCAAAGAATCCTTGTAAAAAGTGATTATCTAGGACAACACATTAAGTTCCTCATTGGGAATTTACCTTGATGCCTATATTCAAAAAGAGAACACACACACCAAAAAAAAAAAAAAAAAAAAAAAGAAAAAATTAAAAAAAAAAGAAAAGGAAGTGGAAAAAAATCCTATGCCTGAAAGTTATTTGGACAGATTTTTGAGAGATTTATTGGAACTCTACATAAAAGCCTGAAAATCATGTCTGCAGGAAATTAGCTATGCATTCCAAGAGGCATTTAAAGTGGAAATTTGTAACTAACTCGTCTCTAATCCACTGTATGAAAAGACAAGACTAGAGAAACTTCCTGTCTTTCATCCTATCCACTTATATGGAAAAGAAAAAACTTGACAAAGGACATCTTATCTAAGCTTCATATGCAGTAAATGTTCTTTCAGGGTCTGTCAAAGGTCTAATCAGCCGTCTAACTGCATCTCTGAGTCTTTAGGGTAGACTTATAAAGACACTTTTTAAAGTGGTGTTACCCAGCCATCAGAGGTCTTTTTCTGTTTCTGAGGCCACTGTGAAGTGCAAGGGCTCCTGTAGTGCTCAGCTGGTGTTGTTGTCCCTTGCAATAAAACACATACACATGTATCCTGTTTGTTTGCCAATAATGAATGGAAGAGGGGCAAAATGAATTAAGAATCCATTATGTTTGATGGAATGCCAGCACTGAGAGTATTGAAAAAGGAAAAATTTGAGGTGCCAGTTCTTCCATAGTTGTTCCACCTAGGAACTCACTGATACCATCTCTCCAGGTGCTTCAGAAGAGCCCTGACCTGAGTCCCAACAGCCTTCAATCCTCCAGCCTCTACTGCCCCTAGCTCAGAGCAGTAACAGGACACCCAGTGCTCACCTCTTCAAGGCAGACCTCAAACCCCACTGTCTCCCTCACTGGAGGGCTGTCCTTTCCCTGCCCACCCAAGTGCTGGAGAGGGCTAGCTCTCCACAGCTGGGATCCCTGGTGTCTCTGGGTCAGGGAAGGGCAGTGTGTGAGGAGGGGGAATGAGGCAATTGTGTCTGCTGTCATGCAGCTTGGAAAAGAAGCGTGCAACAGAGCTGAACAGATCTGCAAAGGTGATTGCCAGAAAATAGCATTCTGGCTGCAACCTTCTGAAGCATCTCCCCTTCTGAAACATCTCTCCTGTCCAGATTATTTTCCAAAAGATTTAGCATTATTGTATCAGATGATGATACTGAGATGCTTTTTTGACATTCTTGAATCAGAGAAGGCTCATATGACACTGCATATTAATTCTGTTTACAGACTTAACTTGGCTGCCTTACTATATATTCAAATAACTCTAAATTGTTATTGTAAGGATCAATTGAGGTTCTTACCTTGAGGACACAGATCTATTTCCCAGAAATTTTTAAGTTGGTAAAATATTTCTGGATTTTATTTCCCTCTATCTCCAGTTGCAAATGGTATGCATTTTTACATCAAGTCTAGCATCACAATCCACGAATGTGGGAAGCACATTACATCTTTGTGTCAGCCCTATACAAGGAGTTTAGTTCCTTGGCTTACCCTGAAATCAGGGACAGGCTTGTACACAGAAACAGGCATGTAGGAGACAGAATGCCTTTTTTTCCTGTTTTCAAAGGTACAAGTTCTAAATACACTTGTACTATCATGCTTTGCTACTATGGCTTTTTGTGATGCTTCTCCTAAGTCCTCGTTAACTGATGCACATGAAAGCACACTTTTATTACAGTTGTTTTTTTGAGATTCCTAGCAGATAAGAAGAATTTAGAGGTGCCACAAGTAAAGATTGTATCCAGCACATGGTAACCAGACTAACTAGTGTAGTGTAGAGAATATGTACATTCACTGCAATTGAACTTTTCTTCATTGTATTAATTTAAACATTTTATCTGCTTTAATACTTCCCTGATACCAGTCCCCATTAGTGTAATGGCACTGGCATAACTGAGATCAACATCAGTCAAACAGCTTGCAAAGATGGCTCAGACCATTGTCCAGAACCTTTGCTCCTGTAACAGTGCATTGGAAGCAAAAATCTTTAACAAAGAAAAAGGAAACCATTGGCCATGTGTGTATAAATTCAATTTTGTATCCTCCATGGGTTGCTGAAGCTGATTCAGTGTGATTTCAAGCAACTTTTGTCTTCTTTTTGGCTTAATATATGTCTTGTTGAGACAGACTTTTAATTTTTGTTTTTTAATTTGTTGTAGTCCTTGTCACCTGTTGAGTGAGGACCCCAAAAGAATGAATGCAGCTTCTACAACAATCTTGGCACGACTGACTTGCCAGGGCGCACGAGTGGCAGGTTAAAATCAGAAGATTTATATTGCTACTGAACAAATTTACAAGTTAGTTGCCACTAATGAAGACCATTGCTGTTAACAGTGAGATTTCACAGATATGTCCTGAGGCACTCTGGGTGAGCTGGATGGATCCATATCCAATGATAGTCTGGGACTTCCTCTGCAGAGCTGACTGCTATATGCTCACAGCACACGTGCAGTGCTGGTATGTTATGAAGCACTAGCAGAGATGGGAAAAGATTGGATCAGAAGGTTTATGATATAAAGCACGATTAAACAGAGCTGGCTTCCCTCCAGCCTTCTGTGTGACCGTCAGGGGCAGGCTGGAATGGCTGGGGAACAGATGACTGGTACGGATGTCACAAAGGTTTGTGTTTAGGCACCCCATGCTAAGCCAGCTAATCTACTTCACAGATGTCCTTGCTTTTGCAGCTGTTTTCTTTAGATGTCCTTGAAAAGTCAAAGTCTGATCTAGGTCTACTCCTAGATACACCTGATTTAGTTTGTATTTCCTGCTGCTTTCACAGAGTGATAAAGCCAGTACTTCAGTTAAGTACTGCCAAATTGCAATATGGTGATTGTATTTGGCTACAACCTGTATCTGGTTCCACCACCTCTGCAATCGGAATTGCATCTAAGATTATCTGGCAGAGCACTTATAGCATGAAATGGATTTTGTTTTTCTCCATAAATTTAAAGAAAGTGCTATAATTAATTAGACTGTGTGAGGCTAGCAGATTTCTTGGTTCAGGCAATTGCCATCAAGTTCAGCATACCATAAGTATCTCAGGGTTTCTGGGGGAAGAGTGAGTTAAACTAAGTTTATAAGGAATGAGACAAAAGCAGCAAACAGTCAGACAGACTAGCTGACTGTTGTACCCGAGAAGTTTAAAAACCTTTATAGAATGGCTCTAAAACATTTGGATATTTCTAATTAAATAAAAAAGGAAAAATATGGTTTGGGATTAGCTCAGTTAGTTAGAACATGGTGCTGATAACATCAGGGTTATGGGTTCAATCCCTGAATTCACCAAGTGTTAGGCACAATGATTGTTGTGGGTCCCTTCCAATTCAGAATATTCTGGGATATCTATAGTGTTTGAAGCCTACAGGTTCAGCTAGAGCTGTAGGTGCAGGGAGGGCAGTGCTCGTGTTGCCAAAGGCAGTGTGGTTTAGGGGAGGAGGGCCCATGTAAAGTGCCATTTTACATTTTATTGCAACAGGTAGCTGTCAAAGTGCAAAGGTATTTTTGAGAATGGGCATGCTGGACGGCAGCTGCATGCAAATATTGGCTGCTACTTATCCATTCAGATACCAAAAGGTTATGGAATTGGAATTGGCACTAGTGAATGAAATCTGCAGAGATTGTCACATCAGTTACATTTAAGCACAGATCTGAAAACTGTGAGGTTTTATGGATCTTGGCTTTCAAGGCTTTGCTTGAATAGTGGAAATATTAACCATGATCATAGTTTTTACTGTCTATTAAGTGTTATGCTCTATTTTTTTCTTGATAGTCTATAGAAAACATACCTATATGAAGTGTATACGTCTGGGCATATGCTAACAATATTTGTCTCATTTTTCCTTCTAGAAAATCTCTAAAGAAAAACCTCCCAAATTTAAGAATCTTGTAGGATATGAAATATTGACATCTTTACTTTTCTTCCTCTTCTCTGTGGAAATTTGGAAATAATGGTGCAGGATTTTTTAGTAAAGAAAGAAAGTGTAACAAAATAGTGAATGGTAGGGAAAGAATACCTTCCATCTTACAATTTTTAAAGAGACTCTAGTGTTTCATCAGGGCTATGTGAGCATGGCCTGCCCTTTGTATCTGAAAGCAAAACTACCATGGGGCTTGGAAGAAAATGATTTGGACAGGAACTGAATTTTGACAAAGTGGAACACTTCCAAAAATGGCTGCATATATATCAGTTGGGTTTTTTTCAGCACTGATAATCTGTCAAATTATTTCTCTTTCTTTTTGTTTGGGTAGATGATTTAGGGGTGTCCCATTCAGGGTATTGGAACTAACATATGTAACTCTGATGGATTTATCTTTCATCAGATCTAAGGAATTCTGCTTGATTTTGAGGTAGCTGAAAGAGAGAGCTAAGGCTATGCTTCCACAAATAAAAACCCAAGCAAAATTCAGATGATCTATGTGGAAAGATGTAGCTTAAAATTGTTTTTCTAAACTGTGTATGGAGAAAAGAAGGTTCTCAGCTGGAGACTAGAGAAGCAGATAAAGAAAGGAGCTTCAGAAAACTTGAAAAGGCCTGTCTTGGAGACAGTGGGCTTTGGGGTGGAGGTGTTGGCTTAAGACTAAGTGTTTGTTTCATCGTATATCCAAGAGAGAAGGATTTTCTACATTTTTGACATATGTGTCAGCCTCAGAACTCGGCAGGAGGCAAGGACTTCTTTTGTTGTTACAACCACATTAGAGATGCACCACTTCTATTGCATTTGTGCTTTTCACTGCTAGAATTTAGCAGTATTGTTTCTGTTCTAACTAGAGATCCTTCAAAGACACCGGCACTCCTGCAAGTCTGGCATTATTTTTCTCTTCATTGAAATATCCCAGGAAAGCCAACTATTTGTTAGACACTGACTAGAAAAGCTACTGTTTCCAGCTTTATGATAACATTTTTGCATAACATTTTCCACCATGTGCCTAGCAAACTGCACACAACTTCAAAACAGTGAGAAAAGTGGCAGTTGTCTCAGAGTCTTTGAGTAAACCAGTATGACTGAAGAAAGTAAATGACATTAATTTCTTATGAGAAATTTGGATGGAAAAATAAAAAAAATTCCAGTTTTCTGAGCCAAACCAAAAGTTAAACTTTTTATAAAGTAACTATTTAGCTGCTGGTCAAGATGAAACCTTTAACAGTAGCTTAGGAAGAGGTAGTTCAGATAATGGAGTTTTGACAACTGATACATCCTTTACTTTCGTAAGTTTATATTGTCTATATCACTAAATTCTTTGAAGACTCAGATGTCTTTTCTAGTCTTTCTCCTTGCTGTTGATATGGTTTCTGTAAGGAGACCAAAGACTTCAAGGAGCCTGGAGTGTCTTGTGATGACTCAGCTACCAGTAGGTACAGCAGTGCTGCGCTGTAAATAAGCCAAATGAACAAATTACACCTCTTATTCTGTAGAAAAAATGCATAAAATTTATTAAATCAAGAGTTATCAGAGTGACAGCTTAAAATCTTCTCTGAAAAAAAAGACATTAACTGTCTAAGACAAGCTGGAGAGATACAAAGGAACTCCTAGGGAGGAATGATACTCAGTAGTCCTCAGAAATGAATTTTGAACAGATTTTTATTCTTTCATATTTCTACCAGAGATTGATAATGCAGGTAAAGTCTTTTCTTCAAAAAGGAAGAAAGGCCTAGTGCGAAGATGAAAGAAATCTTGTCTTTCATGTTTTGGATCCAGGATCAACATGAACTGTTCTGGCAGAAAAAGAGGAAGAATTCAGGTTTCCTGACTGCTGTCCAAGGCCTCCAGCACCAGTCTGTCTATTCACTCCCACGTTTTGCTTGAAACAATGGCCCTGCCAGATGTTGCTTCTTAATGTGTGAGCATCACAGGCAGAGGTGGTGTGGCTATTCTCAAGCAGCCTACGTAAACAGCCTGCAGACCAGGGTGGAGTGGGTTTAGCTTAAAATCTTTGGAATTTTAGGGATACCCCAGAGAGAGCACAATTAGAACAGCATTACTGGGACTCACTGGCATGATGCACTGTTAACCTGCCAGGCTTGAAATCCACTTTCTTGTTTGGAGTTCATAATTCCACAAAATCCACCACAATTTTTGGTTTTAACATCTGAAGGGACTTTGATGTTTACAGCACAGGTTTGCTTATGATCTGCTGTGAAATTTGCCCCCCTGAGATATGTTGCTGGCAGGTGTGACCTTTTGGGGAAGCTGGTAGTCTGGCTTAATGCTTTGTTTATTTCTTCTTCAAAGTTAACAAGTAAGTAACACAGAAAACTGTCTGCCTTTCTGATGTTGGAAAAGATTATTTTGTTTCTTTAGTATGGAGAGTTGATTTATTGCAATTCCCTCAGTATTGATCTTACCAGCAAAGATTTTCAGAAGGTAGGATGATTTGGTTTTATTTTTATTTTTTTTCAGTTCATGAAAACTATGACATTTACACAGTAATTTTTTACTCTAATTATGAGTGTGGAAGCCAGTCTCCTCATTGTCTTCTCTTACTGTAATTTGGTGAACAATGTTTCTAGGACTTCTGAAGCTGGACACTTTTTGGATGAAACTAGACAATGAGGAGCAGAGCTGATGTGATCCAGCTGTCACTGGACATTCAGTCCACTGAAAAAAAATAGAGACAGCCTGAAAAAAAGTCTCAAAACATCTAATGTGGGCATCAAGTCTATATCACCTGATGAGGGGATCAGTTACTCAGCAGATCCACTCCTACCAGTCTGTGCTATTTCCTAATGCTGGAAGTCAATAAGTGTCTTACAAGACTCTAATGTTACTTGAACTCATGCAGAAAAAACACAAACTCACAATTTTTACAGAAAGAGTGGCTTTCATTTTAATCAGCTATAAGAGGTCATTTATGATGCAGAATTCTGAGTTTTCCAAAGATTTTCACATACAAGAAGCACAGATAAATAAATAATGAGTACTAGAACATGATAAAAACTGTACATTAGACAGCTGGATATAGCATGGTAGAAAGGATTATGCCTATAGTTAAGAATAAAGTGTAGCTGGGATATTCCCATTGTCACTGAGGTACCTTAGGAGAGCTGTTGCTCCATCAAGTAGAAATGGAAACACATAGAAGACCAACCTGAATTTAAAATAGAGCCTCTCCCTTCCCCTGTGACTGTCATAACATTTCTGGATTAAATTACCCTAAAATATGATAAAATAGCCACACTTTTCTTTCTTCAAGACACGACTACATGTCTGTTAAAGGATTCTACATGCTTCAAACAATAAACATAATATTTTATTGAATAAAGTTTGACACAGACAATAGACATAGAGAAATACGATGTTAGTAACAATTATTGAGTAAAAATTGGGGACTTGTATGATCATACATTTTAGATAACACAAATGGTTCCTTGTGATCTTAGTACCTACAAAATATTTTCTATTTTTCCAACAAGTGTGGAGGGCTTGCAATCTCATCTTGTCCAAAATTACAAGGCTAAGATCTGTAAAAAGAAAGCCATACTTACAAAACATACCAAGCTCTTTATCCTGTCTTTAGAAAATGGCAGAGTGATAGCTGACACGAATGCTACATGTAATGTATTTCTTCAAATAGACGTTATGAAAAGCTAAATATATTAAACTCTAATTTGCCTTTCTTTACAGGAAAAGGTCCTTTTTATCAGCTAAGTCATGCTTTGTGCAAAGACTTTTATACAGGATGTTGTAATTCCTGGAGTTCCAGTTAAAATCAGGACCTCATGATAAAACAATGTCTGTTTCAGTACCTTCAGTCTAAATACAATCATAAAGAAACTCATATCAGAAGACAGAAATCAGTGGGTTGAAGTGATGTGCACAAGGTTACATGGAAGATCTCTTCAAGTGCCAGCTGGAATCCTGATAATATTTTGATACACTGCCATCTTTGCTATGCTTGGAGTGACTGTGAGACTATCAAAGACTTTTGACAGTAGTATGTTTCAAAAAAAAAAGCAAGATGGCATGAAATGCTATCTGTCTTAGTTTCATTTAAAGGGTGGAGCTTTCACAATGCCCACACCACCTTCTAAAAAAAAAATCATTGAGTATGAACACTCAAGTAAGATGTCCACGACTGAATTTCTGAAACTCTTTGAGAATTGTTGCTTTTTTCAGATCACAAAGTTTTGCTTTGAACCATATGAAAGCTAACAGAATGGAAATGAAAGCATTTATCCTAATAAATTTGGATTGACTTGGAAAGCTGTTTACTAAACTTGTCTGCACAGTAGCAGCTGGAATGAAAACAGTAATGATGTAATAACAGTAATCATCTGAACATGGTTCAACATTTTTCTCTCAGACACCACATCCCTATGCCCCATCAACATCTGCCTCAGTTCAATACTCCTTAGATGTCAAAGCTGCATTAAATATTCTTTAGATCTCTATTTATACTCTTAGATTTTCTCGTGACATGGCAGAATTGCACTCTTTGTATACAAAGGTGAGTATTGTGCTTCTTACAACATGAGACTGCACTATTTGAGTTGTATTGTGTCTGATATTCTTTGAATACAAATTATTAATCAGTCAGTACTCCTGCCCTCCCAAACTCCTCCAGGTTATGCATCCCTTTTTTTTTTGCCATCTCAAATAAGTTTGCTGCCTCAAAGACATAATGATCAGACCTGTGTTGCATTTGTATGTATATGTGGTGGGTGTTTGTGTGAATTTCTTCTGGGTACTCTGACACAGCAGTGTCCAATCAGTCAAACCATCAACAAATCTACTTATCTATGTACTTATATTTTTGTCAGTGATACCTAGGAAATATGGGTGCTGATCCTTGACTAGAAATTCATTATGATATCTTCTCAGATACTATCCTATTATGGGTCATGACATTTGTGTTTATGTGTCACCCAAGCCTAACCAGCAATACGTGAAAAGCAAGAGGTAAGCTCCTAGAGCAGGGAGAAGTATTCTTAGCAGATGATTGACTCAGCAAATGTGTCTCTTTTCTCTTTATGAGTTACCTGTTGGCCTCTGCTGGATGGCTCCCCAACCCACAGAATGACTAATGACTAATTTATAGTTTCTAATGACTGCCACATACCTCTGGCAAGAGAACTTCTGTAAGCACGTAATCATGACAGCCTCTCATCTGAAAAATAACTTTGCAGATAAAATGAACATAAAGTTTTAGAAGAAAGGGAGGTAAATTGACTTTCAGTACAAATTACTCCATTGCAGCCTGTATCCAACCAAACAGCTATTTACTTATGATGTTTGCTACTCAGAGAATACTACAATAGTTGTACAATGATCATCCAAAACTTACTCAATTCTAGAAGAGTAAATGGGATTTTATGGAGTTGCAAATGGCCATGACTACACACATTACCTGGAGCATGCATTGGCTAATGTCTTTTGTACTGAAGCAATACAATTAAATGTTCTTATTGTGGCTAAATCTTGCAAAGCATATTTTTAAAACAGACTTCAGAGTGGTTCTTTGACTTTTGAAACAAAATCTTGTGTCAATGACACTGTTTTTATCTTATGAAGTAACATTGGGCACAGCGGGCATACTTAAAAGAAGTAGTAATCCTTGCCCCAGTGGAAAGCTTTTTATTTGTCACTTGAGCTAAATTCCTTACTTTACTCATACAGTAAAAAAGGAGCAGATCTGTTTTCGGGATATGGCTCTAGTTTGGATCTTGAGCTGTGGCATCAGGGTGCCAGGATTTCTGCAATATGATATTGTCTATTTTTCTGTCTGTCTCTTGCCCTCAACACCCTCTCTCTCTCTCCCCACCCTCCTGTCCCCAAAATTTCTCTCTTATGTGGGGGGACAAAGATAATAAAAAAAAATGTTAGCAAATGGAAACAGTTGAACTAACCACAAATGTGGCTGATTAGAAAATTGGGGAAAAGTGTCCTACTCTCGGGGGCTTCTGTTCTTGTAAAACAGTGGGGAAGCAGGAGACTACAGTATGTTTGTTATTCATTGTCTCCATTTATTGCATTAAAATAACTATCCCATTTTTGTTTGTGCCTCAAGTCCAAATGGATAGCAGAGTACAGAGAATGAAACATCCAACATACAATTGAATACACAAGCCAAGTCGGCCATTAATAGTTCACTCTCCAGCATCTGGATCCTGAATATACAGTTATACAGGCTGAATTAATATGGTTGTTTACTCACATTCTTCCGGAGCATTTTCAGCCATCAGCCCTTTGCAATAATATTATGCCCAGCCAGGCTGGAGTCTGGTGACTGGTTATTCTTAACCAGATCCCTGAGAAAACTCCAGAATAAAGAGATTAAAATACAGTATTATTCCTTTTCACTTCTATCTCAAATGTAAATAATGTAATTTAAAGTCCATTTAACCCTGAGTTATCTGTGTCCTTATTGAGTATATTAAGTAAAGTAAAAAGTTGCCAAACACAGCAATAGTTGGAAGCTATTTTGATATTCCTTCAATTTTTAACCCCATGGACTTTTCTAAATACAGCCTGTGTTTCAAATGTTAATTTTACTTGGAAGCAACACTGAAGCTTATTCTCCACATGTAGGACTTAATTATTTTTATTTTCCTGGATCTTTAGAAAGTACAACCCTTATGGGGGAAATTCAGTCAAGGCAGCTCTGTCCAGCCCAAGGATTTTATTTGAAAGGCCTCTACATGAATATTCAGCCACTGATACAACCTCTTTTAATTTTACTGTCCATTTTTATTCCACATTTGAGAGATTTCTGCAGGGCTGTGTATAAGCTGTTATTTCACTGGGCCTTCCAGCTACCACTAAAATTTTACTTTGGGTGTTAGGAAGCCCTTACATTAAAATAGTTCACATTTCCCTGGAAGGTCCTGTCATCTGAAAGTAGCACTAAAATTTTTTGCAAACTCAAAAACCTCAACATTGTGTAATTTTCTTCCCAGTGGAATTTAAATCTGAGATCCTTATAGAACATCTGAAGACCATCTATTTAAAATATCCAAATGCCACACTATGTCACATTCTGTGTCACAGTATGAGCTTTGATCTATAAAAGGAGATAAAATGTTTCAATCAGCACTGAATAACAGCTGTCTTTAAAGGTTTTAAATATAGAATGGACTATTTCAACTATTATATAGTGCCATCTTTAACATCTCAGGGATGATGAGCAGTGACTGTAAGATACATAGTATGGTATGAGGTGAAATTAAAACATTTCTCTCAATACAGAAACAAAAATACTATTTGAGATGAAGTTTGGAGATTATGAAAATAATATTCTGAAACAACCCTTGTGAAAACTATTTTTGTTTTTCTCATGAAGCTTCAATTTTTGAACAAAAATTATGGAAACTTCCAAGTTTCTCATGACATAAAAATTCCAAACTTTGACGTGGTGTGCTAGGAAACATGAAAAACAGACAGCTGCATGTCAACTTCCACTCCGACACTGTAGGTAGGAGAGGAAACAAGGATATATAAACAAAAGAATCCCAAGTTGCTTTGGTGCTAGTAAGATCAGGAGTGCAGTGCTATAACCTTTGTGTTTATATAATTTAGGAGACAGAGTTCAGAAAAGTGCTTCTTGTGAGGACCATAATCATAGCAATCTATCGATTTAGTTCAAAGCAGAGGTTAACAGTTCATTTAGTTACATACATCTGTGAAAAAGTTTTTTTACACTAAGGGGATCTCCAGTACAGCTGATGAAAGCTTATCAAGGTCACATGGCTGCAACAAGAACTATGAACAGTTCAGAGATAAAGAGGAGAAGCTTGTAGCTAAGACTAGTCATTTCACTGACACAATTTTGTTTTGGTGCAGCCCCAGAAATCTTCAGAAAGAAATTTGGAGATTGTCTTGAAAGACATTCTGCACCCTCTTTGTGCACTCTCATACTGCACCCAAAGTACCCTGGGAACTTTGCAGGCACACTGAGAGAAAGCCCAGGAAAGCCTTTGCTATCCTCCTAATCCAAAATTGTCGAGGGATTTCAGATTGCTCTGGAGATACTGGAGTGATCGCAGAGAGAATTTGTTTTCACTGGGGACTCTCCCCTTTTCTACGTTTTCCTTTTTACTTGAAGAATGAAATACTCCACAAAACACAAACCTTCCTGTTTGCAGCACCTTCTCCAAAGTGAAGATTATGGCAATTTATTTTTTTCATGAATTATTGCAGCTCTGCACAGTGTAATGCATTTGCTACCTAGGCCAATTTCCTGAACAGAGACACAGAGCAAGAAATTTTTTATAGTACAAAGCATCATCCTAATGACATTTCTCCCAGAGGGAGAGAGAGACAGAGGGAGAGAGGGAGAATTTTCTGTTTTCCTGCTTCCAGCTTTATCTACTTTGGGATCAACCATTCAATCCAAGCTTAATAAAGTAATTAGGTCAGTGTGAGGCAGTTTCCCAAGGGCAGAGCCTTTTAGAATTTTTTGTTCTTTCTTAAATGCAGAGATGTTATCCAGTATAACATGGTTCCTACAAACATTGTTATGTAATGTATTTTTAATTTGTATATATAATGCAGCACTGCAGCAAGTCATGATTCGGACTAAACCTGGTGACATTTCAATGTCAATTTCTCTTTCCCATTTTCCTTTTTCCTCTTATTTTTCAGGACCCAAGGAACTTATTTTTCTTGAAAATATTCTTTTTCTCTGTTGCTACCAGCAATCGATGGAATTTTTCTCAGCCCTGAGGAGAGTGTATTTGAGCTCAGTTAAGTGCTTTGTCACAGTCTAAATGAGTACCTTGTGGCAGCAAGTGACCATCCTCTCTGCACCACAACGTGCACAGAGTTGTATCTGTACGGGATATGACAAAGACGTCCATATTTAGCTCACAATGCCTTTAATATATTTTCCTGTTACTAAATGATATGCATGGCCCGTGACATTCTCTACACTGACTTTTTGTTGTAACTGTACTTTTGTTTTGTTGATACAAGTAACAGTCAACTACTGTTTCTGTATTATTTTCTGTACAAACTGGAAATGCAACAGTGAAAAAGATACTCCTACGTCAGTTTAGCTATAAAGATTAATTGCTGGAAAGCCATAAAATACTTCTGTGCTAGCTAATCAGTTTAAGTAGCAATAATCTCTCTGAAACTAGAAATTCATTAATTAATCATCCCAACTGTAAATGCAGTCTAGGCAGAAAAATCAATAAAAAACCCCAATCACTCTTTTAAGGTCAGATGTTATCAGCCAAACCTCTGATGTTTTACTTATGCAAGACTGCACATCTAGTTAGAGATAAGGCAACCACTGCTAAAAAAACTCTGCATATGTGGTGAAGAATTTTCATAAAGACCTGTGGAAAAAAGGACTTTTCAGTTTTACTGAACTTGCTTTTTACCTCGTCCTTCTCACACTGTTGCTGTTGCATTTTAAACAGACCACCAATAACAGAGAACTGAGTAGGATTTTCACTTAGCATAAGGAAAAAGGGCAGTTTTGATCAGTAGTGAATTCTCAGTCTTAATAGTTACTATTCTTTGGAAGGACTTGGGAGATTTTCCTAAGTATGAATATAAATTCTACTTGGTGAAAAGTTTTACATATGTTCTGAAAATTCATGAAGGATTGACTAATAAATTATTAACAGTTTTTCATAAGAAAGGAGAGGGTGGGGACACTCAAAGATAATAGATGTAAAATCAGCTAAAAACATTATTTTTCACACATACGATTACAGTGTGGTACTCAGTAAGACAAGATGCACTCGGTACTGAATCCTAAATTGCTACCAGATTTAGCTAAATCATAAAGATTTATCTTACAGAAGAATTTTGAAAGAAAAATCCATCAAGGACTATTAAGCATATTAAGTGTCTCAAAGTCAGACATTTTTGCAGATACATGAGACATATAGTCTTACAGTTTTCATGCATCCTTTTCATAAATATCACCTTCAGTCATTGACAGAGGCAAGCTCTTCATCCATTGGTCTTTCTTTAACATGAGTATTTTCTATCTCCTGCCCTAGCTTCTGCATTGTGTGACTCACTTGTCCATATTTCTGTCAGCAGATGGCATTACTCAACACGGCCCATGAATTTAAACCGAACAAAGGGGGGTTGATTGTTTCAGAAAAGGAAGTCTTCATCAGAGTGTGATAACAAAGTGATCTGATCTATTTTCATTTTGGAAATTCCATTCTGAAAGTTAGGCAGAAGAGAATGAAATGGTTCTGAAATACTTGTCCTAATTCATTACAGAATGTAAAGCAGGAAACTAATTTTCCAGAAGAAAAATGTGAATTGAAGTGCAGTATTTAACTCAATATTTCCTAAAAAGTAAGTATAACAAAACCTTTCCAAATTCAATCTCCCAGGTCTGTAATAAAAGGTTCTTCTGGTGAAATTAATATGTATTACCGAATAAAATCGTTTATTCCATTAAAAAGGGTAATGTTAAAGAATCCAGTTCAGCAAACTAATGAGTAGCTTTGCCAACCCTACTCATTTTATAAATGTCTTTCTGTATAAATACACCAGATGAAATGTATTTGACTACTTCTGATAATGAAGTGCGTAGATTCAATTCCTCCTTCAAAAATCAAAAATAGTTCAAAGTATCAATGGGGAATGGCCATGCAAAGTGGGAGAGAATCTTTTGGAGGCTTTTGGGGTTTTCCAGCAATACTGACAGTGGTCTTAAGAATATGTCAATTCCTAGAAAACAGACCAAAGCAAAGTCCAGAGACTCAGTGGCAGCTGAGCTGCAGGAAAGATTGCATTCAAAGCAGGGCTAAACCAGTGTGGCTCACCTCTACCTAACCTGGGGAAAACAACTTGTGGACTTTGAAAGAGAGACAAGGAAAACTTACAACCAACCCAAGCCATGCTTGCAAAGGTTACTCACCCAGTGAAGTCATTGCTGTGCTTGTGAATCGTTCCCAGACATTCTGATCTCTTCCGAAATGTCGGGAAACTTCAGCAAAGGTGCAAGTCACCTGCAAATTTACAGGCTTTCATAAACTGCTTTGTTTTGAGGACAATATTTTCATAATGAACTTAAATTGGTTTTCAATCTGTGTTTCACCTTTAGTATTGCCTACTAGGGATATTTGCAGTTGACATCATGTTGAGCATCATCAGTGATTAAACCATTTCAGACACCTGACAGGTACTATTCCTAATCCTCTCCCTTTTTCTCCCCCTGCCTTTTGATAGCTTTCACCCTTCTCCCTTTAACTATGAGGAGAAGAAAACTTCTCAGTTTGCTGAAACACACCTAAGCTGCACACTTAAAACGAGGCAATGAGGATGATGAAAATAATCATTTTTGTGTAACCATCCATGGTAGGAAAAATGCAGAGCAATCTCTGGAAAAAATACACAGCTAAGAACTGATAAACCTGTCTCATGGTCTGCTGAAAGAGGATTCTTTCATTATGACAATTTTTCCAAGCAGCATTCTTTTTCTCACAAAAAGACCTCACTGAAAATTTAATGGAAAATTTTCAAAAGAATTTGCTTATATATGCTGTATAAATTTTCAAATGTTTTCAGAGAATGAGCATGTTCAACAGCATAATGCCTACAATGATTATTTTTAAAATTATGGGGAAATCTTTATGTGACAAATCATTAATATGCAGTCATGTTTAAAAGCAGAAAAACTCTCGTAAGTTATCTTCAAGCTGGAGTTTTGCAGCTACAGATGTTATGCCAGTCAGAATGCAATTTACTTTGTTGTTAAAATCCTCTTTGCAGAACTGAATGCATTTTAGACTGCAGCTGGGCAGGATGATTTCAGTGTTCATTTCAACTTAATAAAGATTTTGTAAATTGCATCCTGACTTCAGAAATTTATTTCTGAAAAGGGATTTTGATTGACTTTGTGTCTAACAATGAAATGTAACTTTTGCTAGATTAGTATAATTAAAAGAATTGTTGCTCTATTTTTACTTTTCTTGAAAAGGGGGCAATTTATTTAGATGATAATTTTATGTATGTTTTGCTAAGATTGGAAACACATTGAAAACTTTTATTGTCCTACTTCTGTGCTGTTTAAGGGAAATAATTTTATAGAAATCTTCCTCATCAAGAAATAACCAAGAAAATTAATTCCATTCAAACATCTGCAGCATTTCTGTGTATTCCCAATTTGGCAGTTCTTGCAGGGGTGATTTTCACAATGTGCTTAGCACCACCCTCAGGAAATCTTTAAGATGTTTCACATAAAACTGGAGAAATATCATATCACTACTTTCTAAAATATTTGCTTATTTCTTTCAGGGAAAGCTAATTGTATGTGACATATGAACAAGCATGAGAACTCATGCATAGTCCAAGTTAAAAGAAATCTATAGCCTAAAAAGAAGTATTTCCACAATGGGTAAGATGAGCAGCAGGTGAGAAAAAGATGTATGGGGGAGAATCACAGATTATAGCTACCCATAGCTAATTGCTGTTTAGATGGAACATGTGCATCTGTTTTCAGCAATTAGTGTGGAGATCAATAGAAAACATATATATTTAATTAGACATGTGGTTCATTTTACCATAATTGGAACCCCATGTCACTTCTGGCTCTCCATATGCAGTATGGTCTAAAATGTTTTCTGGGGTGTGGTTGCATCATGTGGAAGGTAAAGCACAGACACCAGCTGATACTCAGATCTCATTGTCTCGTGGTGCTGTTAAATGTAGGCATTTATGGTGATTTAACCAGACCAGAAAACAATAAAACTTTGATTTTGAATGTCATTTAACCCTTTCCCTGATGATTAACCACACTGCATGTCTTGTAACAATCACAACTGTTAATACCACATCTGTCCACCAGTATTTGAGCTTACCAGTATTTTGAATTAAGCCATTTCCCAAATCTCTAAAAATTGAAGCAACTTTTATTTTTATACCTTCTGAGAAACAGATGCATTCAGAAGGAAGAATGGTCATGGAATTATGAAATTTTGCTCACTGAATATCTCTTAATCAGTGATTTCAGTTAAATCACAAAAACTGTCAAGCAAATTCTGAATTGACAAGCCCACCCCAGCTCCCCAAATGTGTTGATTTATATAATATTTGGTTACTCTATGTCACTCTCATATATATTAAACTGTAAATGAGGGGAAGCTTCGTCTGCAGATACAAACAGCAATAGAATGCAGGAGGGAATTAGTAAAGCTTGTTCTCAATGCCCATACTGTCTGTATATGTGGGATATCATAAAATGTGTTCATAAACACTTTAGATGTTTAACTACAGTGTCTATCCTAGACTATTTTATATGCTCATTTAAATACTCCAATACTGCTTACCAGAATTTTTTATTAATTTAGCAGATATAGAATGAATTTAACTGGAACAATTCAGTGAAAATCATAGCTTTAGTACAGTTCTTGCTCAGAATATCTCACATTGTAAACATCTGCCTGGCCCAGGCTAATGGATCTATTTTAAGCAGAACTAGTTAACAGACAGAGCAAGAAAGCTCTGTTAGCGAGGGTAAGGGAGGGTAAGGGAAACAGCCGACCGAAAGTTCCATCAACAGTAGTTGACTTTCATGTTAAAGATTCTGTGGAAGTCTAATAAAGGATGCAGACACCAAAAATGTGGCAGTGAAAGTACTCTTTGAAAGACAAATGGGTATGTATGACCTATGAAATAACCCCATAGCTAAAGCATACAAACAGAAACTAAGAGCTGAAGTAAATTAGATCTTTCATCTGGATGAGAGATTTTAAAACCACGTATTAGGAGAGCAAATTTGCAACCAGATATGGGATATTCTGGGAGAGGGAACTTCCTGGTTTTATGCTCTGGTAATGTCAGGAAAGGGTTGCTTTTTCATGTGGAGAGAAGAACAGCAAAAGCATTGAAGTATTGCATCTTAACTTTGGATCCCATATATCTGCCTTTTCTAAGGTGAAATATTCAATGGGCATAAACCACCTTTGTTTCCAAGGTTATGTTTCAGGAATGAGTATCTTTGAACCAAATATTTTAAACACTGGAGTCAAAACTGAATATTTCCTCTCAAAGTCCTTCACTAGAATATATGACCATATACACTGAAAATGTTACTTTTTCAGTCTAGCATGAGTATAAACAAATGATGGCTTCACTTTTCCTTAATGTATTTGTCTAAAAACTTCTGCAGTTGTTATACAGCCTTTTTATGAGAGGTACAAAATACAGATTTAGCATGCCTTAAGATGCGGAAAAATTTAATTCTTTCCTTCCATTTCTTAGGGAAACATTCTAAGTTAGTATTAGGCAACATCACCACTACTTTTTGTGAAGTCTGATCTTGCCAGGAGAGGTCTGGGAAATTATTACTCTCAGGAGCCTTAAATTAAAAAATCGCTCTAATTAATTTGGGGAGAAATTAGACAAAACATTCTTCAAAACAGAGCAAGGTCTGGTTTCAGGTTCCTGAAGAATGTTAAAATTAAAGAGTAAAGGATTTGTGGATTTAGAGCAAGTTTATCAGGAAGTTTCTAGGTTGAAATCTTGGGTACATATCCTGAAACTTGGTCCATGTCTCTTCTAAAAATTCAAGTCCTTTTCTCCTTATACGCATCCCTCTTTATCTAAACAAGCTCCCTAAGATGTTTTCAAGCTTCCTCTTCCCTGTCTTCATTCACTCCGTATTGTTAGAGGCATCCATTGACCCAAGAAAACTTTAATTCTAAGGCAATAGCTGCATAAACACATATTTCCAGCAAACAAATCATTTGCATTTATTTGTTTTGTCAGAAAGTTGTTCTTTGTCTTAATTATATAAATGGGCTCAGAACAGAACAGAGAAAGTGTTAGAAAAGCCAAGGAACATAATGTATTTTCTTTCTCATGCATTACTTCAAACATCCAGTTTGTCCTGCTTAATACTTTTTTCCTTCTTGACCCTTAAAAGTGAAACTGTACAGAACAAAAGTATTACTCTTGGACTGATGCCTATGAATATTGTCAGTAATTGCAGGAATTAATGGGAATTTCTCAGTATAATTGCCATTGAATAAATTGACATCATTATCTTTGTTTTACAAGGGGAAATTTCTTTCATCGGTATCTGAGTTCTTGCTTGCCTCATGCTTCTGCCTCGGGTATCAGTGCTGGACAGAGGCCTGAGCATGGAGTGCACCAAAGGCCAAAGTAAAAAGAAAAACAAAAGAAGCAAAAACCACCCTGGATCACTCTAGAAATCCACTGAAATTGAAGCAGATTATGAAGTTTTGTTTTTGCAGAGTTGACAGAATTGCGGCTGGTTCAGCCAGGGAGCAGGGAGAGCTGTGCTGAACTCCAGTGTGGTGCCTTATCTGCAAGAGGAGGAAGGGGACAACTTGCATGACAGTACCAGTCCACTTTGTGAGAGGCACTAACACTTGATTTCATCCTTCCCAACTTTGTTCAAAATGCTTGCATGACTCAGGATAGCATCAGATATTCTGGCTGACAAGACCAGGTTTATTGCAAGGGATGCTTGAGATACATTTGCACCAAGAGCACATCCCTACTCAGGATCTGCTGGGCTTCCCAGCTGCATCCTGGCTGCACAACAGAATGTGTCCCACAACTGGTAGACATAATAAAAAAGCAAGATCAGGCCAATATACATGAGCAAGAGTGTTTTTCCCAGCTCTCAGGAGTTGACTAGCACAGTGGTGTTGATGAAAGCACTGCACTACGTTGGAGTGCAAGGCCTGTGGCAAGGCAGAAGGGCAGTTTCTGTGTGAGCAGCACTGTCAGTGTCTCTCTGTACCTGCCATGAGCCCCTGCCTTCTATCCAGAACTTTAGCACTTAAGACTGATTCAACACCTTCTGCAGGATACCACTCACACAGAGATTATGCCTCTGTTCAGGCTGAAGTGATAAGGTTTTATCCCAGACTCTGCCATGGAGTAGGTGTTGGCAAATAACTGACTTTTTGTGTCTAGCTCCACTCTTAAGAATCAAAGAGAAAAGAAGTCCGAACAAAAGGTTGTAACACAGTCTTGTGATATTTCACATTTTATGTCTGAACTATAAACTTTATAAGGAGTGATGAGTTTATCATCTTCTTTAAACTGATTTTAAATTTTTTTTTTTTGTCATCAGGAGGGTGAGTCAAGGCCAGGTAAATGTTTACAGACATAACTGCATTGCCTAGGGATCAGAGATCAGTGCTAGGAAATGCAAAACCTCTGCTGCCAGCTCAGTGAAAAGCCCACTGCTTGTAGTCAGCTCACTAGCAACTTCTGTAAAGACTCAGCTGCTCCAGGGAAATGGGAAAATGCCATCTCCTCCCAGCCTGCAGTTATTTAAATGCTCCAGTGTCAACCAGTATTATACTGCTTTTATGTTTTCTCCATTAGACAGCTGCTGGATCTGCCTTTATAGGAAAGCCACCCTTGAAGTCACTTGACCTCTTGGTGCCTCAGTCAACACAGATGGAACACTGAATAAAACCAGGATGTTGCTAGAAATCATATGACTCATTTGAACCAGGGAGGTAGGGCATTTTTGGGAATTGATTTTTTTTTCTCCTTGAGTAAATAAGAGTTTGGCTTATCTAATTATATGCAAAGGTAAACAGATTCTGTTTTGCAAGAGTGTGTTTTCACACAGTCCATCAGACATCTTGAAAAGGTCAATAGTTGTGTGAGAAAAAGCAGCATACATTTTGATTTGAAGCAATGCCCTTACTTCTATTCAGATCACTGGATCACAGGATCACTGCACGGAAAGTATTGGCATATAGATGGTATCTGCTTTATGTATCAAGACTTTAATTTATGTTATAAGTCTATTTAGAAGTATAACTGAATTCTTGTTACATGTAAACCAATTCAATAAATGAAAAATACAATTTTTTCTCAGAATCAAGATATCACAACCTGCAGTGATAACTTTTTTGCTATCATGGTCCAGCAGCCTCCCCAAAGAGCTGCCAGCAATTGCCTGGAGGTCATGAGCTTGTTTCCTTCCCTTTTTTTCTGGCCTTCTGCCACAGCAGACTTGTTCAGGCATCAAAACCAGCTCTACTTGCTGCTTCAATATACCAACAATATCTAATCATCCTGCTCTGCCAAATCATGGAGTGGATTTGCTAAATTACCATGGGAAGTAAGACTAAAGATATCGTGTTGTAATGAAATTCATTCAAATCAAAAGCCCTGGCAACACAGGTGGAAGCAGTAAAGCTTGAAACTTCAAACCTGAAAAATGCACACATTATCTATTAATCCATCAGATGGACAGTTTATAGCTATTTTTCTCTCATCTTTTTTGATTTAAATCCCTTATGCATTCCATTATAAAACACCTTACTGCAAAAGAGAGGCATTCAAATATTCAGTTTATGTGAAGCTGTCAAATGGTGAGCAGTTCCAGGAGTCTGACTCTTGCATTTAGATGTTTGCAATGCAGACTGAGAAACTTTGGAGGAGTATGGCAAGAATTCTCCTACAACCTCAACTTTATGTATCTGGACACATAATATCTCTGCTTGCAAGCAAAGATCAAAGTGGTTTTGATTGGAATGCAACATCCTACCATTCTTCATTATTGTGGCACACTGCAAAGCAGTGCACAGTCAGAAGATTCCCTTTCATGATGCCACAAGCTCTTTCTTTGACTTTGGCAAAGGGACCCTTCACTTCATCACTCCTGATATTTTCATTTAGCTTTCACATTTGATTTCAAGATCAGAAAAGGTTACATTGAAACCATGACATTTTTACAGCTTCACATGACTTTTGGGACCACCGATGCATCATGAAAGGTTTGTGAGATTTAATGGGTCAGTTCGTCGACTGACCAAGTTGCTCTGTTGTCTGAACAGGAAAAGATTGAATCAGGATGATCTCAGAATACCAAAATCTCTCTGATGCAGTGGCTCTCTTAAAATCCTGACATCCATTTATTGGGAGAAATAAACTCTGTAATAATGGTAGTAAAATAAATGTCTGCACACACAGTATGAGAAGACGTATACTGTATGACTTGAAAGTTCATAAAAGCAGCACAGAAGAAACAGATGCATCAATAAATCAGAAAAAAAAGGCAACAGTCAATTTCAGAGGACAGGATACACAGGCAGTTTAAAGACATGGCTGGAAGCCCAAATTCTGAGAGAAAGCCTTTGTAGAAAGGGTGACATTAGTTAGCATGGCTATAAAGTAGGAGCTGTGTTCAGTCTTAGGTTCACTGGTTTCTGCTCACAGAAGGTGTTGATGGTGTCACTGAGAAGGGACCAGCCCACTCAGAGGGACAAAGAACAGGCTGCAGCTGGTGCACACTCCAAGTTCACACCACAAATTCAGGAGTCCTGGGAAGCTTTTTAATGTCTCCAAACTCCTTCAGGGAAGGTGTAACTCAAGCTGTATCTGTGCCTGAACACAACAATTAGTCTCTGTGTTAACATGACAGATACCCTTTAACTTAAACATACTCATAACACAAATTGTATGGATAAGGCTGCTTGTTGTTTCCAGTGTACTTCTCTGAATCCCAGCTTGTCTCAGTTAGCAATATGTCCTGTTAAGTACCCTATTCATAAGACAAATAAAGTTATATTGACCATGATCACATGTTTGTTTCATAACCCCTTGCCTATTATGAAGCGCTGGTTGAGCTGTGTAATCCAGAGACCTCCCTCTTGACCTACTTCAGTGATAACTGCTTTTTGTTCCATCCTTTGATAAACATTATTTCACATCTGGAAGACAGTCCCAGATATTTTAATATCTGTAACAGATGTTTTGTATATAACTTAAAAATAGTTCTTAAGTGAAAGTTTAAAGAGCTGCTGCATATTACTTTTATTGTTGTTCTTATTTAAAACAAATAATTTGTAAGATAGCTTCCTCCACCATTACAACAATAGAAAAGTAAAATGAAATGAATTTAAGTATAATAGACTTTACCAGCCAGCAAAAGTAATTTTAATGAATTTTTTTGAATAGCACTATTATTAACTATCAATGCAAAATCCTGGCGCAGAGCTGCACCTCACACACATATTAGAAGTCATTATCTCATAATGAATCTCCTTGTAAGTTATAAAAAGCATTTTTACTCCTCACAATCTGTAGGTGACTGAAAGTTATTGTTTATTTACACATTTCAGAAGTGGCTTAAACTCTGATGTTAATGCTGTTACAGGGGTATTTTGTGCACAGACATGAACTCTTTAGACATAAAATTTCCAGTAGCTTTCACCATCCATTCTCTTTCATTGATATTGTCTCTCACTAACTTTTAAGCCTCTGTTTTTGTGATTTCACTCCAGTTCCTATCCAAATATAACAGAAATCAATGCAGCAGATGATGCCAGTAGACTTTCTATTTGAAATCTCAAGGTAAGTGTGGGGACAGCAGTATTATGGCAGACCTATTTTGCTCCCCACAAGCCACAGCTGAATCACACTAATCAGTGGCTCTGTTGCTTCTGCTCTGGCTTTTAAAGAGATTTTCAATCTTCAGCGTGCTCTAGATGAGAGACATTTTGAGTGAACTCTTGAAGAAACTCATTCTCACCCAACAGTGTAAGAGTTAAGAAAAAAATCCTCTCTCTATGTTAGAAGTGGCGAAACTTTGTTACCTAAACACCAAATAGGTTTGTTCCCTTTATCTGCATCTCTGTCTCCACACAAATGTGTGTCTGCAGAAACTTCTGGTTCATAAAGTTGCTGCATTGTTCATTGAGTTATCCAAAGTGATTCTGAACTTTATTGCTAATGGGACTGAAATATTCACAATCCAAATATTCATGTCTTCAAAATGAACAAGAATAAAAGAAAAAAAATCTTAATTTTGCAACAATAACAGCATGAATTTATACTGGGAAGTTTATTACACTATAAATCGCTGTTATAAAAGAGTTTTCTTTGGCAGAGTTATAAAATAAATTAATGAAAAAAGATAAACAGAGTGATTCATATGTTCATGTGAACTCTGGTAAGCTACTTATGAAGTGAATGAGGATTAGTGGTTTGTAAGAAGTCTCTGCTTTCTTAGCTATGAAATTTTGGTGCTTGACGGAAGAGTCTGATTGAAAATAATGACCTCATCCACTGATTAACAATTGGCCATTCTGTTATTAGGGGTATAAAGAGGCTTTCTGCTAATCATAGCTTATAGGGGCTCATTAGGTAGAGACTGACATTTCTCATAAAATAAGAGGTTATGCTGGAGACATGTATGTCTCAGCTATAGTCTGGAATTCTGGTATCATTTGAGGACTGCAATTTTAAAAAAGAACTGAAGACCTTATGGGCTGAAAAGAGGAGGAAGCAGACAGTATAAAGGCTGGGCACCGTGCCACTGGAAATGCAGAGGTGTTTACCATCCATCACACCACTGGTCTGGGCAGTACCCAGAGATATGCCTACAGGCTAAACTCAAAATCAGGTTTTGTGGTTCTTAAAAACAATTAACTGAAACAGATATTTGTTTAAACCTTTATTGCCTATGGATCTTACATGAAGCATGTCCATAGATGACCAAATCACATGTACTGACTCATATTCATGTAAACCTAAAGAAATTAAAGTGTAGAAAATGTTCAGATTAGGAGCTGTAGTGTTGAATAATGTTTCTTTTTACATGTGGGAAGACAGAAAGAGTTTAAAAAGCAGAATTTGATGCTGAAATATTGCAAAGAGCCTTCTATAACCTATTATCAAAATGGCATGAGCTTTTCTTTAATATTCTGCCTTCATAGGCTTTTTGACACACTTCCAAAAGTTCTGCAAACCCAGTGAAGTCAGTGAAGTTCCCCAGTTATAACAGATTGAAAACATATCTTTTTGAACGTTTTGGTGATTTCTCTTTTGAGAGTAAACATAGACAATAATGTTTATGAAAAATTCCTGTCAAACCATTTGTATATTCAAATGTTTTTGTTGTATTTGCAAACAACTCTGTGAAGTTTTGGGCCTTACTTTCTTCTGATGCTGAGGAATGGTGCATACATAAGGTACAAACGTATCTCTCCTTGCTTGCTTCTGAGTAAAACAATGATTAACCATACATTCCTTTTCCTAACTGTGTAGAAAGAATATCTTGGCATATTTCCCACCCTTGAGCATTTGTGTGTCTCAGTGGAGGCATGCGGTCTGAGAGCACCTTTTAATATTACTATAAGCCTTGCCATAGTGACATGAGTGTTGCCACAAAAAGGTCACTGAAATCACTTAGAAAAATAGTTTGAATTACTGTGGGGAAGATTACAGATTAAGACCAGCTTCCCAAGACTGTTGTAACACACAACTGTTGCAGTCTCACAGTCTGGCTCAGTTTTGCTTTCTCTTGTCCATTTGCAAGGAAACATGGCTTGATTTTTCATGAGGAATAAATAGTGAGAAATAAGAATACACAGGATTCCAGCTTTAATTGTCAGTAATTTGTGGCACTTACAAGTGCTTTATACTGAACACAGATAGTCAACAAGGTTTATAGGCCCAGACCCTCAGAAGATGTTCTTTCCCTGGCAGCTCTCAGGAAAGTGTCTGTAAGGGTGGTAAACCTCCTCCAAGTGTTCAGGGCTTTGGTGAAGGAAGGGAAGAAAGAACTCAGCCCTCAGAGTGACTTCAGTCAGATGCAGAAACCAACTGGTTGCAATTGTTCAGCAATTAGGCTTTAGGCTGATCCATCTGATACACTGTAGCACACAGGTGAGGGTATTCTTAATAAATGGAAACCAAATCATGCACCAACAAATCTACCAGTGCAGAGCTGAGATTTGAGGCAGGCAACAGACCTTAAAACCCCTAAGTGTTCCTGATTTTCTTCTCACATGAAAGCAGGGAACTGGTCTTCTCCTATGTGAGTCTGGCCATCATTTCCTTTACAAGGGCATTAATTATAGTAGAAAAGAGTAGGACAGGTACCCAATGAACAGTTAACATATTTCTTTTAATCTTTCCCTTCACTTACTGCCTGTTCTGTAAATCACTGGCACAAGATTTTCCACAGGAAAAGTTGAGTTAATAGGCAAACCCCATAACCTGAAGAAAATAACACTGAAAACTTCCAAACACATCCTAATAACTCCAACAAAAATCTGTGGTTCCTGAGTTCAGACCAGAAGACAGACAGAAATATTATAGGCCCCACTGCCATCTCTTCTTCAGACCACACTGTGACTCCACAAGCTAAAGTAATTTGCAACGGAATATTCACTATGCTTTTGTCTTAAGTTTGATCATGTATTAAAAATGGGATCAGAGGAGATATAAAAACCCACAATATAATTCCAGCTGTACTCTGAGTTCTTCTACTCTGAGGAAACAAGTCTTTTCATGCTTTTTTTGAGAGAACTTTAAAGAAGAATGAAAAAACTTCTGTTTTTAAATGAGATGTACCATACAATTCAGCTAATCTTCTTTTTAAGCTTTGTAAGCCCAAATACCTTCATAAAGAGATTTCTGGAAAAAACTCTGGGCTTTTCAGAGCCTCTCTACTTTCAGTTGCTGCTTAAAGATGTAAAATCCTTTTGCCTTTTGAAGTCCACTCACCGTTTGTCAAGGAAAGGACTAAGGAAAATTTATAGGCTGTATCTGGTACTTTGGGCAAACATGAAAATAAACATCAGAAAAGAAAAAAAAGAAACCATACAGCTTACTTTTATCAGGTGCTCAAGAATCACCAAAAATATTTCACAAGAATCAAATAGCTGGAATGGGAGTGGCTGATGTGTAGCAGCCTGAAAAAACAAGAAAATTCATCTATGCTAAGACCTTAAACTGCTGCCTGATAAGTATTTTGTATGATGATGACAATTTCATTGCTGAAGCTGAGAGAAGGTGGTATGAGTGACACTTAAGAGATGATACCGTGTACAGAGAGTAAGTTTAGATCAGTTATCAGGAAAAAAATTCTTCACTGTGAGGGTGGTGAGGCATGTGAACAGGTTGCCCAGAGAAGTTGTGGATGCCTCATCCCTGGAAGTGTTCAAGGCCAGGTTGGATGGGCTTTGACTGACCTGATCTGGTTGAAGGCGTGTGCTCACAGCAGAGAGGTCAAACTAGATGATTTTCAAGGTGCCCCTCCAAATAAAAGCATTCTATGATTCTGTGATATAGAGAGTCCATCCCCACTGCTGTTGTCAGCACCATGGAAGAGCCAATTGTAACAGTGTTATTATCCAAGGGAACATGTGGAGACCCCTCCCTTTGAGGGACCTTGGTGTTGAAAATTGTCCGAAAATGACCCTCAGATAACTAAAAGAACACATCATCCTGAATCTGCAATATCACATAATCAAAGAATCACAGAATAAATTAGGTTGGAAAAGACCTCTAAGATCATCGAGCCCAACCTATGACCGAACACTATCATGCCCATAGACCATGGCACTAAGTGACACATCCAGTCTTTCCTTAAACACCTCCAGGGATGGTGACTCCACCACCTCCCTGGGCAGCCCATTCCAGTGTCCAATCACTCTTTCTGTGAAGAAATTCCTTCTAGTTTCCAATCACAACCTCCTCTGGCAGAACTTAAGGCTATGTCCTCTCATCCTGTCGCTGGTTTCCTGAGAGAATAGTTCAACCCTCAGCTGGCTACACCCTCTTTTCAGCCAGTTGTGGAAAGTGGTAAGGTCACTCCTGAGCCTCCTTTTCTCCAGGCTAAACAACTCCAAGTCCCTCAGCTGCTCATCATCAGACTCATGCTTCAGACCTTCCCCATCTCCGTTGTCCTTGCCTGGACACGCTCCAGCACCTCAAGGTCCTTCCTGAACTGAAGGGCCCAGAACTGGACACAGCACTCGAGGTGTGGCCTCACTGGTGCTGAGTACAGGGGAAGAATGGCTTTCCCATTTCTGCTGGCCACGCTATTCCTCATACAAGTCAGAATGAGATTGGCCTTCTTGGCCACCTGGGCACATGCTGGCTCATGTTCAGCTGCTCTCTGCCAGCATCCCCAGGTCCTTCTCCACTGAGACACTTTCCTGTAGGGCTGCATGAGGTTATTGTGTCTCAAAGTTTTGTCCTGAAATACAAGCAAGCTAGAAAATTACTGTGCTGTGATGAAGTTACTAAGGACGCCAAATGAGTCATGCAAAAGAGTAATTTATAACACACACATCCCCAATATGTATATATGGCAATAGGGATTTTAACTAGCTAGTTTAATTGCTTCCAAGACCTGCTGACTTGTCAAGTGTATAGGATGGCAATGAAACAGCTCTGCTGAAGTCCAGGTCATCCAATATCCTGTCAGTTGAGACTTAGAGGAAGTGAGCCACCTGTGTGCTCCTGCTTCCACTGAGCTGGGAAACATACAGAAGTATCCCACATAGGCACTGTGGTCCTGAGGAGTACCGGAAAAAACAAGGGGAAAAAATCAATTATGTCTTGACAAGTATTTAAAAAGTTTAGAGTAAAAATGCTGGGGACCACACACTCAACACACAGAAGAAACTAATTTTTATGAACCTACTCTACCATCCATGCTGAGCAGAGAACAGGGCAAGGATGTTCTGGGGTCCTATCTTAATGCATATGCACAAAAAAGCTGGATTGTTGTCACAAAGATAGCCCCTAAATCTATTTCCTAAATTTCTGAATTATCTAGCTTTTAATATTGTGGATTTTCAAGATGGGCTGTGTGTTTATAGTTTTACTATAGAGCAGCCAAAGAATTCAAATGAGCAGATCCAACCTTTCTATAAACTTGTTGAAAAATTTTCTCTTCATTGAAATGCACATGAGTCCTTGCCATAGTGTTTTTTGTGTCACTGTCAATTTTTCACTAGAGAACATGACTCTAAATCAAGACATCTTTTTCTGCTACATATTCAAGATAAGAAAGTTTGGAGAGGTTGATTAAACTTAACCTTTCTGTTCATTCACCTCATAGTCCTCCCTGACTTGCCTTTGATACTCAGAGTTTCCAGGGCCTAAGTTCTTGGATATTTCTGTCTAAATCTTGATGTAATAAAATGAATGTGTAACTCATGATTAAGCTCTAGCACGCACAAAAATATCTTCGTTCAACTTCCTTCTCAAACTGCTCTTAGGACTGTGGGTGATTCTTTTCAAACAAAGCACTCTGATTCAACTCCATGTGCTCCCCTGTCGCTCACCACTGAGAAATCAGTGTTGGGAGGGCTTAGGCAGGGTGGGATATCCAACTAGAGCTCTTTCCTCTGTCTGTTCTGTGTGTAGGATTTAAACTTAGGTCTTCTAACCACTGCAAAGCAAACCTAGAGGTGTTCAGATCTGATATCCTCAGTCTCTCTTGTCCTACTGTGCAAAAGTACTTAAACATTCATTGAGCTTAGACAGAGTGTGAAAATCACTAAATTTAAATCACAGTCTCTGCTCATACATCTACTCATGTGTGTCAAATGGATCACTTTCAACAAACACAGACTTTGCTCAGCTTATTCTAAGTGTAAGGAGGCTCTCTTGGGAGGAAAGCAATTTTATTTCAAAGCTTTGCTCTAAATTAAATTTAGGGGGCTTGAATTTTAGGATTCACTTTTTTGAGTTGAGCTACGATAACAGTCTTCCTCTTTTGGCTATTTTTACCATCACTTTTTCATCCACCCTACTGCTGGAATTGATTTGTAGCTGTGAAGTATATGTTAACAGAACCCTCTGCCCCTCTATTCAAAAATCTTCAGATGAAATACCTTTTAAAAAAAAGCTAAGCCCTGCTCTTGCCTGGGAATCCCATGTTGGCCAACTTAAGTTACCCCACATGCATCTGGCTGTTGTTTTTGAGCCTCCTGCCTTCAGATATTTAAATGCACTCTATCAGCTGCCTGGCACTAATTTGGCTGTTGAGAACTGCCCATTTGTACAACTGGGATCCATTTCTGTATGTGCTCAGCACAAACAGGAGACAGGGTGATGGTTCTAGGGCCTCTCTGGAGGTTGTGGGGACAGCAGGGGTGACACTGCCCGCTTGGTGGGGTGGACAGCCTGAAAGCACTGGGAAAGTTCCAGTGGGCTGTGCCCACCCCTCTCTGTGACACCACCTGGGGCAGAACCCAGCCCTCAAACTTCAGGCAACTGCCCAAAAGCCAAGGAGAAAACATATGGAAAGAATGAAACCAGGGAACCTTATAAAAAGACTGAATTTAGAAAGATGAAAAACATGGAGAACAACCTGAGAGGCTTTGCCTGAAGCAAAGGGTACTGCCAGCCTTTTTCTGTGCAAATAGAAACCCTTGGCAAATATTTGAGGTATGAGGTAACTGTTAGCAATGTTATGGTTAACCAGGATCAGATTGGTACACTTGCAATACTCTCATTTTAGAGAGCTGGATTTTAAGAAATGGAGTAAATTCCAGAATTTCTTGCACTTGATAAATCTATTGAAAATAATTTGGATTCCTCAGAACTGCTATTCACAGTTTCCTCTCCTGTTCCTGTCCCTTCACATCCCCACAACAAACTGTGGTCTCCTAAATCATTTTCCAAACAAAACCTTCAACTCAGCTCAGGTAAACTCTGTCAGGATTTCTCATTGCCTTTATTTGAGAGTGAGAGGAATGTGTCTCATGTGTCTCGTGTCTTGCTGCAGGGAAGCTCTCCACCACAGTACAGCAGAAAGACAGCAGTACACCTGCACCAGTGCAGTTAAGTTCTTCTCAAAACAATTTGCTGGCCCATCATTTATGACAGTGTCTCCTGCATTTTTTATGGTGATCACTGGCAAAATAAGGGCTGGCCAAGATAGTGTGCTGTTCATGGCACATCTGCAAGCACAGCCATTGCCTGTGTCCATGAACGTTTTGGTTTGTGTGCATATTGCAAATACAGGTGAGGAAGTGTCTTTCTTTAAATACAATTGTTAGCCATCCTTCAAAGCATAAAAATGTTTTAGGATGGAGTAAATTATAAGCATGCAATTAACTGAATTATTTTTTTGCAGCTGAGTTGCTGGTGGGATTTTGTCTGTGCCTATACTGCACAGGCTTTCCTTATTTTGCTCCCTGTTTTATGTTACCTTTACAAACTGTAAATATATCACAAGGAAGACTATTGCCAAGGGATACATCAAACTAACATTTTCCAATTAATAAATTAAAAATCAATAGCAGGTTACACCTAATCTTTCTGACAATCCAACTTGGAAATTTTAAAGTTGATAAATGTACATCAGTGAAGAAAGCTAACAATGATTCATTCTCCTTAAATAAATCCTGTTTCTCTTCCACAGGGAAATGTAAGAAATTTGCTTATATAGTAAGAACTAAGAGAAATAATTTATGAAAAAAAGATTAGTTTTTGATAAAGTACCACACACAGATTAAACAAATGAACTCATAAATGAACATATGCTAAAGAAAATGCAGATAAATCACACACCCCACCCCCACTTCCCCTAACTATTAAAACTGAGATACCTTGTTCAGGCAAAAATATATTTCAGCCCTATTCTGTAACAGACGTGAAAAGAATTTATCTGGGTAGTGTCAACATTCAGCTTTCAGCTGTTGCACCTGAACTGCAGAAAAAAATTTTGCTATTATCTGTACCTGTCTGAACTTGCTATACTTGCTACTCCAGGGCTGCTTTCCATGCTAGTGTGTCTGACGCCTTTGCTTTGAAACTACCAGCCTGTATTGTGGGAAACAGAGGTCTGTGGCACACCCACTTAATATTTTTGCTATGCCTGCATTATCAGAGTAAGAATGTACACATTGCAACCTCTCCTGTTCTATGTTAATGTAGAGTGACTACAAAATTCTTTCTGGATTACTCTGCAATCTGCAAGAACAAGCAATTACTGTAGGTACAAATTATTACCCATCAAACACCCTTTACATATCATGTAAGCACTGAAGGCTTACATGATAGCCATGCCCTGTAACTTCATTATCTAAAACCCTGTTAAATGTTTTAAAGTCCCTTTCACAGGGTTCCCCACCAGTATAAAAAAAGTAAAAAATTGTGTCAGCAGATGATGATGTGTCATAGCCACGTTTTCAGCAGGACTGGGTACTGAAAAGCATGAAAGATAATTGTTATGAGATCTAAAATAACTCTTCAATTAAAAGGATGGTGGACATTCTATTTAATTAAACTAACCAAAACAAAAATATTTGCTTCAATAAAATAGTTAAAAACATCAGAAAAAAAGCGCAAGTTACCAATCTAAAGTGAATGCAAGCCATCTTTGATTCTCAGTTGGAGAGTTCCAGAAGTACATTTAATTCTTATCTAAATTATACTGGGATACTTCTTTTTATACACTCTAGTGGTTTTTTTTCAGCTTATAAAAATAGGTTTTAATAATCAATTTCTGTGCTGAAAGCTGGCTATTTATTCTTGCTTTATAGCTAAATCCTTACTCATGATAGAACTTTACCATTTATGCTGTTGCCCCTTTGTTGAATTAACTCATTACCTAAAAAATATTCTCAAAGGGTATTTGATTATTTAAAGGGTATTCCATGATTTTTCTCAGCCACCTGAGAAAAAGCAATCATTCAGCAATCATAGTTTTGTATATATACTGAGATAATTGAGCTTATAAATTGAGCTTTATTTTCCATGTGTTTAAGACACAAAAGAGTAATGTAATCACAGTGGCCAGACATGGGGCATGCATGAAGGATCAGTCTTGTAAGATTACTTTTCAGTTGTCCTAGGAGCTGTCAGAGCCTCTTCTACAGCATTTGTAACTCTTTAGAGCTGGGACTAAGTTACATCAGGATTTCTCCACAGAGGTGTATGTGCTCTGGGACTGACAGAGGATTGGGTGCAGGGATCTGAAGGATGTTCAGACAGAGAAAAAAAGTGGGGACAGTTTATCACATTGTCAGCAATTGGTATAAAGCTTGCTCTTGCCCAAGGAGTTCTGTGTCCCCTGTAAAGTGCAGGCATAATACTGAACATAATGAAAAATTGTGTATCTTTTCAATGGTATATGATGCATAAAACATCTATTCTCGAGCCTCCTTTGCAAAAAATCTGAAGCTCAGCATCTCATCTTCATCTCAGATAACATCTGTCCTTCATTATCTTCACATGCAGAATTCTCTCTGATGTGTTTGTGAATAGCTCTTTTTTTTTCTCTGATAAACCTGACATTACAGGACGCTCATTTGCATTAGAAAACAAGGGTGCTTTTTGTGGAATTACTAGTAGTAAGTCTTTCAGTGTTATGTGTTTAATGAAAGTTTCCATAGATGGTGGATTTTATTTGGATGGCATTACACTTCCATAAAAACAGTAGGTCTTTATTGTTTCCATATATACCTCTTATAGTTGTTTTTTGGGCTGGTCACAGGGAAAGCTGCTGTCATGTAAAACTTCTATGAAGGGACCTTTCCAAAATTTTTTGGATCATTATGACAGAAACAGAATCAAGAACCAAAGTTTCTGAGAGGCCAGAGGTATTTTTACCAACTCACCTTTCTCATATTGAGCTCCAAGGTCTAACTTAGCTGTTCTTGGCCATCCTTACACTCACATCAACCACAGAAATACTAAGAAGTGTGCTGTTTTCTAGCCATGATTAATTTTAGAGCTAGATTTTAATTTCACCTATAGTTTCTGCAGATCTCTACACATAAAACTTTCAGTCACCCACATATGGGGAGTTCTAGGACAATGTGTAGCACTAACATGCAAGATACCTAAGTACTATCAACTTCCTATTCCCTTGACTAATCCTAGGGTGAGTTTTATCTGTAGTTTCAGTTGAGAACTAAGTGCGTATGATCTCAAACTCCATTTATCTGGAGAAGATATCATAGTGTTTTCCAAAGTTTCTGAAAACACTAAAATAGGTACATGAAATAATTTCGATGTTATTAGACAAGGATAAGAATTGTCACAACAAGGTGAAATAAGTGACATGAATGAGGCAAGAAGAAATGCTAAGCATACCTTTTCCCTATCCTTGAGATGATGTTATATACATATATAAATATATGTGTATTTCAGCAGGAGTGTTCATGGTATTTTGCAGACATAGGAGAGCTCCTAGAGAATTTACCATTTAAGGTTATTTGTCATTGTTTTACATGAAACTACTAAACTTGGCAGGATCCATATTCCTTTCCAATATTATGAAGGATAAAATAAGCAGCCAGGGATCCCATAGACTGAGTAATGCTAAAAGAAGGTGTTTTATACTGTAAATCTGGCACCCTCCACTTCTGTATCTGGATGCATCTGGTCTCAAGATGGCCTGGAGTGGAAGTGGACATCACGGTCATATAAAAAATTCCTCTATCTCAGCTTGAGAACTTGGCTGCTCCCGAGCTGCAGGTGGTCCTCTGCTGGGGACACTGTCTCTTGCCAAGAGCCCTCAGCTGAAATGGGAGAAAGGAAAGCTCCAGAGTTTCCTGTTTTTTTGAACTGAAGTGTCAATGACCATTATTTATTAACTGACAAAGGGGCCTTTTTTTCCTCTCTTTTAATTAGAAACTACAACAACTTGCTTTTCAAAGCTGAAAATACTTGAAATGATCCCAAGTAATATTCCAAAACCACTAGCCTAAAGCTGGCAGTTAGAAAGCTAATGAAATCTGATCGACTGGCTGAGCCCTCCTTTTCCTACACACATACTCACATGCACACACACGCTCCCCTTGCCCCCAAAACACAAAAAAAAAGACCCCAGACAAGGCAAGCCCATTCCTTTTTAACAGCCACCTAAATGTGTTACATTTGGTGGACATTTTGGGATCTATCCACGAGAGATTCCACTTACTGCTTTGAGAGGCAAAATCTCCTTCGTGAAACCTCCCAGAGCAGAGTAAGAAAAGTACATTGGTTTCACAGGCTGTATTTAATTTCATTCCAGGCTCATCACAGGGCTTTATAATCCTCTTCTGTGTGGAATATCTTCATGGTTTGAACTCCTCTTTAGCAGGGTAGATTTAGCATTTGCTGTGGGAGGGGGGAAATCTAAATGAAGCTATGCTGAGTTGCAGCAGCTGCTCCATGACAGGCTCTCTCCTTCCCCATTTAGCATGATCCCTATTCCAGCTCAGGCCTCTGCAGCACACACACACACACACCCAGACACACACACCAGCTCACAGGATGTGAGGGTTTTGTCTTTTAATGGCACAGCTTGACAGGCAGCTTGCTGCTGAGGTTCAGCCAGATGCAGCTGGTCAAAGCAGTGCTGCTCATCTACATCTGCCTCCCATGCACTGAATTCTGTCAGGGTTTATCTGTCATGGATGGAGTTAATTGTGAGATGCTCAAATCTGAGAGAATATGGAAAATACAACAAAAAGCAAGCATCCGTTCTGTGAGAAAATTGAAATGCTGACACAAGGCAGGGCTAAAGCTCAAGCAGTTAAAAAGGGCTGCAAAGGTCTCATCCTTGAGTGCTCCAGGATTATTTAGTCTGTCTCATTCAGACCTCCTCCTAGGAAGTTCTTCTGTCATAGCCTGCCAAGGAAACAGCTTTTGAGCCTGTATTTGCACTGTTTTGTATCTTAAAAGGTGCTTGAAGATTGTGATTGCACAGAAATAATTAAGACTATGTCACAGGTGTATAAACATTATAGAGGTGTATAGAGATGATGTATGACTGAAATGATTTGAGGAAGGGGGACTTGGGATAGGGAGTGGGCAGAAACTGGGGAGGTGGGAGATGCATCAGGAGTGCAGATGTGAAGTAGGAACTTCTTAAGTTTGGCTTGAAACATGCCCACATCACCTCAAGCCTATCTAGTATTGCTGGCCTATGCTTCTTTTGCAGAGGAATGCCTGTCTGCCACATGCTTATTTCAACTCATCAAATCAGCTGTGTGTTGTCCACCTGTTCCTCTTCAGCAACAGCAGGATCACTGTTAGCTGGTCACAGAGACATCATGATATATTTGCCACCAAGAGGAAACTAATTTTTAAGACTTTTTTGAAGACATTATGGTGCCCAGAAGTTTTAACAGGGAAAATATTTTGTGTCTCTGAAAACATAGAAAAACCTCTTCTCTATAGATCTTCAGTCAATGAGTGCCTCAAGGAAATGAAGGTTTGTAGGAATATAAAACTGGCATATGGCACTTTTCATGCAATATAGAGGCTTTTTGCAAAAGCACAGATATTTATGAGAAATCATGTTTCATTTCCACTTGCACAAAGTTTTATCATGTGTTCTCATAGCTGTGTTTGATTACATATTTTATGTCTCTTCCCATGAAAGCAAATCTCAAAAAAGAAACTTATTTTTTGGGTAACCCTAGTTGGTACAGTTGGGATATACTTTTTCCTGTGGTAGCCTTTTTATAGGCATGGGAATATCAATGTTTTCAAAATATTCACGACACATAATGCATATGCAAAAAGATACACTCAAATCCTATTGATTCAAGTGTGACTTCAGCACTGCAAGATAAACACACACTTAAACTCTGTAAAATGATGCCTCAAATACTTGTTAAAACTTCCCTCCCTCATACTAAAAGGTCATAATAATTTGGAGTTAGTGCTGCCACTCTTAGTACTTTAATATATGCAACAAACTCTTCCCTGTTGTCGGCTGCCCATCTGTTCATGTCCTCACCCCATGAGAGCCTATGGGCTTGCTGAAGTCTTATTTAGGTGGGATGCAGCAGAAATTCCGTCCTGATCCATCAGAAAGGCTAAAACATTGACACTTTTGAGTCAGGGGTTCAAAACTGTATCAAATGTGAAGAGGAACAAATTACAGCTACTTGCAGAAAACTGCTAGCAATCTGTGGGAAGAGGCAAAACTCAACGAGAAATCCCACAAATTTCAGGAACCTCAGGATTCCTCTTGCCCATGGTGTCTTTATAGTCTTTCTCTAAACTCATCATTTCAATGGCAAGGTAGCTACCCCTTTGCTCCTTTTGTGTGTATTATTCTTTGCCTTTATTTTTTTACAATCCCTTTCCCATCCTCCTTACCTCCAAAAATATACGAGTAGATAAACAAGCAGTGACTGTGACCTCTCCCTGACTTTGCTCTGCTTCCAATAGAAACATGGTGCAGGTTAATGCTTGAGCAGAATTCATGATAATTTTAATCCTTTTGAAAGAAATGTTTTAATGTTTTTGTCATCTGGAGCCTTAGGATAAACTTAGGAACAAGAATATTCTGTCTATATTTGTTTGCATAATTTTCAAGATCTTTACGTCTATTTGTTTTTCATTTGTATACAGTATAGTGTTCACTACCAAATAGAGAGAGTGGAGTCTCTGTGGAGTCATAACAACTGTAGAAACCCATTCAAAAATTTGGAACTCTCTTCCATGTTCAAGGAGTCAAACCCCTCCAGCAGATCAGCATCACCCTCTTCCAGGCCATGAAAAGTAATATTAAACTTGTCATGATTCCTAACTGGTTTGTCCTTTTTTTTTGAAGTGTCATCATATGGAAGTCTTTACAAAGAGTAGATTTTTTTTTCCTAATTTCCCCATTTCTTTATGTCAGCTAGTCTCTGTCCTTTATGTTTATACTGTTTCGCTTACATCAACAGTTCCAGAATGACAAAATCTGCCTTGTCTGTCAAAGATACAAGAAATTTTGCTTTTTCACATCAATCAAGCACTTGACACGTGGTAGGTAGACAGCACAAAAGGTGTCCCACCAAAACCCTGTGACTGAACAAAAGAGTATAAATATTTCCATGCCACCACATTCACAACTCCATTCCAAAAGAAATTGGTAACTAATTTTGGACACTTTGCCATGTGTTTTCCAGAGGAACTTATGGATTTGTCTGGAAGAGATGGACTGGATTGCTAGACTGTGTCAATTTTTCTTTCTGAAACCTTGCACTGGGCTGAGTGTATTCTCACAGGTTCTACTGTAAAATAAAGGAAGTCTAGGTCTCAGCTTGTCCAGCTGGCAAAAGTCAATATTTACACTTTTTTGTCTGCATTAAGAATTCATAACATCTTAGTTTAGAGAACTTTAATGTAGGTACCCAATGCGTACTGATCTCTTTGGGCCCATAAATGCCATTTATTGTTTTTAAGAAAACAGAAGGATTAAATAAATACAAATGTATAAATGTGTTTGAATTTTCCCATGTTTTAATAGTTGAAGAAAGAGCTTCAAATGTGTGATTATTTCTAGAACTTGCAATACCAAGTCTGAGATCAAGCAATTTTAAAGAACATAAAATTTATTGGAACCATGTTTTGCTTGTTCTTAAAAACCAATATTTTGGCTTTTAAACTCAGATAATTTTTGTGGGGAATTAGTGCTTACTGCTAATAACTGGATATAATTTCTAAGAAATCCAGGAACAGTCTTCTAATTAACAATTAAAGATCACTTGTGTATTTAACACATGGCACAGATTTAAATTTGATCAGATTCTCTAGTGTCTTCATTTGCATTATTGAGAGCTTATTCCAGAATTAAGTGGCTTAGTTAGTTGCAAATTTTTGAAGGACAGTGAAGATGTTGATTCTTGCATGAAACAAGCCTAGGATTTTTGAAGAATTTAGGGGAATTAAAGACCCAGCTTTCAGTGGAATGTAGACACCTAAAGCTCCTAAAGCTTATTTATTTAGATCCTAAAAGATGTTTTGTTACAGAGTTACCTCCTTAGACAGTGCTGTGCTAGCTGTTAGTGAAGTTTTGACCTGAGACCTCTGTTGTAGGCAAGAATATGGGAAGTGCATGACCCACATGTAGTACTGCCATTCTGAATCTCCAGCCACCACCCATTAACAAAAATTCCAGGCATAGCAGTGTGAAGAAAAATCCTGTGTCAGGAAAAATCTCCGAGTTTTACATCATGCTGTCTTAATAAATCATGGATACGAGCAGAACAAGGACAGCAAAGAAGATGAAACCTCAAGGTAGTGGTCAGCTGGTGAATGTGTCAGCTTCTGCCACCTCAGTAGTGGTGTAATAGTGTCAGTTCTTAGAACAGGTTACTGATATTTCTCCCATCCACCAGGAACTGCCTCAGCAAAATCTTGGGATGAGATGGAAATGAGAAACATAGTAGTTTAAACCTGAGGGAGTGTAAAATAGAAAGGCCTTTAATTTTCCTTTTTCATTTGACATGCCCTTGTGAATCCTCAAGCTTCTCCTTGAAATGTTGCTTTCAGCTGAAAACATGGCACTGTGCAATCCTGTTCCTAGGGTATTTTAAAAAATGGAAGTGTTTCTTTTTATCTATTTTGGCCAGTTTTAGAAAATCAATCTGTGGCATTTCTATCTGGAATGTTACTGCAACAGCCTTCTACAGACTGGTTTGTGGTACCATTCAAAGCACTAAAACACCATTCTCCCGAACTCTGCTGGCCAGGGCAGTGGCAGATGCAACGTCTGGAACCTGATGGTTGCTAGCAAAGCACATGAGCAAACAAGACTAAAAGGACAAAGTAGCTCTTCCAATTGCTCCTCTGGATCCTGGATAGCCAAGAAGTGCCACTGCTTTGGAAATTTCAAGGAAACATTTCCGTTAATTTGGGGATCTGAAGTAGAGGGATAAAATTACTTTTGTGGGACAGTAAATTTGGTGATTGGAGACAGGAGAATGAGTCTTCCCACTGCCATTTAGTATAAAAATTTTTGAGGTGGACAAGCTGTGCAATGCATTGCTTGCTGCATTAAATTTAGTGGTTAGGTTCACTAGTATGTCATATGTAAACTTATGGTATTATTCAGCCCACACTCTCCCATAAAAAGGGAATTTTTTAGCTGCAACTAATAATTATAGATCATTAACTTGGAACTCTGGTCCAGATGACAAGAATCTGCTAGCAGTAGCACCTTAGGATCTGGTCTGGTCTGTGTTACCGATTGAAAGAACGAATAGGCACAACCAGTGTTTTAGACACATTTAGATCATGCTTGGCAACCCCCAGAATGGCTAACATACACACTCTCACTTCAGATTATGTTTCGAATTGAACTGACACCTCTCTCTTTCCATTTACTTTCAAAACAAGTAATAAATCTTTGGCATGCCTCAAATGAGAAGCTGGCTAACCCTATTATTTTTCTTGAGATGAAAAAACCCCACAACACAAAACCTAATAGCAAAACCAGAACTAGTTGAGATGCAATACAATGGACTAAGTTTTTGGCTGTAAACCCTACTCGTGGTGCACTGCAGTGCACCAATAATTATTCTTGGATAAGACAAAAACATATATGGTTGTTCTAAAGTATATACACACAGAGAAAAAGTCCCAAACCATATTCATTTTGGCTGTATTTGTGCTTATCTAACCATAAACCACGGTTAAAACTATTTTGGCAGTGCAACAGTTTATTATATTTTATTGCTTTTTGTTTTGGAAAATGAAAGCTGCTAAGATATTGTGGTTTGGAAGCTGCTTGCAGAGCGTATTCAGAGTTTCTCACAGGCACACACTTTCACTGTATTTTTGTTTTGTCAGTGGATTACAGATGTCTCATACAGTTAGGCTTTTATGTACCTTTTTTAAAGACCCTTAAAAAGTGTAGGTGGACTCCCTGCATAGTTTAATTTGAGTGACTCCAATGATATCAGAAGAGTTATGTGTTTTACCATAGTAAATATGATAAAAATGTATTATACCACCCCAGAAGTTGTTGGGTTTTATGGATTATTGTAACAGGTTTTGATTTCTTACTTGATAACTAAATCTTTATTCATTCTGCCTTTCCTTAAAGAAGGTTTCCTATCTATAAAAATATTTCCCTTTCTGAAAATTATAGAATAAATAAAAGAGAATGGAATTCACAGTCTTTTTTTTTTTTTTTCTGTTGTGTATACTGTCTGATGCCAAGATACACACAGAAATAGTAAATAGAGATATAGGTGAATAAAGGAAAGGAATTAGAGGGGAAATTATTTCAGGGGTGTGTGATGTGTGCTGATTCTGTGGGATTGCAACAGCAACAACAGAACTAGGTTTTATAGTGAGAAGGATCACAGTATATATGGCTTGGGTTATTTTTTGAGGATGCTGAATATAAAGAGAGATATGAGGGGTAGTATCAGGACAGAGGGGATGCTTAACATTTAATTGGAACTGAGAAGTCTGTTGAGTAGACTAGGAGCTTTTTATATAGGGACACTGGGGCCATCAGAGTTTTACCAGAGCCCTGCTTCACCTGGAGACCTGAAAGGTGGCCTGAAATTACCTGGATGGCTGATGGAGTGTATACAGTATTCTCACCAGTACTTTCAGCTCTTACAGTTGTGTTGTAATTACCTCTCAACTTTAAATCAGGATTGTTCCTGGACCTACTGTGCTGCGTGGTGATGGGGAGGCTCCTGGTCTGTCTTGCTGAAAATGAAACCAAGTGTGGTGATATTTCAAGTATTCTTAGGGTAAAAATAAAATGTTTCTGTCCAAAAGTTACAGCACAGATGCAAATTCTGTCAGGTGTCCATGGGCCAGATCTCTTAATTTCCCAACATGGTCCGAGTGGTAATTCCTAACTTAAGATAGATAAATTTAGTCTGAGGAAAGTTACACAGAGATTTCTGTGTTTCCTCCCTTTTATGAATAAAATGGTGAGCTGCTGTTTAAGTCCATTTCAGTGCCTTTTTCATCCTTTTTACCTCTCACTTGGGAGGGAAGAGTAGCTTGAGCATAATTAACAGCTTTTATAAGGGATAAAGAATTTCTTTCTTTGTTCCCTTTTATCTCAGGATGGAAAGGCTGGTAGACATACAAGGAAATAAATGACTAACTTATTAAAGCACTTGTCAAAGGGAAGAGGTTCCATTTTGCATAGCCCAATATGTGACTTGAGAGGAAGCAGGGAAATATTTTCCTTGTGGAAAAATAGTCTCCATGACAGTGAGCAGAAGTGGAGTGGTGCCCAGGTGCCAGCCTCCTCCCACCATGCAGCTTTGCCTGGCTGTGCCTGGCATTCTTCAGCCCCAAGCATGCTGGGACTGGCACCCCAGATTATGGGCTCCAGGTAAGCCTGGGGCAACCTCTGCAGGCACGTGGCACAGGGAGAGGAGTCTGGCCATGAAGAAAAGCCTGATCCAAGTGTGTTGGAGATGTACAGAAATTCAGAGCTAGAGGAATCAACCTGAGGACAGAGGTTTTTAAAGGTCATGACACACTGTGAAATACAGACTGAATTTATATGTGGTGAAGTAAAGCATGTACTTTCTAACATAACCAAGCAGCTATTACAGTGATTGTACACCCAGTGGTTCTCACATTATTCCTTTGTTATTGCCTTCTGTTACTGGTAGCCATGCACTGATGTATAACAAAGATATGTGGGTGTAATAAATATTAGGATGCCCTCATTTATGGCCTGCCACTGAAGGAAGCAAAATCAATACAGAAGAGATAAAAAAGCAAATTAGTCTTAAAGGCTGAAGCTATAAATCAACACTATGCAAAGTGCCAGTCAGATTTATTTGGTACTTTTGCTGCACGAATACACAGCAGTAGGAATTGGCTTTCATGGAACAGAATAGCAGGTAGGGCACACAACCACACCTTTGCCTTTGCTGCCAAGGTCTGCCCCTGCCAACATGACTATGCTCTGACTTACTAAAGGTCTCCTTTTTTATGTTAATCTATCTGCCAGCACCCTGGCACCTGCACTGGGGCGGGGGGGTCCATTCTGTGCTTGGGGGCCAGCAGAACCCTGGCAGACTGCAGAGAAGATGACATTGCAGCAGTGCTTGCAGGTCATGCCTAGGCTGGTTCACCCTCCATTTCACAAGAGCATCCTCCTCCCTGTCTCCACTGTGGTGTAAATGTCCAGATTCCTCCAGGTCTGTACCACATAATGGCCCACTTACTCCTACAAACACTGGGTCCCACATACTCCTACAGACTGGATGCAAACTTATTTCCAACTCCTCTTCCAGGAAACAGTTTTCCTGCTGGCCTGACTAGGAAGGAAAAGTGTAGGTCTAGGCTGGATTCCCAGATCCTGAAGATAACTGCTGGAGAAACAGAGGTGCTTTTCTGCAGCTGGGGTGAGTGCAGTAGCCCCATCAGTGAGCAGGAGAGCACTGCCAAGGGGTCCCTCGGCCGTGGCGATGTTTAGAGGGACGTGTCAGTCCCGAGTGTGTTCAGCATGCTTTGCAAATGCCTTTCTGACCATTGCCTGTCGGGGATTTGGGAGGAGGAGGAATGCCTTTATCCCCAGCTCCCAGCTGCTCAGCCCTGTCAGAAATGGGCCCATTCTGGTGATGGGCTGAGATGTGAACCCTGGCCCCAGGGAAAGCATCCATGGTGTCTGTGTGCCCGCAGGCTCATGCAGCAGCTGTGAGCTCATATCTGGTGCCTCAGTGCTGCATTCACCACCCAAATCGTGCTAAAGACCCCCATCGTGAATCCAGGATCTGGATCCACCCCACTTGGAGTGCATTAACTGGCACACAGAGTAATCCCTACTGTTTCTAAAATGGCTCTTTGCTTCTCTGTCTGTCTTCCTTTATTTCACCTCTTGTTGACTTCATCCCTTCATCTGACCCCTAAACTGGACCTCTTCTTCTGACTTGCAGTCCTGGTCCCATCCTGACACCTTGCAGTCCATCCTGCAAGCACCTTGTCCAAAACCATTTTTTTCTCAGTCTGCCTCTCCAGGGTCTTTCCTGGCTCTGGCCAGGCACCACATCTGTGGCTGGTCTGCCTCAGATTATTCCCCAAACATCTCCCAGTTTTGTCTAAGGCTGCAGTCAGGATCCTTCCATTATCTTCCAGTCCCAATGACAGCAACTGCTGTACACCAAAACTGTGGAGCAGGTATTAGATTCCAGAAGAAAAGGAAGATTTTATGTGTGAACTGTAGATTTTTTTTTATTACTTCCTTTCTGAAAGTCTTCTCTGTGAAGGGGCCCACAGGTAACACATGACTGTACATTGAATAACCTGGTGCAATTATTTCTTTGCTCTGGTAAACAAACAGGGTGCAGAATCCAGCCAGTTCACAGATTTCATACTTTCCCCAAATGTTTTCACAGGAAAGAATTCAGATTTCACTTCCTCTGTTGTTGCAAAGGTTCAAAGCATTCATACATGACATATGGTTTTATTTTATTTAGAGCTTTATTTATCCTTGTTTTTCCTGAACGTAGAAGGCACCATAACAAAACTGTAATTCAAATACATATATAACTACATAGTGAAAAAATGAAAAGGAATTTTAAACAAAAAGTAAGTGAACTTGTCACTAAACCACATTTCCAAATGAAACCCCACAATATCATTACATTGTCTGTGTGGTGGGATGAAATGAAAATAGCTTCCATGAATGTTTTTCAGCAAAATGATATCTGAGACAATATAAATAGATGTACAGATGTATATATAGATATGTATGTATAACATAAAATTGGCTAATATCACTTGAACTTTATTCGTCTCTAGAATATCCTTGTTTCCACAATAATTACCCTTGATTTATATCATTCTGAGTGAGAAAAGGCATGCCTACCACTTACAGACAATTGGACCATCAGTCTCAAATGTAACCTCTGTAACAAGCATGTTTTCCATTAAATTTTTACTTCATATATTGAGAACTTTGCATTTATTTCTGCTTTCATATTATTCTTTCAAAAAATTTTCATGTGTGGGATGGATGACTGAACTAATTTACACAGCTGTTTAAATTTTCAAAAGGAGAAAAAAAATTATTATGTGGTATAGCTTTGAACTAAACAGATAATAATGTCCAAAAGTCATTTTTCTGAACTGTTTGGAAAAAAACTGCACATGGCACAAAAAAACCCCTTCAGACAAGATCGAAAGGGATAATCCCACCTTCTACCTTAGATTTTAAAATTAAGAAAAAGGGGAAATCTTTCTGTGAACTCCATATATATGAGAAAGAGAATACTTTTCTGGCTAAAATAATATTAGATATGGGTATTATTAATGCAAATTACCCTAGTTGTTATTACTCCTTTGTAGCTAAATGCTCAATGAAGATTAATAGAATTTTTAGCAGTCGCAGAAAACACCACTTTTCAATTGGAGAAGAAAATGTTGACAAAATATGGGAGGGTCATAATTAATCTCATGGAGAACATTGAGTTCTTCAGTTAAAAAAAAAAAAGGGAGTATTTGCAATACAGTAATTGTATAATTCCCATTTAAAATGAAATAATGATCAAACAATTTACTGTGCAGATGCATTCTTATTGCATTAATTGTAGCAGGGTGAACAAGTCCTAACAATATGGTGATTAAAACCAATCATGTTTCAATCCAGAGCTGGAAGGTTTCAGTAGATAAGTACTGCAAGACAGCATCCTTCATCTTTTTGTAACTAGCTGGAGGCAGCCCAGATCAGTAGTAACCAAAAAGTTTTATTGTCCTGAACAAGGATCTGCTTTCCTGGTGAAACGAAGCAGCAGTTTCAGTTCCAAGCACCAGTACAGCTCCCACTGTCATCAGGAGCTTTGTGGGCTGTCTCAGCACACTGGCAGGGGTTCAGTGTTTGGGGCTGCACATTTACATCTCACTCCTAGGAATTTTCACCTAAAGGACAGGTTGGGAGAGCTTGCTGTGGGAATGTCTGAAGGACAGATAGTATTTAGGTCACTCAGGCTAAATTAACATGTGAAATACACTAATTGTTTCAAAACCTTGTACTTTTTTATTCGACATGTTGACACCTGCTACAGACCTGCTACAGACCTGCTACAGACCTGCTGAGCATCTCTGGAGGCTGCAGGAAGTGTGTTTACTCTAAGTCACATGCTGCATGATCTTTACATCAAACTGCAAAGCTTAGGAAGACTCTTCTTTGTCTGCACCTTCTGCACTTTTTTGTTGGTTGGTCTTTTGTATGCATTATATTAACACTCAGTGACAACCTTATACTGCTTGTGTCTGAATTTGAACCAGTCAGGGAAAAGTCTGCACTATATTTAGAGAGAAAGTCTTGCTTGCTTTCTTATTAGTGTAAATTATTTTCCTCTGAGTCAATACAATTCTCAGAGATGCCAGACTTTCAGGAAATGATAAATAGGCCTCTGCTTTACATGCAGGAAAAAAAGGCAGGAGGGAAAACCCCTCTAATTTGTTTGTATGCCTGACAGTATATCTCTTCTGCACAGTGCTTGAGGTAGTCTCGTTGAGGAGCTGATGTTTCAGTGTTGAAAGTGACACCCTGTCATGAATCTAAGCAGATCTACAAAGCTGGTGGCAAAGAGAGGGACGGCTGATGGAGGGCAGGAGCTGTGCCCATCCCTGTGCAAACAGGCACAGGACTCCTGCCTCAGTAAAATATAGTCTTCAACAGGGTGGACTGACTAAAACAATTTTTTTCACCTGATCTTGAATCACCCAGACCTATGTAGATGTTATTCCTCCTGCAGAGAGCTTCTCTGTGAGACCACTCAGGCAATAGCTGAGTTCATGAGCTAAATCTGTGAAACTGAAGCATCTGGTTAATGCCACAGAGAGAGCACAGGTCAGACTCATCCTGCCTCTTTGAGTAGTCTAGACAAAGAGATATAGAAAATCAATTTGAAGTGAGAGGGAATTATTTTCTAATTGTTCTGGAACTAATCAGTTAAATTTTCAGACTGCACGTCTGACACACATTTAATCTTTTCTAGCTTCAGCTTCTGTAAATAGCTTCCCAAACAAAATAAGCCTGTATTCCCACAGATCTCAGGATTTTTTCAAAGAATTACTGAAAACATCTCTTGTGGAAAGGGCTGAGGGTTTTGACCCTCTGCCCTCGAACTTCAGTCTGATGACCCTGCAGGATTTTCCCATGTGTTGAGAAAATCAGAATGTTCTAGAGCAGATTGCAACTTGCCCTCTTGCTTTTGTCTGTGTCACAGCATATGCCCTGATGACCAGAAGGAGGGGAGCCTGTGAAGTTGAGTCTGTAAATAATATATATCTTACAAGTATCACAAGTAGGAGCCTTAGAGACAGATTTTCTCTTTTGCCCTTGAACAACGGTAAAAGAATATTTTGGACAAGAGGATCTACTTGACTACTTTCAAAGTTCAAAATGTGTTTTTGGAGAGTTGGGAAAGAGTAATAATAACTCCAGATTCAAGAAATTTAATCTTTTGGAATATGAGTAAAGCCCAAAAATTCTTGAGAAACAATGAGGTGTAGGTAAGAAAATATGCCAAAGTGATACAGAAACATTTTTTGAAAGTTGCTTCTTGTGCTTCCGAGAAAGGTAAGACAATCAGAGTCACTTAGTACACAAGACAATGTCACTTCCTAGAAAAAACATGCAACTTGATGCTTTTTTATTGTGCCCACAATAAGCTTAACCTTGGGAAGCATGAATTTGCTTATAAGAAAGCTGACTAAAATGCAATCAGAAAAATTCAAAGGACAAATTAGAACAGTTCTTGCTGCAAATGAACCACATTTTGAACTCTAATGAATCCTAGTTTGCCCATCGTGTTGTGTGCAAGCTTGAAGTGTAATGTTTTATGTACATGTAATGGTAGGTTAAAGTTACATGTTTATTAAAAGAAAAGCTACAAGGCTTAGCCAATATATGATCATCCTAGATAAAAGCTGATTCACTTTGGCCCAAGGGCAGAATCACTGGGATAAATCCTACTAAGCGCTAAAATCAGAAGGAATCAAAGCTACAAATCTGGCATGCAAGAGCTTTAATCTAGAAGCACTATATACATTGTATTATAGTTTTGATTTTAATGTACTCATTGCTTGAGGAAAAACCATCTGCTTTACATTATGCCTGCAGTGCAGAGTACATAGATTTCATCACATCTCTGTGAAGAATAACAATAAATGGACTGTGAACCATTCTTCAAATAACTTCTTTAAGAATATAGCAACTGGTATAATATTTCAAGGTATGAAAACAAAAAGATAATGAAGCAGAATAACTGCAAAAATGCACTTTGAAAGAATCGTCTTGGTCATGTTCTATTTATTTTATTGTCCATTTTGACTGTTGGGCATCTGCAGCTGTCACTGAAGAAATTGATTCAAAACTTTCACTTTGTTCCTGCTTTAGAGATACTAAAATACTAAATGAGGTATTATTTTTAGAAGAGATACTTGTCTTCTGAAACATGAAAAGTGCTGGACATGGTCCGTGCATTTTTTTCTTTTAAGAAAGTTGTTAGTTAAAACACTAAGGAAAAAATTGACAGAACTTTGGATTTTCAAGAATAGATTAAGACAGAAAACTTTTCTAGGCTTTACAAATAGATGGGTTTCAAAAAAAGTTGTCAGATTGCTTTCTGGAATGGGACTTCCATAACACAATTAAAAAACCCTAAAAAAACAAAAAAGCTCACAAGTGTTGGTGCTCACACGTGTTTTCCAAAAGAAGTCAGCAACCTGTTTTCACATGGAAGTAAATCTATCCGGAGCTGTCAGAAAGCAGCATAGATGTGATGATGATGATGATCATAATATCACACAAGCTATATCACTGTGCAAACATTATCTGCAGCATAAAGTGACATACATGGTTATTATGGTCACAAGCCAGCGCAAAGGAAGTTCAAAGGATGAAGCAATGAGGTGAGAGTAAATACAGTCAACAGTGCAGTTTTACACTGCTTTGATGGAGAATGTGTACTTTCTCCACGCAGTGCAAGGCAACAGTACCGCAGCAGGAACTCATCCAGAACAAATGTCTGATCAGAGCCTGAAACATCAGTAGCAGCCAAATCAGAACTGATCTGGGATTATGGAACTGTGTGATGTGAGGAGCAGGCACTTAGCTCCTGTTGTTCCATCACTAGATTCCTCTGCTTTGAAGGATAAATGATCATTGACCAACCAGAGTTAGGCCAGTAATTAGAAAATTTGTCCTGAGTATCAGAAAAATTTGGTGGTGCTTGATAACTTTGTGTGGGGGATGATATGACCATATTCCTTTACCACCAATGGTCTAGTGCTGGTGTCCTGGAAGTCCTTCTCAACTGATATCACACAGCCTTGCTGTTTACACTGGACCAGACTCTAGTGTCTCAATCACTCTCCAGACTTCAGACTGTAGGTTGAGATCTTTGCTGATAATAATAATTGAAGTACTGACATCAGGCTCACATGTAGATTCTAAAATTAGGCCGGTGCTGACTCCACACCTTTCACTCCGCTGTTGTTTCTGTTGCACTTTTTCAATTATATGAGTCAAGACAGAACTGAATAATGGTCATGCAGACTAGCTGGCACAGATCATTCTGATTCATCCATGAATCTGTAAATCAAAAGAAGTTTCAAATGCTCAATAAAATAGTCATATGCTGAGGTCTGCATACATAGAATATGAAAACATGTTTTTTTAACTCGACCTTAATTAAATGAAAGGGACACATATTTAAGCAGGGAATCTAGAGAGGAGTTAAGTTTCATCAGTGGGGTGATCTCCCCTGCTTTGGGTCAGTGCCATTACTGTCAGTGGGTCAGTGACTCAGGGCTTCACAAATAAGCAACCAGGAGTGAAGGTTCTCCATTTCCATCAAGATCTATTCATAATTATGGGAGGAGGTGAATGAATAACATTGGAACAAAATCTGCCACTTCAGGGAAGTATAAGAAAAGGGCAGCATAAGAAAATAAGTAACCTTTTCCATGGTAGCCAACTCATTCTCCATGCTCAAATCAGAAAGGTCCATCTCTAGCAGCTTCTATGACTGCGCCTGACTGTGTCAGGAGAGAAAGAACCAGAGCTCTTCTGTGAGTGCATCAAAGAAGTTACACTTTGAATCTATTTTGGCATATTTGTGAAGACAGAAAAACCAGGAAATGTATATAAAAAAATGAAATATAGGTAATGGGACCCCAAAGTAGTCTACATTTCCGTTTATTACCTTACAGCTTTTTTTTAGCCTGGGACTGAAAATTATTTGGATGCAGAAGATCATAGAATCATAGAGTATCTCAAGTTGGAAGGGGCCCATAAGGCTCATGTTATACCCTAAGCCTTCTTTTTTCCTGTTTGTGAACAAAGCACACTTCTTCCACTGCAGTAAGCAGAGGAAGTGACCACACATTCTAGTTCCCTTTTTGGTACCTAAAAGAAGACTATGAAAGTAAAAGAAATCATGCTAGCACTTTGTCTGGTGTGACACTGTGTATATTCTTTTCTTCCTCAATGTAATTCAGTGTCTCTCAGCATCCAGCAGAATCCAATTACACGTAATAAATCATGATAAACATAGATTCAAGTAGGAAAGGGGGCTTTCACAAAACAAATCAAAGACATGGGGAAAGAATGCTAAATGGGTCAAGGAAATAAAGCAAAATATTATGCTGTAATTATACTAAACACAAAGAGGGAGTCTGAAAACCGGACCATACGTGGCATCTGTTGGGACCCAGATGTCAGAACATATCTACAATGTTCTGCAATGTTTAGAGTCTGGCACAAGTGGTCAGTGGCTCTATGACTTTAAATTACAGTCATCTTGAAGCAAAATATGTTGTACAAAAAAAAAACCCTTAAGTAAATGACCTTTCTGGCAAAGATCATGTTGGTATTTCAGGTAAATCAGACAGTGTTTATTAAAAAAAAAGGCAGTAAAACCTTAATGAATGCCTCTGAATTTGGCAAAAAGCCAAAGCAAAATGCTGTAGCACTGCTTTTCAGAGAAAGTGAAGTTATTATTCACTTCATGGGTGTGGGATAATTGTTATGCACTTCTTTGAAGCCAAACTTTTTCAAAGCAATTTAAAGCATCAAGTAAATTGAATGTGTTTTAAAAATACAATACCTCTTTTATTAACAATACAAACATTTGCCCAGGAGGACATCTATAAAAGAAGCAGATTTATTGGAAGAAATTATAAGAGGGTTTTCTAAAGATAAGAACTCTGTAAAATACAATTTTTTGGTTTTTGGTGATTCTTACTACATCCATTCTAAAAAGATGATTTCAGTGGGGTTTCTATCTTTCTATCTATCTATCTATCTATCTATCTAAAAGTGCCTGATTCCCTTATGACCCAGACCTTGGTAAGCAGTAGTTCTCAGCCTTATTCACTTCATAGGGGAGATACAGATTCTCAGTATACTCTTTGAAACCTCTCTACTCATATTTTAGCTTTAAATAAAGTCTTCTCTTGGATAGATAGTCTGAATTATTTATTCACTTGCAACAGCTAATATAAGAGTTTACATTCTGCGCATGTCCCAGGTGAGTCTTTTCTCATAGTTCTTGGAATTTTTTGAGTCATAGATCAGTCAGTTTGTAAACCTGTGAAGAATAGTCCACAGAATTTTTGGTCTGGTCAGCAAGCTTGTCTTTAGCCAATTACCTCATTTGCAAACAGAAAGTCTCTTCAGAATGAGAAATAGGAGATAAGAGGGGAACAGTTATGGCAGAGCTTCTACTGGAGAAGTGGATGCATCATCTATGAAAAATATCCAGCACTGTCCCAGCTAGCTGAGGCTGCCCAGAAACATGCAAGGCAACTCTTAAGGGATTACAATCACCTTTAAAACACTTTGCTAGAAAAATACCTCTTAAAAAATGTTCTTCCTACTCACCAGGCCAGAGATCTGAGGAAAAAAGAGAAAGCCCAGAAAACTAAGCTGAGTGCCAGCAGTTCCAGCAGAGCTGGAGTGCTGGGATCACTGTATCTGGCTTTCATGCCTGCCTAAGGCAGCCTGCACTGACTGCTGTGACACCCACTGGCACTGGCAGACATCCGGCATCCCTGCCATGTAAAAGCTTTCTGGTCAACTTTCATATCCCCTGGCACAGAGAGGGAAACAGGCACAATGCCACAAATGGATGGTTCCCAAGGAGTTCTGCTCACAGAACACATAGAAGCAGGGTACAACCCAGCTGAATGTGCTGGATAATTGATTGAATCAGTTCATATTGAAGGCTGAGCACCAGAGGCCAGAACAGACGCACTGTCACGGGGTCACATTTGGACATAAGCTCTGTGTTTTCTTTAGTGACAGGAGATTGGCAGTTCCTTGTACATAAAAATATAGGTTGCTTCAACATTACAGATGCTGTGGTGATACAATTAAGTCTTTCCAGTTTTAAAAAGTTTTATTGCAGCAACACTGACCAGTTATGAGGACAGGCGGACTGTGACCAGAGGGTGGATTAGAAAGATAAGAAATTACTAAATTCAGTTTTTCCCTCCTGATTTCCATGTCTGTGAGAGGGTAAGTAAATCAAACTGATTGCCTATTAACATGTTAAACAAATCCACATGCTGATCATGTCGAAATGTAAAAGGAATGTAATTAGTTATTAATTTTTCTCTCCTAAGTGCTTCTCAACAACATGCAGATGCCCCAATGTGGCAGTGATTTCTATATCTGGAATAGGCACCAATCACTCCTGGCCTCCCAGCTGCTTCTGTAGAAGTTGTGAAATTGCTTATGTAGATATTTTGGATAGCCTATAGCTAAAATGACACTAGATGTCTGTGTTTAGGTCCTTGAATATCTTCCAGTGTGTCATTCATTGACGTGCATAGGAGATTGAATTTAAGAGTCCAGAATTTCAAGATTTATTTGTGTAACCACTAGCTATGTATACCCTGAGTAATTAAATGGCTGATCATGATCATATACCTTAGTCATGCTTTTGATATTCTGTAAAATACAGAATAAAGCTGCATCTAGCATTACATCTGGTAACAGATCTGTCCCATTTCCAACAGTGAAGTATTTCAAATAGTCACTTTTCATTACTCTGACTTAAGAGCAGAATGCATGATGACACTATCGCTGAGCAAGGAGGAAAAGATGCATACCAGTAAGACTGTGTCAGTAGATTGCTAATTGCTGTGTCAGTAGATTGCAAAGGTTTCAATTTCTCAGTGAAGTGCAGGTTTTTATATCCTTTGAAACTATGCAGATGCTGAGGAGAGCTGAATGGCCGAGGAAAAAATAAAATAGAAAGGAGGAAAAACATAAAAGTTGATTTGTCTGCCTGTAGAAAAGATAATCTTCCAAAGGTGTTCAGAAAATAAAGCACTTTTTTTTTGTTCTATTGGCTCAACCTCTTCAAATAGTATGTCATCATTTATGAAAAACATCTGCCAGTTAGTGGCAGGACTGAAATGTGGAAAGATATGTGGTTTTGTTCTACTGTCATTATTTTCTATCTTCCCTTTTTGATGCCAGAATGGTTGTAGCACAGGTCAGAAAACTAAGGTTAAAAAAACCCCAGTCAGTGTTTTCAAGGCTATGTATTCATTTTTAAAATAGGCATAAGAGCTTTTCTCTGTTTTGCATGAATGACAATCATCTCCAGCTTCAGAGGCAGTAACCATTCCTGCTGGGATGGGAGCAAAGTTAGGAGACCCAGAGGTGACATTCAGAGCCAGAGATTGCCAGAATTGTTTTAGGTGTATGCAGACAGTACAGTTATTTTTGCAAATATGTTCTGTATTTTTCTACATGAACAGGCAGAAGTGATCTCTATCCTGAGGCACAAAGTAAGGTAGGCCACTTCTAAACTCACCTGTCAGCTTTAAACAAGGTAATTTTCTTACCTTGCAGACTGAACTAAATCCACTGTGACTGGGCCTCCAGGTGAGGAAGAACAGTCAGGGTACAGACACTGACAGGGATAGAGGGGAAGACAGAAAGTGAGTGGGTAAATCTGTACTTATATTTCTGTTTGTTTCTCCCACAGGCCAAAAGGACTCCACAAAACACTGACAGAAATATTTAGAATTGGCAAATATAGGATTTCCTTGCAATTTTTGCAAAGAAGCTCAGATAACTTATGCTGCAGTTTGACAAGTTCCATAAGGTAGAACAATATCATGAGCTAAGAAATATGTATGTTCAGCTGCTACGAGAACATCTTGATGATAGCTGAGAACACCTGCTGCAGGCTGAGATATGACACAAAAAGGCTGTCAGCTAGGGAGTAAACACCTTCCTTTTTCAATTCCTCTGGATGGATTTTGAAATGTTTGTGTGAGTCATTTCCAAAAGTTTTGTATGAATTTCATAAACACATGAAACCAAAAAGAAAAAGCAATTTGGCAGGCAGCTATGAGCCCTTTAACACCACACAGGCAAGCATCCACTCTTGGGCTGTGCACACATGCTTTTCTAATAGAATGAAAGGCCCCAGCCATGGACCAAGCAGAGTCATGAATAAAAGATAGGAGAAATCCATTAAGTCACATAAATTGTTTTCAGAGTACAAGCTAGCTCAGTCTAGGTCTGAGTGTCCTACACAACAGCACCTCTAACTAAACCCCAAGGGACCATTGCTGGATGTCCCATTACTCCCCAGGCTTCCTTAATATTTTGGTCTTTCTTCCCCAGTTTTATTTAACAGCTCCCTGCTGCATTCTCTTCAGTCAGAACAGATCACGCTTACCTTTTTATCTCAGTTTTTTGCGAAATGCAGATTGTCAACTCTTTTAAAGGATGAACTAAACAAGGAATTCTTAGTGATGGAGAAAGAGACATTGGATAGGCATTTGACATGAGTTTTCAACATAATGTTCTGCAAAACCAAACCAATACAAATCTAGCATGCATAAGGAATTTCCTCATATAAAGAAGGAGACAAGAGATTTTCCCATGTATGTATGCCTCTAACATGATGAATAATCAATTCAACTAATGTCTCTTTGTCCAGCACTGACATAATGGACTACATTCACTTTGAGAAAAATAAACCCAAACCATAAAAGAGCCCCAACCCCCCTAAAAGCCCAGCATTATGAAAGAAAAGGGTGTTCAGAACACAATAAAAACAATGGGCTTGTATTACAATTTTTATTGAAAAATTATCTTGTCAGGAAAAAAAAATAATAGCTGCTCACCTGCCACTTCTGCTGGATCATTCCATTACTTTTTACTTGTCTCTTCATACCAATTATTTTATAGCATGGTGTATGGAAATAGCAATCCCTGAATACATACTGTTCAAATTGACTGAGGGTGAATGTCAAGAAATATTTTGTTGTGTGCCTGGCTAGAAGGCAGTTTCTTGAGATAACAACATAGAGACTAGAAGGAAGAAATGAAGAGGAGAAAAATACAGGATAAATGAAGGGAAATCCTTCTCAGAGGGAGAGCTTGTACTTGCCCACTGGGTTCCTGCATGAATTGGAGGTACCAATTGGCAGCTGCCCCAGTCAGATAGATGAAGCTTTTCTACAACAATGGGGAATCCTGTTCCATCAGTGAGAGGAGAGAGATGATGTAAGAGATCTTTTCATCATTCTGTGATTGTAATGTTTCTGTTTACTGCTGCAGTTGATTGAAGTTAATCAGATGATGTACTTCTACTACAGGCTCCACAGTGATGTGACCATTTTGAAGGTTCCTGACTGATAAGCAGAGATTGAACAATTTGAACACAAGCTATAGAAAACTATAGGTCATAGTTGTTTATGCAGCTCCCCAGGAAACACTCAGCAGAATGATGACAAGACTTTTCATGAGCAGGGTAAAGAGCACAATATAGCTGTAATTCACAGCACTTGACTATTTTTAGTTTCTAGTGCTTAAAAAGCAGGCTTTGAGACATTAAGAATCTGAAAAATCAGAACAGGATGCAATTTTATCCTGCAAGGCCAAAAATGGTAGCCTAAAGATTTCTTTAATGTGATCCTAATGGCACTGTACTGACATTCATCTGATGTGAATGATTTTATTTAGGCAGACTAACAAAAAAACTCTTGAAAGCCACAGATCCTGCACTGTGGTTACAAATGAGTGTGATCCCAGAAGCAGATAAGTAGCTGATTTGCTCCCAAATGTGCAGGATCTCAAAATATATTAATGGTGTGAGAGACTTTTTTAATCTCCAGCCAAGAGTTACAATTTTTTCTCCTTCTGCTACTAGGCAAAATGTGCCTGGACATTTTACAGTGTGTCATAAATTAAAGAACACCAAAGGGACCTTTCCTCTTTATTATAGCAATCTACACCAAAACCACAGTCTGATTTTATATTGTAAATAGAAAAACATATCTAGTTTCTAATTCTAGCAAGCTGAGCAGCTAGTTGTTAATGTGGTTCTGAAAAAGCATTTCATGCATGATTTAAGAAGCTGTGTAGATAATTTTGTCTGAAATTATACCACTAAAAATACAGTATGGCAAATGAAAGGTCAAATACTAGCTCTTGAGGGATGGAAGAAGGGTCCTCCATCATTTATTGCATGCAATTTTTAAAGAAGTGTTTCTCAAGTTTTAGGTTACAACCAGGAAGTTATAAAAGGCTCCAAAGACGTAATGGGTGGAAGAAGTATGTACAAGTTCTATTCCTCTAATGTGGGGAGTGACAAGGGAACATGAGTGGGCTCTAATACCTCACTGGCTATGTTTGTCTTAGGCAGAGCATTGCTACCTACCTCTCACTGCTGGCTGTGGCTTCATTTCTGCTGGGCAGAACTGACTTGGGGTTGCATGGAGATTGACAGCCCAAAATGTTGAGAAAGATTGCTTTGAGGGAACACATGACTCGGAAGAAACTGGTAAGAGAGAGCAGAACTATTGCCATGTTCTCAGCATGAAGGGGGCAGAGAAAGAAGATCAATGACAAAGGACAGTCCCAAGACAAGGGACTCGCCAAGTCTGCTGTAAGACTGATGGTCAAGGCCTAAAAAAAAAAATCTCTCCCCTAAAGCTGAATAAAGAACTGATATGCAACAATTCCCTTTATGCTGGAAAACAGGAAAAGCTATTCAAGCTAACACAAATAAACATGTATGTTAGTTATCTGTGCTATTTTCAGAGCTCTGAGCTGCTGTAGCAGGAACCACTCACCAATGTGCCACGGGTAAAGACAGCAGCTGCCAGAGCAAGGAGAGCAATGAGAAGTTACAAAGAATGGTAGCAAAGAAGTTTGGAAAAGCTACAACAACAGATAAGCAGCTTACCTTACTGTTTAAATTGGGTGGTGTTACCCAATAGATTTTATCTATTGAGGGCTGGTGCTTAAGTGATAACTCAAAGTGGACACGAGTTGACCTAGCAGTTGCCACATTGGAGGAAAACAGATTCTAAAACAGTTTGGTATTTGCTTTAGGCATTAGGTGCTATAAATCATCCTGTTTAACCAACTTGTTGGAATTTTCTTTCTCACTCTCCCTCCCCCTTTCCCCCCAGTAACAACTGCTAGGTGATCTGTGTCTGCAAGCACGGGAGTCAGCTCATTTGAGCGAATAATTCAGATCAGTTATTCCCAGTTCCTGAGTGGAAGCTCAGCTGGTGTATTTGTTGTGAGGATCCACATTTGAATGCAGTCCTTCCTGCTGCCTGTTGAGCCCTGGCAGAAGGCTCGTCCTAGAACCACAAGGCTGTTGCATAAGAGGGAGTCACCAGTCAGACAAGTCTGGTCTGGGAGCTTACAGTTGGCTCTGGGCCCTGTGGTGTGAGCAGCACTTAGCACTGCAGATCTCCCTGCAGTGCCTGGATGGGAGTTAAGAGCCTTGGCAGCAATTCTGAGCCATATTTGTCTTTTGTGTACCCTATCAGTGACCAGCTACTGTGCAGTGCTGCTGCAGGAGTTTGCCTACCTTGTTCCCTGATGAAACAGGCAACTGCTCCAGCCACAAAGCAACTTCTCTTGCTCTACAGACTATCACAGGCTAAACCCTTCATCTGCCTTTGCTGTCTGTCAAAGGGATTTCAAGACACGCTCACAGTATACTTTGGCCCTTTCTGCAGAAGCTGCACAGTTGTCTTCATTCAGAAGCAGCAGAAGCTAAAAACTTCATTGATAATATCTAAACAATAAGCTCAAATTGGTCTCATTCTACTGGTATCTATTGGAATAGGCTCTGTAAGTTTTATATGACCCCTGAGAGTGGGTAGGGGTGTCCACTAATATACAAATACCCTAGTTCTAAAAATAGATAAAAGCAATGAAAAATATTCAGTGGTACATCTACTCAGATCCAGATCTTTTGCCACATATTTCACTTTTGTCCAGATTCTAGCATTAGAGAGCAATGGGCATGCTGACTTCAAAGCACTTTGCGCTTCCACAAGTTTTGAAGTCACAGCTGAGTCAGAAAATCTGTATCTTTCTCATCTGTAGCAAGAAGCATTTTAAATGCTGGTTTTAGATGTCTGCAAAAAAAGGCAGGAAGGCAACAAACATGACAAATGTGACTTCACAGTTATATTTGAGGGAAAAACTAAGAGCTTAGAAACTTTTGATGAGGTTTATCTACATTCTTTAAACTAATCATTTCCACATTTTTGCAGCTTAATAATAATATTCTTGGTCTGAAGTTCTTATGATTGTTGTTTTACTTTGCAATATTAAAATTGAAACGTAAAGTTAGCAAAACTTTTCTTTGCCTGAGAACTTCCTTTTATTTATTTTATTAAGAACTATTGAGAGACTGAAAGTAGATTTAAGCCATAAAGCTAAGTACATAAAAGTTTATGTAGTGATTATAAGTCTGAAGTTTAACGCAGATCTTTCTTTATAGTGAATGAGGTGTCACAGGCTCTTATTAGCCTTTCATGGTTTGATTAGATGCCAGTATAATTAAAACATTCTTTGGCACACAATCATGTGCCTTCATGATCACAGGCTGCTCTGTGTACGTGCATGTGCACGTTACACAGCACTGCTACCACCACCCACCAGGGCTCACAAAAGCTGCACCATTTTCTTTAGTAATTTTAGGTACTTCTGCAAACAAAGGACTACTCTATTTTTTATAGTGATTGACAGTACTGTGAAGTCCTGGCCAGCTCTTGGCATTGCATTTGAAGCTCCACGGGCAGAAAGTCATTCTGTATTTAACTTCACAGTTCCATTTATAACTTGGAAGAGCAACTTGCAGCTTCTGTACAAAAAGGTCTATGAAACAGTTGTGATTACAATATTGATGAGAACTTGCATGTACATGCCTTAAAAAACATATATGTCAGTATGGACAGCTAAAATCAAAGAGAAGAAACTCTCCAACGAGGCCATTAGTAGCATATTTCAGCTGCAGAGATCCTTCATCTACTGCAGATGTAAAACCAAGTATGAAGGTTTTTTATTTTGTTTGAGGGCTTCTACATTTAAACTTCCATCCAAATTGATAACATTTCTCCTCTCAAGAGAATGAAAAAGGTGTTGATGAAGAGCTGAATGAATGTCCTGGGCCACAGACTATCCTGGGAAACAAGCACCTCCTCCTGAAGAATCCAATTGTCTTAAGTGCATGCCCTAAATCCTACACTCAAGGATACATCCCTTGCTCTCTCACTCTCTCCGTTATTCATGAACTACTCATTCCAAGTGGAACAACTTAAAAGGAGAGACTTTTTCATTTCAGGATATCCTATGAACCACTATGGAGACCATTTCATTTGCATCCCAAAGCCAAACAAGGTAGAGGATGGAGCTAACTTGTTTTGCCTGCCAATTAGTTCCTTTTGACAGACTTTCTGGAGGCTTTCTGTTGAAGAAAATGTTCTGAAACCCCTTACTGGTTTGGGCCCTGCAGAGATGCAGGAAACACCTGATATGCAACTCTGAGAGCCTGGTAGCCAAGAAGCTTGGTGTTGCCAAGTTGTCCAAGTTGGATCTGAGTGGCTAGGGCATAATCAAAGCAGCCAAGTAAGGACTCTGAAGATTTAAATTTTGGTCTTTAAAAAAACCCATGGATTATGGTTTAGAAACTAGAAAATAATACAAATACCTTCAAACATCCTTCAAGTCCACTGAGTGTGAAACCATCCTTTCTCTTCCTGCACCTCCCCCTCAAAATGTTATTGACAAGTGTCACAAATAGATTTCATAGTTTCTTCTAATTTAGCTCTTACTTTTACTAACAAGGAGTCGAGTTCCTCTGGTTCATACCATGTACCAACAGATGCCCACTACTCTGTGTTGTGGGAAGTCTGCCTGTCCATAACCAGCAAAAAGGAGAAAATTTGATCAAAAATTTTCATTCTGTAAGTATAGGAGGGGCTTTAATACATTATTATTATTATTATTATTATTATTATTATTATTATTATTATTCAGAATGAAGGATTCCAACTAGTCCCAACATTCCTCAGGCTTCCTCTACTGTTTTTGTAATTTATTTTTTTAATAGTAAAAGTTCTCAAACTTATTTGTACAGGTTTCAGACATCCAGATGATAATGGTCATATATAGAGCCTTCAAAACATGTTAAAATAGCTGTTGAAGTAATTAATTTTGAAATTAATTAAGTTAGTAATTGTTAAAAGTTACAAGCAGTGTCGCTTATACTTTTATTTGCATCCAGGGAGGATTCAAATAAGGATAAGGAGGATAAGAGCCTGTTGGCTTTGGCATAAATTATAAAAATGTTTAAGGTTGAGGAACCTCTCCTTTTCTCAAAGACTGCCTTCTTTGGAAACTATATAGCTTTATTTAATACTAATACTATAACATTGTATGTTGGACATTGAATAGAAAGGTTATTACGAAGAGAACTCATAAGACTGATCACATATTTTGTTGAGTCTTTGAAATTTTTTCACTTAGATACTGATGCTTTAATATTACAGCTCTTCTTTACTTGTCAGGAAGACAAACTTCAAGAGATAAGAGGAATTATAGAATTTGAGTTCACCAAAAGAATCAATGCGCCAGAACCTGCTACAGTGAAAGAATGGATGTCTCCCTGTAGAGCTGGCTCAGATTCACTGATAAGTAATCATAGCGAGCACTGCTTCCCAGAGGGAATGAAATGGGGGAAAGTGAACAGTGCCCCATGCTGGAAATCACTGTGTGTTTAGATTGTGCAAAGTATACAGTGGGGGGAATTTCATTATTAGCTTTAAATGTCAATTTTTATTTCGGATGTCTGAAGGTGTTTTGGTCTTGTATTACTTATTTAGAACTACAAGTGTCAGCTAGTAGGGAAGAATGCCTAGGCAGAGAGGGAAGAAGGCAGGAAGATAATTTGCCAAATTAATCAATGACAGAATAAAAATATTAGAAGTAGAATCAGGCTCCTACTCTAAATAGTAGAAGTAACTCTACTTAAAAAGCCAGATCTCAGATGAACAAAATCACCTGAGAATAAAACAGCTCACAGTTTAAGTGTGTGAGGGGAAGGCATGGTTCCTCACTAGGGAGATCTCCAAAACAGCTGTTTGGAAATACTTCCCTCTGTCAGAACCTTGAGTAAGATTAAGACTTCTACCAGCAAATTGCCTGAGCTTTTGACACCCTACTGCTGGTTTGGTATCTCCATGGTTGTTAACTTCCACGTTGAATTACAGTAAAGAAGAAAAAAACTTCATAAACCATAAAGAAAATGGCTTCATAAACCATAAAGAAAGTATCTCCTTCATTCAAACAAGAAGTATAGGACAGCAAGGTCGTGTACTTCTGGAAACAGGCTGATAAGTACAGGCTTGAAGATGTACATTTAACAAATGCAACAGACTACAAAGGAAAGGATGACCAGTGTTGCTTATATTATTGCTTGATTATTTCCAGATGTTACCTTATAGATTTGCAGTCCTGTTGAATTATTCTTGTACCTTACCATGTCTTTTTGTGCAGTGCAAGAAGAGTAAACAATAGGACTGACATACAGAGTTCATAGCCTAGTATTGATTCTGGAGAAGACATTTGTCTTAATACATTTTACAAGACAATGGTGTAGTTCAAGCCAATTAAATTCTTGTCCATCATGCCACTAAACTGAAGAACTATTGTAAATTTAGTAAACTGCATAGGGAATTACAGTGAAACATTTGATTTAGCATTACAAACGATTTAAAAGATTATCATGAAAAGCCAACATACCACACAGGAAACAGTAATATAAGTAAATATTATTAGAAATAAACAAATCGTTTTCTTAACCTAATGTCACTATTTATGAACTAGCAATAAACAGTAAATACCAAGGTAATGTAAGTACCGATGGCCAGCTGCAGATCACAAAAGAGAACATGCTTCTTTTCAGCAGCATCAAAGCAGAAATCTGTTCCTGCCTCAGTACTGACTGTTCAACTGTGATTTTACTGTGACTAAGCAATTAATATAAGAGCCTTTCAACTACTAATTGTGTCTTGCTATTTACAAACTTTATTTATAAACTCATTTTCATGCAAGTATAAAATACTAATTCCATGGACAAATACACATTTGTTCACCACTCTAAATTATATACATTGTATTTGCATCTAATATTCAGAGAAGTGCAAAGTCCACAGTGACGTAAATAACAAGTTTTGTAAACTATTTTAGATGACGAGCTCTCAAAAGATATTAGCAACCATATGATAACGTACTTTTTATATACTGCTGAAATCAAACATTTTTGTAGTAAAAGAACATACATTTCAGCTACATTCAAGTGAATATTTTATTACAATGTATTATGTCTTACAAACTTTAGTGGAGATGAGCAAGAGCGCTACAGAACCATACCTTAACGCAAGAGGTGTATTGCATGGTATGTGCAGGCATAGCAAAGGAGAGAGAAGAACTGGGAAGTAAAACAAGGTAAGAGAATTTGTACAAAAATGGACAGTAATACTGACTAACACTGGGTTATAATCTTACTTATAACAGACCTGGAGGGCTAATAGAGATCCAATTCCGAAACACCTGTGCACTGTAGGTACAGTTTGGTGCAGATCAAGAGTGCACTAATACAGTCAACGTTGTACACGTAAGATAATGCACAAAATACGCTGATATGCATATAAACAACTAACTTGTTTACATTAAGTAGGGCAGCACAGCTGTAGTACTGCATCCTTGGCACTTAGTGATAGGACAACATGTATTTGGTTTAACTAAACTCATAAGCAGGGTATATAATGGTTTGTAAGATGGAACACATACATCATCCCTTTCAACCTTCCGGTTTTACAGCATTTTTCTAATTTTCAAGTTCAAACGCAAACGTGATACACTAGCTAGATATGGAAGACGTTTCAGATATTGACTTAAAAAAAGACCTCCAACTAAAAAAAAAAGAAACAGAAAAACCTTCAACTAAAAAAAAAAAGACAGAATGAAGGATTAAGTCAAATGATATTAAGTGAATTTGTTACAATTGTCTTGTGCTGAAAACAAAATCTGAAACACTAAAAAAAACCACAAACCCAACCTTATAATAAAACCCACAATGTCTTTATGGGCTTTTCCTGAATAGTTACTGCTTCCTTAATGTCCCTTTCATATATGCTAATTTTACTTAAAAGAACTGCTGAATTTATTGATCTGAAAAGTTGTAACTAACAGTTAGAAGTTTGGCCTAATGTATCACATCACACAGAATGGAAGAAAATATACTCTTCTTCAAAGAAAGCATGTTTCAGCTATGAAAGGATACCAATTTTAAGTGATTGTCCTTTATTAAACAATATTAACAACTATCTGGAGGGCGCCAATTTACTTATGCCTGTTTCAAACAAACTGGCTAAATTGCCATTTTACATTATATATAACAAATGTAATAAAATTGTTCTTAACATATAACGATGTAACACTTTAAAATTAACTGTTTAAAATATTTTACAAAGACATTTTATTATATATGAACTATACAACACACAAGAGTATGAAATATTTTGAACATATACACATTTCTGTATTTTTCAAGGAGATTATTATTTTGCACCAAACATTGGTGTCTGTAATTTTAACAGTCCTCAGAAAAAGCAAAACAAACCCCCAGAATGTTTAGTGGATATGTTTCATTAGGTTTTTTTTTCTGAAAATAAAACCTATTACAAGGAGAATTTCTCCAATGACTTTTTTCTTTCCCCAATTTCATACTTTGCACGAAGGTTTTCAAATGGATCAACATACACAAGAAGAATAACCTCTCTGTTCTTTGCAGTGCAATTTGCCAGGGATAAAACTGAAACCAAACTGACCCTTATCCCACTATTAACATTGAAAATTGCAGCCAAAATAATGTCAATACCAATCATTATTGAGACTTCTTTACCCCTTTTATTGAAAATGCAATCCTTTTCAATATCCATTTTAATGAAAATATTTGCATAGAGCAGCCTTGTATTATTTCTAAAGAACATTATGAGCATTTTAACACAAGATAAGGCACATGTTTTTCAGCATTAATAATCTAAAACTAATCCTGAGGATCTGCTCCTCCCCCTCAGCAAAATCTGCTTTTTAATATACCCTGTATTGCCTGAAGAAAGCAGAAAAACAGTATAGAATAAACTCAAATTCTTTTGCTGAACTAAATTCAGTACATTAACAACTCCTGATAATAGTGTAACAAATCCACAGATGAATTATGTCACTCTCTAAACAAATAACAGTTAGAGGGAAAGAAAAAAAAGACACGGCCAGTAGCACTGTAGATGTTAGCTAAAAGTTCACATACTAGAGATGACATTTATAGTGAGTTTTGCTAAAATAAGCTCCCATCAGAAACAAGGTAGCTAAATTGTGAGGCACTTAAGGTTGACATGAAAAGGAGGAATGCAAGGGGTCTGTTTCATAGAAAACCTGAAGTTGCATATCATATCCTTTTATTAAGCCTTATATTAAAGTGCTAGAAATGGAGACTTAAAACAAAAGGATTTAAATATAAAATAAGTGATTAAAGAGCTTAGTATGCATTAAGTGCTTTTAATTCTCATGAATTTAGAGCTTTTTAATAGTTTTTGAAAAATAAAATCTGGAAATAATCCACGTGTGAAATCACCTTCCTTGTGCCATCAATGCGATTTGTAAAGTGCCCAATTATTTTTCTAAGTAACAAAACCATTTGCCTTATCTTATGTTGTATAGCATGACATTGTCTGTAGCATGTATGCAATCCATACTTCACGGACACAGTCAACCTGATGGAAAACAGCACATGCATACTTTTAATCGGAAGATTTAATTCCACCTGTCATTCTCAGAAGCCAGGTCTCAAATTACATATCCACCCGTATATAGTGCAATCAACCCCATATTCTCAAAATGTAATTTAGCTGTTAAAGTCTGATGCTCAAAGAGAGACTTATCCGAGCAACCCGATGCCCAGACAAAATCACAGATGGAGCTCTAGATCTGAATCACATAAATCCACTAGATGCCAAATCTGAGAAGGATCTGGGTTCTTTTGGATGATGAAGAGGCTGAAGATGTGTGGCAGTCTGTGCATTACTGATCACATCTAACTGAGAGGGATATGATTCATTTACATTTCCTCCATTGAAACCATTTTGGAACTGGCAGGAAAAAAAGAGAATATAAATGGTTAGTATAGGAAACCGATTTATTTATAAGTGTTTAAAAATCCTCCTAAAGACACGTTGGATTAAATAATCCTAAAATACATAGATTAGGTTTAATTATTTTTTAATGATCAATAATGAGAAGTTAATTTGCATTAAAGTAGGGACTGAATCATCAGTGAATCTTACCCATGTTGAAGTCAATGGGAGCTGTACTTCTGGCTAAGTAAAGAAACAATTCTCTTATCTAAAGTGCAATATACTTTCCATTTTTAGAAAGTACAGTCTGACTGAGAACTCCTAATTGTCACATCCAGCTGTTACATTTTAAAAGCAACCTATTTACATCTTTCCATGCCTGCAGTGGGATCCAGACATTACAGCTCTTCCAGGAATGCACATTGCAGTCCTATCCATACTGTGTGCAATCCACTGTCTGAAATGTTGCAGGTTGGGCTTTTTGACAGTCCTCATATTGACAATGCCAAGTAAAAGCAATGAATGGCTTTCATCAGTCTTAACATAATTGTTCATAGGATTATTTTAATCACCTAATGTAATGCTTCCTGTCATGCTATGGACTTTATCTACAAAATACTCCATTCGGTCATGCAAAGAAAATACAACCAAGTATTTTAAACATTTCCATCATCTCTTTAGGACCAGCATATATAATAAGCACTCATTCATTCAAGGTTTGTCTTCAAGAACATGTCTCATATATTCATTCATCCATCAAATTATGCTGGGTTTTAGTTCTCTTTTTTCCTTCTATGCAAACACTGAAATTTGACTCACCGTGCCCAATTCTTCCAACCTTTTAACAAGACTATAGCCACGTGAATAATGATTTTAATCAAAGCTGACACATTTTTAAGAGCATACACTAGGATTATTTCTGACAGAAGCAGGTTATTTCAATATTCTTCATTAATAAGAGGACCATGCTCATTAAATTTTTTAAGAATGCTCTCAACACAGAATCAAGTACTTAGGAAGGTTTCTCCTGCTTAATAAAGGAATACTGACCCTAAACAAGCAGTCAAACTATCCCAGGCCTTTCTGTCCTTCTCCATCTCTGAAAGTGATTTTAAATGACAGTGGCCATGTTTTCACCACAATTACAAGATAGGTAGAAGGTCAAGGCACAATAGACCCTTCTGGATTTCTAATCCCGTCGTCTTTTCATGTAGAACTCGATGGGAGTCAGAAGTCTGAAAAGATACCAATCATGGCTTGGATAGCAGCATCTGTCCTCTCTCTGGACTCTAACCACTGACAGGAATGTCAGTGTGCTAAACTCAGCCACCAAGACTGCCCTACTTACGTTTGGCTGTGTGAGTGTGGGCTCAGACAGCAGTATCCTATCTGCTTATTCACAAGAGGCTTCTGCTTATGCAGTGCTACACAGCCCCACACAGCATGGGAATACCCCAACAAGAGGGGCTGAATTTGCCTCTGAACAACTTAAGTAAGGACAATTTTTCACAAAGTGGCTTTTGTTCATTTTTTTACAACAGCAAACTAAATTTCTTATTATGATTGCAGCACAGCATTCTACTAAATATGAAGCAATAGAGCTGCTGCTTTAATCATTAAAAGTTTTATAGATATATGTGAAGAAAATGCAAGGAAGAAAAACATAGGGGTCATAACAAAAATGATTAAGGCAGTTCAACAACAAAATAATCTGCAAAATAAATGCAATTGAAACCAACCATTAAAAGTAAAGAAATGGAATTGCAAATGCAATGGCTGCTCAAAATTGATGCATCACACTAGTACAGCTTTTGTGAAAAGAGTAATTCTTTGTTATTACAAAGACAAACTTGGATGACCCTGGAACTGCTCTACAACCCTATTAAGAAGCACTGTGAAAGACTAAACACTGAGCACAGCCAGGCAACACACAGCCAAGCAGAGCTCAAGCTTGTGCACTGCAGTTTTTCAAAGTCACTTCATGCAATTTCAACCCTGGGAAATCAAGGAGAAGCCATTCATCTTGCTGAACTGTCCTATATTTTAGGTAAATTTCAGCAATTCTGCCATTGCATTCTTTTCAGCAGTGAAGCAGTTTTAAAAATGGAACGTTTTGTACTTGTATTAAGCATGCAAAAAATGGCTATGTTCTAAATTGCATTCCTCACCTTTGTCTTTCATAGGTTAAATGCCAATTAATACTTTAATTCTGTAAATGCTTATGCATGTGCATAAGCATTTGCAGGATCAGTACCTCAGAACATTAACTCATTGAGGTAAAACAAACAAAAAAAAAACAATTGTGGCTCTGTACTTTATTAGCATTAACAGAAATAAATGGTACAAGAGAAAGAACTTTAACAAAGGTTATTCAGAATCAGGAATTAGTAATTGAATTTTATTTCTAAGTTAATTTTACCAGTGAAGAACTGTGTTTACAACTGTGCCTGTGCTATAGCCAAGATCCTCTCTTCCACGGCTTTTGCTGTGCATTCTCCTTGGTGAAAAAGAACCAGTTTATCTCACTGTGAATATAACTTTTTTGAAATCTGTTTTCTTCAGCAGATAATTTAGACAGTAGCTTGAGGAAGAAGCTGACTTTCACTTATAGCAATATATAAAATTGGAGTAAAATTGTGTACAGAAATAATATAGTTAATATTTCAAGCCATTTTTATGATATTACAATCTAATACTTTCACTAATCCTAAAATCATCAAAGAATCTGGGTAGCTAGACAATACTAACATTTCAAAACTAATTTTTTTTGATCCTTACAACATATTTAATGAAAATGAGTACCAAGGAAACTCAACTCCTCTCAAAAAGGTCTGTTAGCAAATTCCAAGACTTTGATCAATTTACTTTTCTTTTGCTCCTATCAGGAAAATTACTGGTAGGTACCACAGACTAGTTCATTCACTCTTAATTAATACTGCAAATTAATACTATCAGACTGCAGGCACATGTATACATAAACTTGACCAAATGCAACTCTCTTCACTCTAATGAACAAATAAAGCAAAGACGTCCAGACACTGCTAACCCATCCATTTCAAACTCAGCAATTCAGTCACAACAACCTCTTCCCCCCAGCAGCCAGCCAAGCAACACTTTAATATGAACTCAATTCAAAATGCTAGCAATGCAGCAATATTGTTTACCATACCTTGTTCCCCAAGGTTTGTTGTTGTTGATTTGTCATCATAGGGTCATACTGCATTTGATCCACGCAGCTGGGCTGTGCCTCCTGCGTGCACGGGTACATAGAAACAGCGCCTGCATAGCACGCTTCAGGAGTGAGCATAACCGACTCAGAGTTTATCCCACACTCAAGGTTTTCAGGGACTTGCTGTAAACAACTGAGAAAATCCTCAAAGTTGGAAGAAGCAGAATAGGTTGTTCTGTCAAAACCTGCTGTAGGAAAATCCATTTGAGCAAAATTAGAAAGCTGTGGCATCATCGCTGTGGGCTGCTTGTAAGGAACAAAGTCTTGCCTACACTCATAAGGGGAAGCATTTACTTCTGATTTGTAAGAGAACTCAGATGTAGTGGCATGCATGCCAGGGAACATGTATTGCTGGGGCTGCTGCAGTGGGCAGCTAAGAGGCATGTTGATGCCAGAGCTCCAATTTGTGAACATCCCATTGACTTGCATATGTTTCATCTTTTGACAGAGCTGCTGTTGCTGCTGCTGCTGCTGTTGCTGTTGTTGCTGTTCCACAAGATGTTTCTGGTGCTGATGAAGTTGATGTGGATCTAAGTCTTGCTGTACCATGCAACCTTCATTCTGGACCAAGGGCTGCTGCTGGTTATAGTCTGAATATAAGAAGTCAGATTTATTTAAAGAATCCTGAACATAAGTCAGGATTTCATCAGTTATGTTGATGTCCCCAATATCATCCACATCAGATAATTCAGTTTTAAAAAACTCCTCATCCTGCTGAATACACTTTAGATCATCAAAGTCAATACCCAGATTTTTCATGATGCTGTACAAATCACTGGTTTTGTTATCCTGAAAGAGTGCTGCACTGTCTTCAGGAAGTGGAACTGTACTGTCCTGGGAACACTCCATCAGCTCCCGTTTGAGAACGTTGTGATTTCCAGCAGGTAGGAGATTGTCTGTCCAGCCACTGCTAACAACACCACTCAGTTCATCCCTACTGTCTGCAAAGAAGTTCCGCTCAAAAGAAAGTTTATGTGATGCTGGAGGACAGAGATAAACAGACTCATCTTGCCTTAACATGACACCTAGGAGGGAGTTTGGATCCACAGAATCATTCTGCAGCGTTGCTTTGGCTCCTTTTCCCACTGTGCTTTTACTCTTCGGTTGAGAGGGGTCCATAAGGCTCGACATAGGGAAGGAGACCTCGTACAACACAGCCTCACCAGTGGCAAACATGAAGGGCAGCTTCATGTTACGCTTCCGTAGATGTTCTGCCCCTTCTTCGTCTCTGAAAATAAATCAGATATATAGCATGGCACTGCAGCGCTAAACAGTTACTCTAATGTTTTTGTCCCCTGGAATTAACACAAAAAATGAACTATTCTATTTGTAGGCATTTTTTGAATTCCTACCTATTCCAGCTCAACTTGGCTGAGTTAAACCAAGAGGCAGATTATGAAATAAGGAGCTTATAACTGTAATACCACATTTACATATTACATTTATAATTAAATCTAGATAGCATACACCATTTTCTGTGCATTATGGGCTGAAATGAAAATAAGTGGGCTTTGTGCCATGCATTAAGCTTCTCTTGGTGTAGCAAGTAAATCAATACTTGAAGTATCTCTTTTCCTCCATTTTACAGACTCCTTTGCAAAAATTATTTAATCTATTTAACAAGGCTGAATTCCATATTATGCAGAACATAGTTCTGCACTGAAATTCAGGACTGAATTTCTTTGTTATTTGTTGTTCCTTCTACACAACTGCAGTCAGATTTCTCAGTTCTTGTTCATTGGAATTCAATATGGTGGATGGAATAACTTCATGCTTCTTCTGATCTTGTTCTGTATAAGAAATCAATCTGTCTGAAGTTTTATGTAAAAGGACTATGGCACAAGTTCTGAAATGTTTGTTAGCAAACTCAAAGAATTTTGGGAATTTAGAATACAAAGGGTATTAATTTAAAACAAAAAATTCCTCTGTGAATATAAACAGCCTCAAGTTTTCAGGTTTGGAAGCCTACTACTTTATGCAGTGATGACTTACGTAAGAGGTCTTTGCGTGGCAATGATGTAATCTGGTCTTCCATTTTTGTAGACAAGACGTGCATTTGCCTGTACCCAGGCCCATCGATTTTCTTTGGTTAAAAGCCTAAATACAGTCATTCCACTCTCACCTGTCTTCATCACTAAAGAGTAAGTATACTGGTTACTGGCCAGCAAACAAAATCACAAAAACCTGTATGTCATGAAAGGAAACCCATCTGCAGAGCAATTCTACAAATCTCATGTTGTCAATCACCCAATTCCGCGTGGCACTAACACATTCCCAGTGAAAAAAAGATAATCACTTCAACATGTCTAATTTACTGGTAAAATAAAAGTCAAAACTGCAAGATATCTCCTACAGATTAGCAGCATTCTGTATGGGGCTTTGTCTATTATTTCTTTAACAACAGAAATTAATAAATACTAGAACATGCAAGTGACAGAAGCCTAAGTCTCTCTTGCCTTCAAAAAGTGACTATTACTAAAACAATTGGAAAACAGTTCTGAATCCAGTTCTTTCACACATTGACTGGTTAATGCAGAGATACTTAAAAATCCTGTTTCATTCCCACTACCACTACCAGTGGTTGATAAACATACTACATTTTCATGATACATTTCTGTAATGGGTTTATGTGGCCAGGTTTTGGTAGTGGCAGATGAGGCTACAGGAGTAGCTTCTATGAGAAGCTGCTAGAAGCTTCCTCCATTTCCAGCAGAGCAGATCCCTGGCAGCTCCAAGGTGGACATGCTGCTGGGCAAGGTGGGGCCAATTAGAAATTGTATGCCTCTGCAATAACATTTAGGGGAAAAAAAAGTTATTGTGCAGGTATAATTGTGGCCAGAGAAGAGTGGGTTGAGAACATGCAAGAGGAACAACCCTGCAGACACCAAGGTCAGTGTAAAAGGAGGGGCAGGAGGTGCTCCAGGTGCCAGAGCTGGATTCCCCTGCAGCTCATGGTGCAGCCCATGGTGAGGCAGCTGTGCCCCTGCAGCCCATGGAGGATCACAGGGATGCAGAGATCCATCCATAGCCCGTGAAGGAGCCCCACACCAGAGCTGGTGGGTGCCTTAGAGGAGGCTGTGAACCTGGGGGAAGCCTGTGCTTGAACAGGCTCCTGGCAGAGACTTGCAGACTCACGGAGAGAGGAGCCCATGCTGGAGCAGATTTCCTGGTGGAAGGCGTTTTTAAGGTTTTATTTCACATCTCATTATCCTGCTCTGGTTTTGTTAGTAATAAATTCAGTTAATATCCCAGATGAAGTCTGTTTTGCCTGTGACAGTATTTAGTGAGGAATCTCTCCTGGTCCTTATCTCAGCCCATGAACTCCTCATTACATTTTCTCTCCCATCTCCAGCTGTGGAGGGCAGTGATAGAAAGGCTTTGGTGGGTGCCTGGCATCCAGCCAGGGCCAACCCACTGCAGTCTTTTTGGTGCTGAAACCCAGGATCATGAGGATTTTGAGATAAGGAGAATAATTGGGAGAGGTAACAAAACAAGTACTGAACAAAGTCAGAGAGTAGAACTATCACAGGGAAGTTTTGTTGTAATTGTGGTGAAGGGACAAGGGGTGGATTTTGTGCAAATTGTCCAGTTTTGTTCTGCATTGTGATGAAGTTATCTTGGTTTTTGTGTGGGGAGCTTCAGCTTATTTTGGCTGATTTTGTTGTTCTAAGGGAAGGCTGTGTGATGAAAGTAGATTTTAAAGATAATTCTTAAATATGTGATTCACAGAGGCGAGGGGTGGAAGTAATACAATTACTCAAAATGCCTGCATTTCTAGACAGAAAAATTGAATATAACGTATTTTGAAAGTCTAAGAACCAAAATGTATTATGAAAGTCTAACCAAAAACCCTAGCCACAAAACTTTTGTTTATTTTAATGTTAGCATCAAAAATATAGCAAAACCAGGTGTTTTAAGACAAAATTTCAAACCATTCAAGTTTCACCCCCTTCTACTCTGGAACCATTTCTTTGTTATTCTTTTTGAAAGAAACAAAACCACTGATAAGCAAGAGTGACTGAGCTATACCTGAAACAGCAAATGTGCCTAAATAGGTTGAGAACAACCTGCTGAGGGGCATTATCTAATTGTCTAGGAGGGGATAAAAGAAAAAAAAAATGAACTTTTCAAGAGAAGTCAGTAGAAAAGAAGTAGTACCATAATATTCTGAAGATGATTCTGTAAGTTCAGAAGAACACTAACAACAAAAGTAAAAAAGTGAGTCCCCTAAATAATTATATATCAGATAGCTGATGCTTATTTGCTTAACACTATACTTCTCTCCATAATTGTTACTTAAACCAACTGAAGTGGCCAAGAATCAAATTCACAAATGTTGGACACTAGCATGTTAAATCAGAGATTAATTTCTGGTAAAAATCTTACACCAATATCAAAAGAAAATGCTTTATTTAACTTGCTAACAGGAAAGCTATCTTTGGTAGTCCCCTTGCCCAAAGAAAGTTTTCAAATAGCAGAAGCTGGGTTCATCAGAGAAGGAAGTGAGAAGAGCAAGATGTGACAGAGATTGGAATATGTATCCTAAAAGGGTCTCGATAGGAATCTAAAACATTTCTTCAACTAGTGTAGCTTTTTAGAAGGAGAGAAAAAACACATGAAATGAACAGTGTTCTTTTTGTTAACAATCTTTTTTTTTATACTGTACTTCATACTGCATTCGTACTGGAAAAATACTCCATGCTTTGATTTTTCAGCCTTTCTTAGGGAAGGAAACTTACTTCGGATGTGATTTTCAGCACAATAGAGCATATCAGCTGCATGAATAAACTGGTATCCTGTTCCTCTCATACACAGCTCTGCTTCGGTGTATCCCAGGACAATCTTTCCTCTGGAAGGCAAAACCAAAAAAATTGCAACACAGCTGATGAACCAACTCACAGAATGAATGTGAAGCAAGTTAATTATGGCTAGAACATTTCAGAGGCAAGTGCTAACTACACTTTGTTCCTATATCAATTGTATGCAGAAGCAGAACAGCTCCAATAAAAAACACAGTCAACAAATCATAAAATTTTAACTAGTCTGCCAAGTTGCCTTCAGTGACTAGGGCTGGGTTCACAAAACCATTAGATCATGAAAGACCAGTGGATGCCTAAAGCCAGACTCTCAGTTCCATACTACTGAACACACTCACTCCTAGCAGGTGGCTCCTGTTGGTTTCAAAGAAAGACTCTATTTTCTTAGCCATGCTTCTTATCATTTACCTATAGGTGCTTGTGTGTAGAATTAAGTAGGGGTTTAACTTTAGTTATCTAAAACCTCTTGCCTAAATTAGAATTTTTAGTAGCTTGAAGTTCAAACCCAGGTGTATCTCAGAACTACTCCCTTTCGCTATTGAGTGTTTTGGGACCCCTTTGTTTGCATTTAAACAAGATATGACTCAGAGTCCTAGCATCTCAGTCATAAACAAGATATGACTAGTGAGAGTCATGTTTGACCCCAGCAGCTAAAATCAGAGTACTTTACTAGAGGCTGGGGAGATGAAACACTTAAAAGAAATCATGTGATCTCTGTGCAATATTTGCTGAAAAGACATAATCAAAAAGAGACTTAAACATGTTTTTGGAGCAAAGAAATAGAGATTCAAAGACAGAAAGGTAAAAAAAGGGGCAAAGTGGGGATGGGGAACAATATATGTAAAAGTGTAAAATGTGACAAAAATTGAAAGTTTCAAGTGAATGAAAATATCAGAGGAAAGAACACTTGTGTTAACATTTTTTTTCACTTTTAGTTGTAACAGCTTAGAGAAATAAAACATTTTGTTCTCTCAGTAGACAAAATACCAAGTAATTTAACTCTTATCCTATAAGTAGGCATGGAAATCCTACTGGAAATGTGAGAGACTCCACGGAAAATCAAAGCATTGTCAGTCAAAAATAGGAAGGAGAGGAGAAGGAAGGAAGCCAGAGGCTTTTATTTTGACAAAAAAGCATCCTAATGGGCTTCTTACCATGTTGATGCATAGTAATATTATTTTGATCTAGTAATGCAGTAGTGTTTCCAAATTCTACATAGGGAAAATAATGGTTTGGAAATAGGTAAAAGTCATAATATAAAAAAGTACTTGATTAGTTTATTTTGAAGAAAAAATAATTTCCATTGTATTCTACACCCATTTGAACTCAAGGAGAAAATATGCACGTAAAAGGAAATGAAACACTTGTTCTATCAGTTCTAAAACCAAATTTCAGACCAGATTTAACATGAAACTTTTCTTGTCCCCTAATTCTGTATGCTGTCTTTTGGGGTTTTTATTTTGGGTTGGTTTGTGGGTTTTTGCTTTGTTTTTCTAACAGCTGAGGGTCAGAGAGCACTATGCCATTTCAAGGAAACAGACTATGGCAAACCCATTTCTCTTTACTTGTTAGCAGGGCTGAAGAGAAAAACCTTAACAGTTTCTGAACAACCATCACTGAAACAGATTATATACTGAAAGAGTAGCCTGCTTTTTATTTCAAATAAATAATTGAAACCTATCTCATTGGCAAATTATTAGACTATTACACAAAATAATTTATACCTACTTTGCATCACAGCCAGTAGGTGTGAAATCCAGTTTGTGTTTAGTTCTGAAGATGAAGTTTTTGGTTCGTATCTCAAGGATAGATGGTGGCTGCAGGGGAGTAGCTACTGCAAACAGAGCAAGCTGAGGAGACAAAGTAGCACCATCCTTCCCTTTCTTGTTTTGTCCATGGAGAAACTTCAATCGTCCTTGAAAGTTCATAGCCTTAGGATGAGGGAAAAAGTAATTGTTGTATACTAGAGATACTTAAGAGCAAGATATTTCTGTTATGACAGAAAACATGTATTTTTCATTTTTTTTAAGACCCATCGGATTCAAGCTTTATAGGATGGTATACATGAAAGTTAGCTAAAAAATACAGAATACTGCTGTTATACCCCTGAGTGTGTCACTTCAAGATCTACTAATAAACCTACTGGAAAATTAATTATTGGGAAAATTATTCTGTAAAAAAACACAAAACCAAGAAAACTGAACATGTAGTAATAAATATCAACTGGGGCTTCTAATATTCTAATGAACATACATACATATAATTATATTATTATTCCTCTTGTAAATGTGTTTGTTCAATTTTGCAGTTGTAAACAATTCTATTTGTAAGATATCACAAAGAGGGTGATAAACCTATACTTGCTTTAAAATCTAAATAATTGACTAACAAAAAAATGCATTAAAAAGAGCAAGCACAGACTTTCCCAAATAAGGAAAAACTATGGTCCTGTTAATTACTATAGCTTATCACATCTCAAGATACTCAACTTGATACAAGAAAATACTCTTGCAATGCTTTTTTATCTGCAAATCACACATCACTTTACAAAAGCAGTTGCTAATTTGCATTTCACCGAGGAAACTGGGCCATGAGAAATGAGAGAACTTGCACCTGGTTGTGACAGCATGTTAAAGGGGAGACAGTCAGCGTCACTAACTGAAACACTGTGGTTCAAGCAGCTCAGATATCTTTGGAGACTTAACAAATAAAGTTAAGCTGCTGCACCTCTTTTTAGGATAATGCAGATTTCCAACTTCTAAGCATATGTTGAAGTTTTTATATAACTCCATACTTACCAGGAATCCAGATGAATTATCCAGGAGACATCGTAACCTACAGATGAAATTCCTTTCCATAAAGGAAGAATTCTCTGGAGGAAGTTGGTCTGGGTTATAATAGGTTGCTGGCTGTGAAAAGCCATTATCTCCTGCAGGAGAGGATTATTTATAGGGATTATTTTTAGAAGAACACCTAGTGAAGGCTATCTATAACAAACGATCTTCCGTCTCATAAACAAAGCGTTAGGTCACAACCTGAGCAAGAACAATGTAAACTGGAAACATCCTCAGAACCTGTAATGATTGTAACACTGAGATTAAGCATCAGTTCCTTCTGATGGGATTATGTGTTACAGGCTATGGTATTTGAAAATCGAATGTAATTTATTTTTATGTGGTTTTTTTTTCTTTGGGGTTTTTGCTTGTTTGGGTTTTTAATTTATTCATTATGTTTGTCCACAGCCTGGATTCTAAATCAGCTGCAGAGAGGAGAGTCCTCAGCAGAGAACACACCCATGTCCCTACCACAGCAGGATCTGTAAAAAAGGCACAGCACCTACAGAAACTGAGTATTCAAAAACTCAGTAATGGCATCAAACCGTGAAGCTTTCCAGACAGATAGATGAAAACAGTAGCAATAAATAAAATCACCACAAAAAATCTGTATTTTTTTCCACTGAAGGCAAAATCACCCTACTAAATAGTGAAAATATATCTGAACTCTGCTGATGAAAACACCATAGTTACCTCTCCGTATATATCTGGAATACCTGTGTTTTGGGGGTTGTTTGTTTTAAAAAGTGCTCAAACCCATGATTGCTAACTAGGATAACAACATGGTATCCTTCTACCTTGTCAGGACAAGCATTTATTGCTAAGTGGTATTTAGAAAACAGACTTAAACATTTGGAATATAAAGTAAAACCAGAAGGTAAATCAATAAACTTCTGATAGAAGACATATGTTCTACATGAGGCTACATATACAGAGATACCATGGAATGACTACTCACAGCAAATTTAGCAAAGTGATCTTATTTGCAGTATAAATGAAAAACACTGGTCATTCCCTAGGAATTAATACAAGCAGGAAATTGAGAAAAAACAGCTTAAAAAACTATTTTAGAATGCCAAATACTCTAGTATTAAAAATAGTCCATGTACTCTTAGAGAACCAATTATCAAGTATGGACAAAATAATAACGCACATTTTAAGAACCCATATTGACCTTCCATACAAGGAGACAAGGTCAAGGAAAGCATGTTACTTAATAACACACCACATTATATTTTCTGGTATACAATTTTGTCTCTTGAACAGCTGGAAAAACTTAGAGATAGGCTCAGAGGTTAGGACAATGGCAAAACAAACCCAAAGGTAAACAAATCATTACGAAAAGCCATTTCAATTTAATCTTCTATGAATTCAAGGCACTGAACTGGAGCCAAATGAGATTGCTGATGTCTTACCAATAGGCCTTGCAACCTAAGGGCATCTAAATCCAACAAGAATGCTGAGTTATCCAGCTTTTCACATAAAATCAGGAGCTACTTTTTTTTCTTGAACGTACTGCTACGCGAGGTCAAGTTTTGCTGAAAAAACTTCAAGGTATGGAGAAAAATAAACCTTTTTGTGCCCAGTAGGTAGTGTGTGTGAAAAGGGATAATCTGAAATGAGAGCCATCTGAAGAACTGTACTGGCCAGTCACCGTTATGAGCAGATCCCACAGGCAGAGAAACCCAGATATTTGTAGTCCAAGATAGTTACCAACTAACTTTGAAATCAGAAAATAAATTCCCACACTTGTCATGTGGATGGTTCTCAACAGACAAAGCAAACTTCCTTACTTTCTGCGGCAGATTTTTTTTTATTATTATTATTTGCCTAATTGCTGGTGAGAATTTGCAAAACTTCTGAGACAGTGCTTCTCCAAGAAGCTCTCTGAAGAAGCAATGATTATGAAGAAAGAGCATCAAAGAAACAGCTTGCAAATCCAAACTTATATTTCAAAACTGCCAACTCTGACTGGGTGCAGATCTAGCACCCAATAAGCAGTGCCAGGGTTTCTGCTGGCATCCTTGGCACTGGTAGGTGTGCCCTTCAGCATTTCTGCCACACAAGAAACTCAGTGTTATTCTTTTGGTAAAATACAGAGCTGAAATTTGAAGGTTCAGCAAGTCCACCTGGGTCCTGTGGATTTTGTCAGCTTCCATAGTGAAATGCACAGCTCCCAAGAGCGAAGTGAATCTGTGGGAGAAGAAGAAGCGCTCGAGAAGAGGGGAACACAATTCAAAACAGGAGGCAATGGGCTTCAAAACTGAGCCTCCCACACTTGTGAAAGCACTACTGCTGCACTTTTCCAGGCAGACAGAAGGCAGGGAGGTTTTATTGCCAGGATCTTGAAGAAGTGACTCACTTTAAGAAGGCAAAGAATCTTACAGAGCATCTACAATCCAGAGAGCAAAACTACCAGTTAACATGACAGGGGTTAGAACCCTCACCCCTCACAAAGCTCCCACTGGATCTCATCAATACCATGGAGCAAAGTGCAGAACATGCAGGGCATTAGGTGCTCGTCTTTAAACTCAAGACCATATGGTTGTGCAACATTTGAAGTTCAAAAGATAAACCAGACCTAATGCCCCAAAGCGGATATTTGGGACTGAGAAACCAGAGTTTTGCAAACTTCTCTGGGAACAAGACAGGACTGGGAGGAATGTCTGGGAAGCACAGTAACAGCTGAGGAAACCAGTGGTCTAGCAGCATACCAGAGGCTTGAGTGAGAAATAACCAGTCCAGGCTAACTGAAGCAGAATTAGCTCCCAGAGTCAAGATGGAATCTGCTGAAGCCAGAGCACAGTTATATCTATAAATATCTACATAATGCTAGTTGAATATATTAAAACAGAAATGGATTAAATTATAAAAAACTGAGAGGATATTTATGGTCATGATCCATAGGGTCCATATGGTCATTATCCTTTGCTATCAATCTGAATTCAGTTTAAAAATCCTATGCATCCAAACATTTTATGGTACTTGAGACTCAAAAGTCATCACAGAATCGTAGAATGGTTTGGGGTAGAAGCAACTTTGGAGATCACCTAATTCCAAGACCCCTGCCATGGACAGGGACACATTTCACTAGACCAGGTTGCTCAAAGCCCCATCCATCCTGGCCTTGAACACTCTCAGGAATGGGGCACAATTAGTGGCTTTCAGCAAGCTAGAAACACAAGATACAAACCAAAGAATTGTTTGTAATTCTGCTCAGCACTTCTTGTCAGTCAAATCTGAGTCCAATTCAGCCGGGTGTCATACTTTTCAAACAACCTTTCATAAATTCATATGCACTTACTTAAGGTCAATAGAACAGCATTTCACTCTAAAGCAAACAGGAAGTTACCACATGAAAATCTGGTTTCTGAGCACTGTACTGTTTGCTGTGCTGAACTCTACTATTAACTAGCTGTGCAGCAGGCATGTGGAGATTGATCCAGAGATGATATAACAATGTTGACCACTAAGTGGAAATATGAAATATACTGAGGTATGTTACAAACACAGTAACTTCTCTCTATCAAATCATGGCATTTCCATACTCCAAATATTTTTAGATCAAGTTACTTTAAGAATGGCAGGCTTATTATAAAAAAAAAAAAAAAGGACTTTTTCAGGGATTAAAAAAACCCCTATAATCAAGTCAGTGTAACAGAAGATTTTACCTACAAGTTTAAACAACTGTTGTGGAAAGGGAGCATTAATATGGAGCAGTTGTCTCAATGGCTTTGTTGTCATTATGGTGCAGGCACATGCATCCTGTATTACACATCACTAACTGCACCTACCCATCATCGCTCTGACACACAGGCAGTGTGTTTCTCCTTAGCTGTTTCTCACTTAAGCATCAGCCAGTAGCATGTGACAACCCAATCCTCTAGCATGCATACTAGTTGATCTTAAAGGCTCCTCTATTTCATCTTCTATTTCTCTTCCCCTTTCATCTCTAAGAGAAGTGCCTGTCTATGTGGCAAGGAATGCACTATTCCCTATATTTAGACTGTAACTAGCACATTCTTAGACTGATGAGTCTAAGAAACCTTGTCACTTACACTCCAAATTAAAGTCTTCCAATTCAAAGAATAATTAGTACTTTAACGGTGCTCTGCTATGAATAACAGTGCTTATTTAAAGTGGAAAAAATAGTAATTTTCACTGTTGGCTAAATAAGTCCATAAAAGTCAAATAAATTTGAAAGATGCTACTTCTTCCTTTCTTCATATAAAATTATCTAAACTTTTTTACATAGACAAATTTTAAAAAGCCAAAAAACTAAACAACTAATCACACAGGCAAACACATTAATTGGCTTTGTTCTCACCTTGTACACTTGGTCCAGAATCTCCTGACTGGGCAGGATTTAATGCCCAATGTAGCTGTCGTTGAAACTCAGGTCTGTCCTCTGTGTGAATCAATTCAAACACACTCTGGTGTATAATATCTGACTACAAACAAAAGGAAAAAGGTGTGAAAGAATGAGAATAAGAAAATTTTATCACAATATGATACAAGTTGTCTGATTGACAACACTGTCATGAATATAAATCCATTTTCCTCAGGGATAAATACATCACGTGCATGCGGCAAAGCTTCATGAAACAATTTTTAGCAGCACAGAGAACAGTTCAGTTACACCCATGACTGTAAACGTGGGAAACAGTAATAAAAGTATTGCCTTAGGAAAAAAAAAAGTTACATTATGTCAACTATTTCTTTACCTGCTTTTACCTAAGAAGGCTTGGAAATGCTATGCTTAGGTTCTGTTTAAATTATTTCATTTTACACAGTGGTAAATAAAGTACTTGCCAGCTAGCACTTGGCTTGACCCACTATAGATGCTACAGGAATACAAAAGAAGCAAAAGACCCTGAACCAAACAACTGCCAAAACGAAGCCAAGCAGATTACAAACTGTGGGTTTGTTTGCCTGAAAGCGTTGTCACTTCTCAAGGATGAAAATAAAACATGTCATTATTAAGCTCTTATACCACTCCCAGTTGTGTAGTTAGGAATGTGATCTAAATGGCAAAGGCAGTAGAGCAAGGATCAGTGCTTAAAGGAACTTAACGGGGAAAATACCCACCCAAAATATTCAAGAAAAGACTCAGTTGACTGAGAAGTGTTAAGATCCCCCTTTTCGGCATGTTTCAAAAACCCAACCATTGTATAAACAGAAAATATTTAAATAAAACATAGATCTAAAGTAATTTAGATGAAATGCCAGAAGCAGAAACCTAAGTCAAATTTTGCTATGATGAATTTCATAAAACAATCAGTCTTTTCCAGAATAAATTGCCAGAAATGCTTATTCTTGTAACTTTAGGACTGCACTTCTATATCATGCACCTGATGTGCTGGCATTACTTCATGAATGTTATGCCCCATTTTTTTTTCCAAGCTTTTTTCTTTTTTTCATTCCCCAACACTGAAGGAATATGTAACCTCAGGAATAACAACGGGGGTTTTTTTTAAATATTTTCTTTCACACAAACTTTCCTCTTACCAGCTACCTAATATTGCAGACCAACCAAGGTTTCTCCCTATTTTTAGACAGCAGCTGAATATCAATATGCAGTATCCACGGATATACATTGAGAACTATAACTATCATCTTCACCAAAAATAATCCCAGGCGTTTTCTAACAAGGGTGGAATTTGCCTGCTATGCCTTGCTCTTTAGTACTTTGGCACCTGGCTTGCAAGCCCAATGAAGTTAGCCATATGTGACCTGCTCCATAAATAGTAAAAAACAAAAGCTTGTTTTGAAATTAGTAATTAAATAAATAAACATGAAAAAGAGAACAAATTCTAAAAATACCAAAATCACTCACTGGATATTTAAAATCTCAAGGCACATGGAAATAATTTTGCATGAAAGGTTTCTATTAAAATAATTGCCTTCCCACTGAATTATGTCTCACTCAGCATCATAAACTGGGTAACACCACAGCATAAATTTCAAAGAGTTGTTCCAGTAAAGAATAATTAAGTGCGAAAATTTCCTATCTTGCCTAATTCAACTTTGGAAATTATATTCCTGTTGTTCTTGGCCTGACATACTGGCTATGTAAAGCTGATAGAAAAGTAATATGGTTTCAAAGTAATTCAACGTAAAGCAACTCACTGTAATTTTTATTACAAAAAATACTTTAAAACCCTAAATGTGAAGACTGATGTTCTCTGAAATTAAGCAAAATCTCTGAAAAAAAATAGAAGAAGAAATAAACTTACTTGTTGGAACCCCAAGTAGTCTTGGATAGTAGAAGAGACGTAAAAAACCAGAGCATCTGCTGTAACAACTAACACAAATCCATTTAATGCCTGGGGAAGAAACATGCCAATCTGTCAGTTTCAGAGACAAAATTCCAGATAATTATTGTGGTTCTACCTCTACTTTATTTCCCCAATAAAATGTGAAACATGCAAAATCATATCATTAGCTAACAGCGTAAACAGACAGATCCCTCATTGGATCTCTCTACAATATATGTGTTAAAATAAAGAAAAGTGGATCCAACAAAAAAAACCCGATTTTTTTTTTTAATTCAGTGGAGAAAACAAAACCACGTTGATGACTTTTAAATACTCTTGACTGCATGAAAAAAGGGACAGCAGTATGATCAACTATGAATTTACCTAATATCAACTACAGATGACAATGCATGTGTGGTTTAAGCCTTGGACACCCCCAGCTTCCCACAGCACAAAAAAGATCCATGTCACAAACCAAGCCCCACAGTCCATTTTATTCATAGTGCAGATAGGCCACTGTGGACAGGAAATCAAGCTATCAAGATCCCCTACATAGCCCAAGAAAACATTTTATAGCTTACTTAAAATAGCAAACCTCTGCAAAGCGGACTGTTGCAAGTAAACAATGTTTTTGAAGAGATTTCCCCCTCTGCGGAGTAGCAGACCAGGCGGCTCCACACTCAAAGTCACGCAAAGGGCATTTATCTGAACTCCCAATCAATACAGTCCACGGCAATTGTTGTGATAGCAAACAGCACATTTGTGACTTGGCAGCTCATCTGAAAGGTGCCGATTTACTTCCATGGATTTCAGTCAAGATTTAACAAAAGGCAGTCTCTGGGGGCTGGACCGAGTATATTGTGCCACTTAATTTCCTCAGATGCGTTCAAAGGCAAATTTAGCCAGCATACTGAAAACACTTTTTATAAAAAAACCTCTTTATGCAGAATTATTGTACACAGAAAATGTAGAAGGATATCCTATATCTTACTGCAACAAAGTAATATTATATAAATGAAATATCTGATTAAATGACTGGTCTTTATATGCTGTGAGCCATTTAATGTTCCAATGCTCCAATTTAATGCGTAGATATTAGTTAATCTCATAAACTGTTGTTAGCGCTATAAAAACTCCTTATACATTTAGTAAATTTTACATGAATAAAGAATGAGCTGAAAAAACATCATAGCCAATCCAAAAAATCATGAGTTGTTACACAGAATCCTTGGTTTTGATGAAGGCTGCAGTAATTTCACAGGAGCAGAATGCCGCAATGGCAGGGGCTCATGTCCTCTGCTGACCTGTTCTGCATGGCATTTCACCTCAACTGCTTGACACAAAAAAGCTGCAAGCTGCACAGCCTCTAACTTCATCTCAAATGTTAAAATTGGTTATTCTGGTCCATTTCATACAGAGCTATGCACACCTTCTGCACCGGGAATTCAATCAAGTTTTACAGTAACCCTGGTATACAGTTCATCTTGAACCAGGATTGTTACTGAGATAGCCATACAAATTCTTTAAGCAAAAAATTCTGTAAAATGCATACTGGATATACCATTAAATGGAAGATGAGTTCTGATGGAGGTTTTTGCAAAATGCAATCCAAAAATAATTATCACAAAAGATATAATGAGGTTTCTCAGTGAGTTTATTATTCTGGAGAACTGAAGACGATATTTCTGCCTCTAAAAATACTCTCAATGCTCCTAATAAAAAGGTAATTACAAAAATTGTTCATTACTGGTGAGAACTAAGTTTTAAAAATTTCTTAGAGGTCATCATCTGTCTTGCACTTTTTATCATAAACTTGCTTAGGCTGTAATAAATTTTGTATTTAAAATAAGAATTTGAAATAACTTAAATAATTTTCCACAAAATGTAGCTTGATTTTTAAGGAAGGCACATTTATGTATTTGATATCTACGTCCACAATCTATTGAATTGGCACGACAGTTTCTATGTAGGAAATAAAGACAATTTTCTGTTTGTTAGAATTGGATGAACAAATAAAAGCAACTACAAACAATAGGGTCTTTATTCATACTACCTGGGCAAAGCCAAAAAAATAATAAAAGACATTTTATATAAAAGGGAGATAACAAAAAAGAAATGTTCATCATCAGTTATAATTTATTGGCATCTGTGTAACACAAAAGACTTCTGAGCATAAGTGGAAGGGAAGGACTTTATCAATATTTACAACTTACTGATTCCCACTACCTTCTAGAAAATTCCCAATTTCATCACACTCATGACTTGTTATATAACCTAAGAAAACTCTATCTGCATATTCATTTTCATAAATTTTTTCACATATATAAAATATTCACAAAACAAATTCATTTAAGAAATTCACTTAATTTACTTACTTCCCAAGAGGGGCAGAATTTACAGTAATAACTATATCACCCATTTAATTTTCATACTGGAAAATACTTCCCTCATATGACTTCCACTCAGAAGTCATAAAAACCCCCCTATATTTCAGATTAAATAGATGCCTCCAATATATACCATATATTTTAGCTTTTTAGGGTTTTGTCTTTTTAAAATAAAGCTGTTCCCCAGCAGTAACTCCATAACAGTTCTTCGTCATACTGTCTTAAGGTTAGAAAATGAAATACATGTCCTAGTTTTTTTAGTTGATTAGAAAACAATTTTCAATTAGCATCAATTTAAAATAATTGCTTTGTGTGATTCTTAGAACATGTTTTCATTTCTAGTCTTTGAACACTGAAATTCATTTTGCTCTAAGCAAACAATTGGTTCTGACTGAACAATTTGCCACTTTTGGTAGACACATCAGTGTGAAACCTGTGTAGAAGACAGACTACCAACATATTTCAAATGGAGCTGCAGGTCTCCATAAAATCTATTATATGAAATAATAATAGCTAATTTTTAAAAACCCACACTTTTAAAATTAATATTTTCCATTGGTTCATATAAAAGCTATTCCAAGTGTTTTAAATTTTGCCCTGGATCTGTGTATGCTGAGTTCTTTCAAACCACTGAAAAAGCAAAATATTTCACCAAGGACAAAATCTTTTGAAGAGAAATTGTTTCTTTCAGACAATTAATCACCAAATTTACAGTAAATTAGTAATTTACCTGGCCCTTATAAAAACTGTTCCTTTATATTATCATCTTTAACAAAAGTTGCGAAAAGATGGGGATTCCTCCCCCACAACAAACAACAAATTACTTAGAAACATTGAAAAGGAGCCTCTATTATAACATCCACTCTAAAGTCACTACGACCAAAGAAAATGCAAGAGCTGTTTAATATTACCCTAAAGAAAATGAGGAACAAATCTGACAATAAGAAAACTTACTTTTTCTGTCTCATCAGTGAGCAGCTAGTATGCTAAATACTGGTGGGTTTTTTGTTGGGTTGTTTTTTTTTTTTTTAATTTAAATCTTCATACAGTATGTGTATTGCAAAACATACCTGCAATAGGAGTTCTCCTTCCAGGATCTGCATTCCTTCTCCACATTTCCCTGTTCTAGAGGTTTCCTGAATGCCATTTCTCTCCAGTCTGGTAGCATTAGAAGATTTTAATGCAACTAGAAAAAAGAAGAGGAAAAGAAAGTTTTGAGCAATCTTTGAAAGGCTTACTAGAAATTAGGTAATTCTGTGCTATTTTGTGTAAGAAGAAAATGTATTTAAATATATATATTATTATATATAAATTCAATGTAATGAAAGATTTTTGTTTCCAAGTCAAACTTTTTCCTTACCTTCAGAGTGACCCCCCAATTTTTCCATCATTCTCTTTTCTGTATTATAATACTTTCACAACAAAATCAGTATTATTACAATCAATGCAAATCTCATTATTTTATACCTTTTTTTTCCTTCTTCTCCTTCTCTTTACAGTAAGACTCACTTCTGGTTTGTCACTCTTGTGACAAACAAAGGGCCCTTTTGTTTTCACAGACCAACCTCCTACAACCTGATAAAAACTCTGTGTTAAGGTATGCAAACACTTGCACTTATTCTTATCCCACCTAATTTCAGACATCAAATTATGGTTCATCAGACAGATAAGCCTGGTCTAGACCTAAAGCTCCCTTCAGGGAAAGGAAGGAAAGAAATATGAACCCTAAATTCATGCTACATATTAAAAAAACCTCAACAAAACAAAGAATGGTATTTCAAACAAAAAGGTGTGGTTATTTTCTGTCATAGTTAAAATTTAACCTTTAAACAACTAGGCAGTTTTTTTCAACTTCAGATAAAATACTATAAATATGAATCATCATTATTCAGATCTAAAATATATCCAATTGAAAGAGAGAATTACTCAATGACTAAGAGATGAAAAATCAGACCATATTGCTATGAAGTTCCTGAAAGACATTCCCATCTCTGCATCCTTCTAATAAACAAGATGCTGTCAAATAAAACTACATACTCAGAGATTACCCATAAGTCAGAATTTACCTACTTTTCACCATTCCAAAGGAAGGGGGTGGGGGGAAGGGAAGAAGTCTTCAAATCTGAAAACAGTCTGAGTAGTTCTGTAGTGTCTAAACAGCTTAAAATTACTTGAGCAATTGTACCTTAAAACTTCACCATAAAACTAAAGGCCACCACCTCCCAGCCAAAAATTCCTCTGCTGCAAAGCAAGGGAAAGATATAATAGAACAAAACAATAAAAACAACTTCTGTAAAATACGACAGTTCCTCATAACAATGGGATATTCACTCTAAACTTCAAATTATTTTTCAACCTGCTGAAAAGCTTCATTTTTCCACTGCTCAGAACTTTAGTTAAGAATCCTGGAGAATTTCTGTTTACCCACTCTTAAACTACATTAAATGATGTTTTATGCTACATATATTAACTGAAAGATAGATGATGCCTTTCCCATTTTTTAAAGCTATCATGGCAGCTAAGAACTTTCAAGCCAGACAGTTTTCATTAAAATATACCTCAAAGGCACCACACGTAAAAATGTGTTCTAAATAGACATAAACTGATTAATCAGATCAGAATGTATCTAGGGGTTTGCTTTGAAATTAAAACCCTAACGCTGTTCTTCCTACAAGGTAGTAAAAAAGTCCTGCAACAGGCCACACAGAGTTGCAGTTGCACATTCATGTGAATAGGTTATGTAGCCAACTTTTTTTCTGAGCATTATTTCATAAGACTATATAGAATATTCACTAAACACCCCTGAAGCTAACAGGCAGTAAAGGAAAACTTTTTTTTTTAAATTTATACTGTGTGATTATTGAAAAAGTCCACATTCAGCTGTGAAAGCTGCAAGTAAAGATGCCTAATCACTCTTGCCATTCTGCAAAATACTATATATCATTATATACAGGTGGGTCTTTTCTTTTGTAATGTCTGATAGAATAAAATACTGTCTGACAGATAAAATCTGTCAATTAACAGAGCTCCTGAGCTCAAACACAGCTGATGCATTGGTGGCTATATTCCTCCTAGCTTTCAAGGTGCACAAGAGGTATGTGTGAAGTTAAACATTTTCCTGAATTGGAACCTACACCTTTTGCAGAAATCAGAACGTGGATGGAATCAAGCTGCTTACAGCTAAGGCACGTGGAAAATTGCCAACAATCTGGATTAGTAAAAATGGAAGATACAGTGGAAATTAGAGCTGTATATCCATCATTGGGTATACAACTCCTGAAAAAAAAGAAACAAATCCAAATTTAACTTGTTCTGACAGATAAATCACAGGCCTGTTAGTGCCTGCTACAAGCCACCCAAGTCCCTGGCACTGAACAACCTCAGATACCAGGATGCACACTGAACTTGTGGCTCTATACAGTAAAATTGAAGGCTACCAGCAACAAGGAACCTTACAGCATGGGAGGACCACCTTCTAAGTAGCAATTCTGAACTAACTTAGTCAGAGCACACAATTATGTGGCTTCAGAAATACCAGCTAGATATAATAATAGCTAATGGAAAGGAGAAGGAAATGTTAAAAAGCATAACTCAACCAAAAGTAATATTGCAGCCAACACCACCTAGCTTAAAATCAGCCATGTGTGTTCAGCTAGTCCTCATAGTCTATCTTACTGATGGTATCAGACAAAATAATCTCAATAGTTCATTACTTGATAATCTTTGAATAGCTGAATTACATGGAATTCATTTCAGGCTATCCGCTCTAAATTTTACTACACAGGAATTAAAACATGAATGCTCCCACAGAGTAAAAAGGAAAAATCTGTACACATACTCTAGAATATATTCACTATCAAATTACTTCTCAGAATTTCCCATTAATAATTTTAAAGCATAAAAAATAAAGCAAAGTTGTTTATACTTGTAAAAAAGCATAAAACCAAACCCACAAACAAACAGAAAAACCCAAAATTAAAAAACATCTGTTACGCAATTTTAGCAGGAGGGCTGGACTGTAAGCACCTGCTTTCCAAGTAGGTTAATGACTGTCATTTAATCCTATGTCCAGCAATAAGCATCCTTTCCATTGCCTAGAATTCCCTGATTTGAATAACAAGCTGAATGCCAAAGACAACTAGATGCGACACTTAATAGATTTTACTAGACATTAAAAAAAAAAAAGTTATATATTGTGATACATTTGTTTTATAATTGTAAAATGCTTTAGCACCCTAACCAGCAAATGTAAAAGACAGTTGCTTTTACATTACATCTACAAAGATAAATTAAATAACAATGGTTACATCAGTATTTACCAGCTTTTTATCTCTGGTTTTAACCATTACATTCAGGTGATACAAGACTTATATGGAGAAGTAGTGTACTTTATTAGACTAACTCTGTGGAGTGGGGGAAAAAAAATGTTTGACATATAACTACTTCTTTAGGTCTGAAATTGCATTATAACTACTGCCAAAAGCCACCTTTCATTTTGAAGCCATGTAAGTATTCATTAAAAAAGTATTTTCAATACCTAAGGATGACAGGTATTAGGTGATCTTCCTTCTTTCCAGGGACCAACGGTCAGTATAAGAAACTGCCTGAGTTATAAACAGCTTGCTGAATCAACTAACAATTCATGATAGATTAATTTCATCAAATATCTGCTGAGATATTCAGAAGGTACTCTAACATGAGGAAAATGATTGAAAAAACAAGTCTCATGTAACCTCTATGCTGTCCCCCAAGTGAAACTCTAGTCCAAGATGCAAAAGGCCTTTTCCACCTTCAAACACTTGATGTCTAGGGTTTGTACTTGGTAGGTATGCTCCCCTCAAGCTTTAACCCACAACCAGTGTCTGCTTCCTTCCAGGCTGTGACTTGTAGCTACCAGAGCACCTTCAACAGGAATCCTGTAAATGATGATTCCTTACCCTCTTTACCAGAAGTTACAACAGCAGAGGATCACAAAATTGTCACAGAGCAAGTGCCAATACACTCTACTGATGTACTTGAGAGGGCCCTGCCTGTACTAATTGTTGTAAAGTGAATAAAATAACTGGAGATGCAGAGAATTCAGCATAAGGTACATATGTTAGCAACCATCTAGCCAAGTTTCTGATGAGTATTCACGCAGAAGCCTGATTTAACACATAAATGCTTAAATTGTCAAATTTACTATTACTTTAAGAAAATAATATAGATAGTTAAATTACTTAAAGAAAGACAAATGCATTCAAAAACTGTTTCACTTCCCCTTTTCATGAAAGAAGTGACACACCTATAACACTTATACAAATATTCAAAAGAAATATCAATAACAACAAAATCTAATAAAAATGCTTTTAACCTGAATGTGACTAATATCTCATGCAATAATCAGTTTTCTGACCATAGAACAAGAGAGCAGCATTTATCAGTGGTTATCAGGACATTGTCAATACTCAACTCAGCCAAACCAAGATTATTATACAGTTTTCCTCAAATTAAGAAACCACTACATTTGGAAGAAAGTATATTTTTTTCAAGTAATCAGAAAGAACAAAGTAAACAACAGAAAACCAAATAAAATTTTTTTTTCTATGTTGAGTGAATAAAGAAGCTTTTTGACATAAATGGACATTTGCTGGTGCTCAGCTGTGAAATCTGCAGAGATTTTTTCTCCACTGAAACCTGAGCAATCCCACACCAAATGTCTCTTATTATCAAAAGAGTGAAAAAATGTATGATCAAACTTTCCATCTCAAAATTCTTCTAATCCAGCCATGTATTATTAGAGTGCTGAATACAAACCATTTCAGCAACTGCTGGCTGAAAAATTTCATGGAAACCGTATCAAGGTACAATGCATTTAGAATCTTTTCTTTTTCCTCCCCAAGGAAAAGATATAGCAAGTTGTTTTAGAGGAGTCAGGGTAGCTCACTACAGAGAGCTGTAGAGAACAGAATATTGAGATGCCAAATGTTAAAAAGACCTTCTAAAACCATAGTGAGATGCAACAAATTTCTTTGAATCAGACACGAGATAATTTTTATTTTTAGGTGAATGATCTGTTCAAGCCTAAAACTGTATTGAAGCAACACTTGTCTAATATCACAAGTATATCACTAGCACATCAGTCATGCAGTCCAGAATTTAATCTTAAAGTGCTTCCCAGAACTGCTTTAAATCAAATCTTGGCATGGTTTCCAAAATTCAGCCAAACAGGTCAAAGTTTGCAGTCAAAGCCAACTGAGACTGTTTCATAACCTTTTCAGTAGATTTATAAATTCTGCTTGTCTGTTCTAGATTACTGTACAAAAACAACAGTTCTCTTGAGGGGGGTGGTCTTGCTTCAGCAACAAATGCTAAGCTTCAACATGAAGGTCGCCAGCTAACACGAGACAAGGAGGGCAGTACTGAGAAAACAGTAGTTTAATATTAAACTCCTGCCTAAATCATTAACATAAACTAAACTGTTTATACTGGTGAAAGATCCATTTTAAGAGGGAGAAAGTATTATATATACACATCCCTTTATCTACATGCAACCTTATCTATTTCCATTACTTAAGATTATATAAAACATTTTGCACCTGCAATCTCTGACACTGTCAAGGCAAAGATGTTTATGAAAGTTAAGTAACACAAAGAAAAAATGCAATTAGTTATTTTTCAAGGAAGATAAAAGATACATTGGCTTCATATTTTGTGAATAGCTACACTTCTAGATAGCAAAAACTACATTTTTGTAATAAACTTTGTGAAGAATTGCTCTGTATTTAGAGATACAAGAGAAAATAAATAAAATTCAGAATTATTATAACTAGTTCTAAAGTCCTAGTTATGTTACATGAGGCAAGACTGACTTCTGTGTAGGTTGCACTTACAAGCAGAACACATTACATATAGGGGGGAAAAAGTTTTCACTGTGTTTTGCATACTCAAATTTTCCATTTCCTACCTTTTCATTCATGATTCTAAATAATTGTCAAGATAGATTTACATGGGGTCTTCTTCCTTACATGTCTGAAGATGAAATAATTTAAGAGCAGTCTTCCTGGTAAACTGTATTACAAATTACAGTACAGCTTCTAAATTATGGTAAACTGTGGATGGATGGATGGATGGATGGAGGAATGTATAACAACATGTATTCTCCACTACTATGGAAATTCCAAAAGGTAAGTGCATTAATAAAAAGGTAAAAAATACATCACTTTTCTGAAATGGTCCAGAGCAATATCAGAAGAAAACACTTTACCAAAGTAGTCATGGAAGTTGAATTACTGGATTTTGTAAATATAAGAAAATCAGGACAAAATTGTACATTTGGTAGTAACTAGTAACAGAGGATACCTTTTTCCCCCTTAAGCATCAATGAATGCACCTAATTATGACAGTACTGGAACTGCTTTCAAATGACATATTTCAAAGCAGAAAAATTACCAATAAAACATATGCAGAAGCTGCCTTTACTTTCCACTAAGAAACCAAATATAGTTTAAAAAACTACTAACGACCAACCTTCAGCCTCTGAAGACATGGTACATTGATTCATAAGCATACTTTCAGCTAATGTGGAAACATATCAATATGTCAACATATTTAGGAAAAGCTGCTGAAAGAACCAATACGCCACAGAAGAAAGCTATTTCTTGATTTGGCCTCAAATAAATTATTCATGGTTCAAGAGAGAGAAAATGCCATGAAGTATCACAAGAGCATAAATCATACAACCATGACTACTGTCAAAGAAATATTAGTAGATTGTGGTTGGTGAGAGAAGAAAAAAAAAGAGGCTGAGGGGGAATAAAACTTGTACCAGAGTAAGTTTTAACAAGAGGGAGGAGAAAAAAAAAAAGCCCCAAAATTTCCTTCCACTATTTAAAAAAGGAGAACAGAACAAGACTAAGTGGTCAGGTTCTGGGAGTTTCCTGGGCTTTTGAGAGTCAATAACTTAAGTGCTGTACAGATACAGACTGCTTACTGATGTTACAAATCTCTGGAAAACAAATATTTCCAGGTGTGCATATTTTTGTGACTCAAACCAGGGCCCAGCAGTGCCACAGACCAGCACTGGACATGCCACATGTTCTGTGCATGTGCACCCCTCCATTTCCAGTCGTCCAGTACTTTCTTTTTAACCCAAATTCAAACCAAGTAAAATGCATACTCATCAGACATGGCAGAGAGAGCACAAGTCTACCCATCTGCGAGGATGTTCAAGTATAAAATAAATTTTCTTTAAGGGAGGAAGAAACATAGGACTTGCTCAAAAATGCTTAGGCTAAAAACAGGAAAAGGAAATTTTCTTCTCCAAAGCAGGTGATTCCAAAGGTTAAAAGTGCCTTAATACAAAAATGTATTAATGTAATGTATTGTAATGCAATGTATTAAAAGAAATTGTTGGGAACCTATGGTGGCTGCCACCACAGCAGCTACTACAATATAGCTGTGCGTATTTGCTAGATTACGGAGAAATATTAATGCTTTTGGCATAAGCAAGATAGGGAAATTTCAACATTAAGGTCCCACTAACAATCCTACTTGAACATGAGACCTTTCAGAGACCATGGATAAAAACAGACAAACCAAAAATAAACCAGTAAATATTCTGTCAGCATTGCACTGAAATTATTCAAGGTACGGCTCCAGAACTTTCCAAGAGCCCTGCTGTACTTACACTTCAGACATATCTTCATACATATTTTACACCCAACAAGAGAGAAGAGCAGAAATGGTACACATTACTTGAACTGCTGCAGGAGTCTAAAATAGCCTCTTCACTGCAATCAATATATAACAAGTATACATGAAGAATAAAAGCAGCACACATTTTTTTCAATACCAACTACCATAGTTTTGGAATGTGTGATATTTCAGATTCACCTAACAAAACCCAGCTAATTTTAAAATGACCTTGTGTTTCCCCCGCTATACAAGAAGTCCAAAGTGAAAAATATTATTTCTCATTTATCTGTGATCAAATAATAGGCTTAAATAATTTAGCATGAAAGCTATTTTTGGCATAAGGAAGTCTGTTGCTTGCCCTTTCAAATTTCAGGTCTGTGAGTTCAGATCAGTTCTGCTCAATTTCCAGGTCTATGGCAAGGACACATTTTCAATGCTCAGAGTTATAAATCATAAAACTGACAAAAATTTGGCAGGAGGATAAGCTTTTTTTCTACCTAAACTTCAATCAAATTTCACTGGCCAAGACTCAAAGGGAGCCACAAATTTCTCAGAAATTACATTTCTGAATCACAAGACTACTTATAAGATAGTAAATGAGTATATGCATTTGTTCTACTGAGGGAAAAAAAGAAATAGCGTTTTTTCTAAATCTAATTTTGCTGCTTAGTAAAATTTACCAACACTAACAATAAACAAAAGCAGTAAAAACCTTTCAAAAAGTTTCTAAACCCTGTCCTACAGCTTTTGTTGATAAACCACCATATCCTGGAAATACTGTAGTGTAGTATTTGAATTCCCCTTGCTTTATATTTTATACTTGAACATACTATTTGAATATGTGTCTGCCAAAAACCAAGATTTTAATTTCAACTTGTAATTTGTGTCATTTAAATAATTATTAAACTACATCTATAGAAAAAATACAAACCCGTATCAGCTACTTTTCAAAATATCTTGAAGGTACAAAAGATAAACCAGCAACCTGGCAACTTATTTGATGTTTTGCAAGTTGTGTGTTTACTGAACCACAATTTAAATCCTAAAACTCATTTATAGTAAAAACAAGGAGGTCTATTTTAATAGTTGCTTTTACTGAAAAGCCATTGTTCTGCTAAATGCATGACTACATGTATAAATACTAAACAGGAGGAAGAAAATCATAAACTCTTTGTAGCACCTGAAACATGGGAAAGCCTTTATGAACATCTCTAACTCTTCCTGGCATTATTTCTATACTAGCAAAAAGCCTCTTAGAGGAAATGAACCCTAACCTCAGACTCCTATGGAAAGCTGAATAGGTAACAGCAGGTAACCAGGACAGGAATTAGACCTTACCTAATGAGTTTATGATGGGCTAAATGTATAGCAACTTCCTGAGACAGAATTTGGACAAGATACTGAGTTTCCACTGTTATTTTGGAGAAATATCCAAAACCTTGTGCTTAAATATCCTAAAAAAGCGATGCTTTAACTGCAACAGACTGCAAAGGTGGCAGCTGTCTTTCCCCATAGTCATGGCAGCATTTTAAGACAGCAGAACTTTGCTTCCAAAAATGAGGAAGGCCATGCACAGTGCAGAATCTGTGGCTTAGGTATATTTTTCACACAGTAACAAACACTATTATAATTTCCAAGTAAATATAGGATTATAAGATAAACTACAGCATATTCATTGGGCAAGCTGGGTAGTAGGCAGGCAAGAAAGAGAAAGACTGAGAGGCTGAAGACAATGAGGAAGTTATCAAAAATATGCCCAAATGCTGAGAGGATGGATGGTTTTGTGGTTCTGACATCGTCTTCCTGTGCGTTGCGGTGGAAATCATACAGGCACTGTACACTTCATTTCCTTAACCATGAAACCAGAACAGGAGCACTTCAGTTCCACCAGCACTGCAAGGATAAATGCAGTAAAGATTTGGAAGATCAGATTCTCTAATAGCGAGACATTTCAGAGCCCCATGTGAAAATCGTATTAGATTACACAAAGCTTAAAGCTTCTATTTGCACAGAATTTCAGTATCATCCTTCCAGACAATTTTAGTTTTCTATGCTGAACTGTAAAGTTTATGAATTAAAGACCTGTGAATGGTTATAGTCTCTATATAACAAACAAGGTAAAAAATTCAATGGCTTTCTATATAGAAAGAAGAAAAAGGGGAAAAAAGGTCAGACTGGATTTTATCCCAGACACTTTTATTGAAGACTGTGCTTAGGAGGTCGCACAGGACAGAGGTCTGTATTTCTGATCTAGCATCAGAAAACAGAAATAGCAACAGCGAGCGTTATATAACTTATGTTGCTAAGGGTTAGACTGTGACGCAAAGGAAAACTATATTTTATTCATTACAACCCCAAGGAGGAGGAAAAGAGAAAGGCAAGGAATGCTGCAAAGAAGGGGAACTGGAGCACACAGACAGAACTCTGGAAGAAGAGGACTTGAGGGTAACAGGAACCTCTGCCTCTGTCATCTGCTCTCACCCACAGGGATTCATTCCCCAGAGGGTCTGTTCTAGTCTGTCCATAAGTGAACCTGATAGAAGCAGTCTAAAAAAACCACAGACAAACCATGGGTGTAAATTTGCAAAGCTGATTCCAATAATTCTAACATTAGGGGATTTCATACTAATAAATATTTTAAATACACAACAGGTATTAGCAAAAGCTTACTACTGGAACACCTCATTTGCTCATCTTTCAGAAATAACTGCTCAATTGAATCAGATGTGTATGAAGAGTAAACCTAAAGCAAAACAGTATTTTCATTAATATGTTACCGTGTATGTCTACCAGTTCTCATAGAGAGAACCTTTTCTTCAATGCCATAAAATATTTTAACATATTTTATGCTTTTAAGATCCTAAAATTTATACATATAATTTATTATTTTAAAAATCACTCCAGTTAAGGTTCTATTCCAAATAATTCCAAATACAGAAATTATACGTCCCTTTCATAGCATAAACTTTTCAGTAAACCAAAAGGTACACAAAATTTTCTTAACATTTTTAATGCTTCCATTCCACTTTTAATAAACTGCTTCAAAAATCAAGACAGACACTTAAATGTTATTCATTAAACATCACCATTTAATTGACCCACAGATATACATAAACCCAAAAAGCTCCTGCCTTGATGAGACTGCCCTGGAGGGCAACCACACACACAAAAGAAAGATGAGTGATAGTATCAAGATATCAGTTTCTTGTTGCAGTTTCATGCTTTAGAAGAATATGTGGCTTGTGTGGACTGGCAGAATTTTTTTGGTTGGGGAGGGGAGGTGTTGGGGGTGTCGAGGCTTTGGGGGTTTTTGTTTGTTTTCTGTTTGTGCTGTGGGGAAATTTTGTTTGCTTTGAAATTGTCTGTAAATACAGATTGTTCTGAGAATCTGACAGCAAAAAGGACCTCTCTGGAGTTGTGACACTAGCTGGCCATGGAGCTCATAGGTACCCATATTGCAGTATCTTGTGTCTCTGAAGTTGCCAATACTACAGCACTATTTAAAAGGGATTTCCATCTGCTTCCACATACCTTGGTCTTATGTTTCACAGTAAACATGAGACTTTCCTATGTGCACAGAAAGAACGGCCCTTTCACTGACTCTTCGTTTCACACACATTCCTTTCTTGTTTGGGAATTCCATATATTCTTATTTCTAAAGAAAGTAGGGCATTTGAAAGGCTGTACATAAGTAATCACCATTTCCTCTCATGCTTTTTGAAGCATGTCCAACTTTCCCTGCACCTGAAACGCCATTAAAACTCTAAGCTGGAAGATGCAACATCTTAAAGGGGACAAAGCAAAATTTTCAGAAAATAACTGCTGTTGCAGTTTAGAGGGATCACACCATCACAATAAATATTTAGTTAAATCTCAAGAATACATAGGTCTTCCTCTTTTTTTTTTTTTGTCTTTTTTCCTTCTCCCCTCACTGACATTCTAGTAAGGCTTATTTTGCTTATTTTACTGGAAATCTTCAAATCTCCAGTGACCATTGTATCATGTCCAGCTTATGTCCTTCTGTGATAACACTGCCTATTAACTTCAACAGCTCTTCTCCCTTTTTGGTATTACCCTCCCTGGTATATTCACAGACAGCAATCATTACCCCAACCTGCTTTCTGCCATGCTAAGCATGACAAACACAGTCATCTCCTGTAATATGTGCTACTCTCTAGGGCTTCTTTGCTCCCATTCTTATAATATTTTTAACACCCTAATTTGATTTACCAAACTAAATGACATCTCTCAGATCTGGAAAATCTCAGTTTGTTTTAAACTCAGTTTGATAAACTGAGTAACCCTGCTTTATGGGAATGTACCTTTCAATACCTCCAAGACTGCTTCAAGAGAATCTACCAAAATCTTCAGAAAGGAGAAACAAAAGACAGCTAAGCCCATTTTAATAAAAAGTCTTCCATATCACTTGTTTTAGTCCCACCAGAAAAGCTGAAATGAGAACAACTACAAGTTTACAAAAATCCTTATCAGTATTTATTAACTGTCGCTACTGAAGTGAAAAACATTCTTAACATTTTAGTTTAGCCAGTTATTGTCTGGCTCCCAGACTGCTGAAAGCAGTTACGTAACAGGAAACACTGTTTTAACATGAACAATTGCCAGAGTGCTGTACTGGCCAAAAGGCCAGAGCCACATAAAGGACCCGATACACCAAATTTGGGGTTCTATACCCAATATACTATCTAGAAAACTCCCAATCTAAATACTATATGTCCTTCACTTTCTTAAGCTCCACTGTAAGCTCCACCATGCCTCCCTCTGGATGGGTAAGAATGGCTTGGCACCCACTTCACCCTGACCCTAAACATGGTGCAGAAAACTGGATTTCTCCCGACTCTTCCTCCATAGGCATAAATCAAGGTTCTCCTGACAGCTGGTAGTGGCTGGTTCTTTAACAAGTTTGAAGGAAAATGCACAGATCTTTTTTTCAGTATCAGGACATAAACCCAGGTTTTATTCACTCTGCTGCTGCAGGTGGTTCCCACTCCTTTCTTTTCCACTGCAGAAGAGGTCTTAAAGCTGGGAGTACAGGTAATACCTACTCTTCCTGTTGAAAATTACCTACCATACAGAAAAGAGTGAAAAAAAAGTTTGGAAGATCAAATCAGAAAGCATGTTCCTTCTGGGACAGTGACCAAAAAAGATCTCTGACCCAGTCCCCACTGAAAGGGCCATTCCACTCTGCTACGGGATGGGTGTTTCATGGGAAACGCATAATCTAGTCCAGAAAACTCAGCTTTCAAAAGACTTTAGATCTAGGAAGGCAATAAAGAAAAATCAGAAGTCACATAAAACAGAGCATACTGAATTAATCTTGACAGCACATTTCTCATGTTGTAAAAAAGAGTTTTTTATAGGTAAGGCTAGAACATCAGTAAGGATATCTGCCCACCGAGTGGACACTGCAACAGAGAATTGGCAATCACTGATATTGGCCTCCACATCGAAAAGAGAAACAGAAACAAGCTCAGAGTCAAAATCTGATTGCAGTTTTATTTTTAATAAAAGGAATAATGGGCATATATTTGCTTGTGAACACCTGCATGATATTAAATTTGTTTTTACAGTTACACAGATTGTTCATGTTCTTACCAAGATAAATGTACTTTGCTTCAAAATTTCAGTTAGAAGTTTGTGCCATGCCTTTATCAAGCATATTCAAATTCATATTAGAGTAAGCACAAATCAACTCTTATTTTAATGGTGCCATCTGTCATATTTTTTTTTGTATTCTGCTGCCAAAGCAGCTAAAGATCAAATGAAATAAAATCTAAACATGAGGTTTCATTTACCCTGCCACAAGAAATAATTTTCAAGGTGGCAAAGACAGATCTGTTTGATAATTACGTATTTTCTGCTAAATTGTTCCATATGCTTAGAATATTTGGGATTTAGCCAAGAAGAAAGGCAAAATCACTGCTTGTCGTTGGAGAAGTTCCTCCCCAAAATACACATCAAATTATCTTTGTGCAGTTGATTCTTTTGAAAAAAGATTTACATTAACTATTTCTTTCACCATGCTCATCAGAAAAAAACCAACACACAGTTACAGAAATACAAGCATTTAGCTTAATAAATTAAAATGTAAGCTAAAATAGTGCAAAAATACTTTTAAATACTCTGTTGACAATTTCACTCAATTGACACCATCTGCTTTACTAAGCCATTTGAATCAATAACATTTATAAATACATTCATTTGACAACTGTCATTAATGACAAGATATATTTTTATATAAAATAACCCATTGCAACTACTCACTATATTTGTTTAATCTTTTAATAGAAACTAAGACTTGCTTTAATATTTAAGACATTTGCTTTAGTTCTAAAATTAATAAATCAAATTAAAGATTAGCTTTGACAAACCAGATTGAGAATCTATTATTAGTTTTAAGATGTTAGCCAGGGAGATGCATATAGGACAGATGAAAAGATGACACGGAGCTCTCTGCAGAGTTCAGATGGTGACTGTTAGTGAGAGGAACTCCACTTCCTTCCTACATCCCAGCCTTTTGTGCAGGAGGATGCTGAACTCATCAAGAGTGTTTTAATTAGAGTTTATAAATTACGGCATATTCTGATAACTTTTTTTTTTTTCAAATATACTGCTGCTATGAATTGTTTTGTAGAAATAAGTCCAGATTGATTCCAGGCACAACTTCATACTAATTGCCCTGAACTTACAGTAGAAAAGAAGGAAGAGCAACATGAGAATTTTTGTAAAAAGCTATACACATTCCCCTTACTGTCTTGCACATCACCATTTCTGTAACACTACTGCCAATCATAATTTAAGGATCTAATTTTACCATTACATTTACTACATCACATAAACTTATAAAAGCACATTGAAGTATGTTTCCATTTCTATGCAGTTTTTATCTCTGTTGGAGAAGAGCTTGCATACAAACACATTCTGGATATAGTTTATTAATTCTGCAGTTTAGCTTCAGATATCTGCACTCCAAATCAACATAAAATTGCATGATCCTTGTTCTTGTGGCAAAACACAAGTTATAAGATGGCAAGAAATGCAATGGTTTGAAGAACAGTTTGATTTAGAAAGGTGAGACAGCCCTCAAACACTTGCACAAGGCTATGCAAGGCTATTGTAAAAGTTGATGGCTTAGGTTATTTTACCAGTTTAGGAAAGGTGAATGAGTCTACACTGTTTCAGCTTTGTGGTACACATGTATAAACTACTCAGCAAAGTAAAATAAAATGCACCCTGCTATAAGCATAACTGGTCTCTCAGGTATGTTTAATAGAAACATAACAAAAAAATTCAAGTGCAACAGGAAATTAAAAGGGCATATTATTAGTGATAACTATACTATATATGAGCAGAGGAAGGTATTGACCTGTACAAAGATAAAATAGCATATGGGATAGACATGGTCTGTCCTGTGCAAAGGATATACACAACTTCTGAGATTTAACTGATTGTGTTCAGCCTCACAAAAAGACAGACATGAAATTGCCACGAATTCCTTCTTCAGGACAACTCAGCTTTGCAGGGAAAATAAAAAGTTAATATTTCTATGAGCTTTCCTAGTGTACTTCTAGCTTTAGCAACAAAAGAAGTTATTTAAAAAGTAGCATCTAATGTATCGGATTCATTTTCCTGCTCTTCATGCAGGCTGTGAAAACGATTGATACTTGTCTCTCTCCTCAAATATAACTGGCATAATTTGGGGTTGAATTATAAATAAACTGTAGGGAATTCAGTAATGTATTTCTCATGAAAGGAACTATGGGTGTTTAGTCTAGTTAGTGCTGTAGTAATTTACAGCTTTCTGCTTTTATATACCAAATGGCATTTCCATCCTTAGATCCGAGTGCCAAAAAAAATCTACTGTTTCATTCCAAAAATTTAGCAGTATTGCAGTATGCATACATAAATATATAGCTGCCAGCCTTGCAGAATAAATTCAAGTGACAAATACTTTACATCCAACCTGGAATCAACTTACTCTGCAAGCAAAACAGCAAAAGCTTCTGCTATAAGCAATTCATTGTGTTAATAAAATAAACAAAAGAATCAGAACTGATTGCAACTTTCACTGTTGCATGGAATAAAAATTTAAAAAAAAATCAGATTTTATAAAATAATTTATTACTTGTATCTCTTATTTCCATTTGTCTTATGCATGTAACTTTCTTATACAGAATCTTTAAGTGGAGTGACAACCTTTCAAATCAATTTGAGTAACATGTAGTCCATTATCACATTCAGAAAGCAGACAGCAACATTTATTTTCAGAGATATACATAGAAAAGATGATGTTGCAGCAGTGTTATATTTGAACTTACTGTATCAGTTAACAGCTTACCAGGCTGAGATTAATTTTTGAGTTACTAGAAATTACAAAATTGTCATTTAAGTGTAAAGAGCTTAAAGCTACTATTCCATTATATGGATTTTTTTTTATATTCCTAGGTTGTTTTTTTGACAAAAGAAAGTGGCATTTTGTGAAACTTGTTAGCACTTTGCCTCCTACTGATTACAATGATCAATATCAGAATGAAAAACATAACACTATTGAAATACAGCAGTGATTCTCTACACATCTCACAGATGCTGCCACATGAGCTACATCCTGTTAAGCATCAAGTTTCTAATTAGGGAAGATTAAATCATCCGGTGTTATATCTTGGAAGGTGATAATGGAGACTACATATCTTCCAGCAAACCTTCCACATACCTCCAAGTCTGAAGTACATCCATGCACATTAAATAGTATGTTTTGCATTTTAAAAGTTCCTTGAATGAGGAAGTAAAATTTTTGATGTGAAGAAGATTCTTAATAGCACCTACTTGGTTCTTCCATCAGAGAAGGCAAACAGAAAGGAGAGAGTTTGAGCATGACATATAAAGTCAGTAAGCACCTCTGGTAAAGGCAGGAATTCCCATCAGGGAGTTCTAGAAGGCTCCATTTAAGAATCACATAGTTATGGAGACAGTGTCATCATGAAACCCCAAGTAAGAACATCTGAAAGTGTCGGAAATGTAAGTGTATTCTTACTGCTTTACCTTCTTAAAAAAAAAAAAGCAAAAAACCAAAAATCAGAGCAATTGAAGTAATTTCTCCAAAAGTCTCTTCCATTTAATTTAACATGTCTCTACTTTGACATTTACATTTATATGGCTATAGAGTGGGGCTAGCTAATGCAAACAAAGAATCTTCAGAATACTTGAGATACCCCTCAGATATGAAAATATTTATATACAGCATAAATTCCTGTGTTTTATTTTCATCTTGAATGAAAACATGACCCACTTGATGAACACAAGCAACTGTAGGCTTGGGGTCCATTACCAAACCCAAAGGGAAACAGACCTTGTCCTGTATGATTTCAGCCAGAGCAGAGTTTCAAGCAGCACAAGGCTTGGAACAGCACTAAAGGAATCTGCAGAAGTCATTTGCTCCCAGATGGGTTTAGAGCAGAAGTGTTTTCTGAACAGTTATAACCATCTCATAGGATATCATGGATATCATCTGGATCTGCCCCCTTCCACTTGATACTGCCTTCCCTCCCCATACATCTCTGTTCCTTAATCAGACAAATCCTCTCCAAGAGATTATAAAATAATTTACATATGGTTTTCCTAGGAGAGAAGAGGAAAAATTAACACGGCTATATTCTTTTCTAGGACACTTAGGAGCTTAAACTGAGAAAATAGGGTGAAGGACAGTCTCAGCTTTTTAGGCTTGTCTGACCAGCTTAGTCACTAACAGTCAGGTATCCTCAGTTAGAGGAAGGCACAAAAAGACAGCAGACAGTTTTCTGTCTCTAAATGGAGAGAGACACTATTTGAAGTGCAAGAGTGGGAGCCCTTCCAAAAACGTGTCTTCGTACATAGATGTAGTGACTCACTTGAGCTATAGTACTCCAGAGAGAAGATGCATTTCCCAGAATCAGGTGCCCCTCAGCACTGCTACTTGATCTGATGAATGGGAATATAACTAAATATTTGCACAAGAAACACATCTCATATGCATTACAAACAGACTGGCAAGGATGTTACGGGTGACATAAAATAATGGCAAAGTAATTTGAAGTTGCAAGGCATGGAATGAAAACACTTGCAAAGGTTCCTGTCAAACACAGCCATGTTTCACAGCATTGTTCTGTTTTGGTCTAATTCAGATGGATTCAAATCCTGCAAGAAACAAGCTTATAAGACTGAACCAGCATTATTGCACGCAACAGGTAGAATCTAATGTCATGTTATTTTTAGTTTGCCTGCTCAGCCACTTTTTCTTCTGTCATCAGTACCTGTAATGCTTTCTTCTCTTTAGTTACAAGAGGCACTGTAAGACTCATTAAATCTTTTTATGTTGTTGGTAATCCAATCCTTTGCTTGAATTATTTTTTCCTATATAGCTTATAAAAGTTATTACAATATTCCACCATTCCATCTTTTTCCAGGCTCCCTTATTGCTTAATGTAAAATGTTCTTCTTTGTTATTTTAACTACGTTTTTAAATTCCTCATTTGTGCACATCAATTTTATAGCTTTCTTTTTTATGAGCTGTCTGTCTTCTTTAATTCTCTGATATGCATCCTAATGATTTTGTAAGTGTTCTCTACTTTCATCCAGTATTGCATGGAATTTCATTTGTTTTACACTCTATACTTCATTGGGAAAACATTTTAGGAAGAGGTCAAAAATACAACAACTGATCCATACCACGCATTCATGACTTCTTGAAAGTTTGGCCCAACTTTTGATTTCTAACATATCCTGAATTACCTGTTATGATGAGTAGGCATCTCAGAACTGTTTGGTGGAGAGTTAGGTTATCTGCTTGCACACACAGGCCCACTCAGAATTGTTTTGGATTTTTTGTTTGTTTCGTTTGGGTTTTGGGGTGTTTCATTGGTTTGGGGTTTGGTTTTTTGGTTGTTTTTTTTTTTTTTTTTT
>VXAC01007212.1:783136-803149 GCA_013399225.1 Rhipidura dahli
TTTTTTTTTTTTTTTTTTGGTGGTTTTTGGAGTTTTTTAGCAATCAAGCCTATTTATTGTTTTCAAAGTTAGCCTAATTACTTGGCCTGTCCAGAAAAAACAGATTTTATTTTTTAAGCCTATTCTCATTAAGGCAAGCACTTGTAATTAAATAAGCAAAAGTGTCTGAGAAGGAAACCACCAAGCACATCATAATACTCAAAAGTCCAGGCAATTAACCTTTTTTACTTAAAACATTTTCTCTATCCACATTCCTTTATGCATCATTAATGCAAAAACGTTAAATCAGCAACAGAAACACCCTACCTTATCTTGAACTGAAACTGCCTAGCAACCTTTTCTTCCCATAGGGCTCCAGAGAAGCAATGTCTTTGCTCTTGAATTCTGAAGCGAGTTAAATACATAAGCAGTGTTTTTAAAATGTTTTCAAAATAAACAAATCAGACTAAATGCAATTGTAAAGCTCATTGACAGTGTTCTGCTAAACTATTTCTAATTCAGCTCAAACATACAAGTCTCGTAACACCAGCAATTTATCCTCAAAATTCTTGACAAAGATCTCTTCAGTTTTGAGGTACTAGAAATGTCATGTCTGAAAAAATCACATTCTAGTGCTAGACCCACTAAAATGGAAAGTTAGCATGAACATCAGTAGTTTAATACCTGAACTCTTAATGTCCTTTTTTCCTCCCACACAGACAAACATGCAAAATGTTGGCTAAATCTCACTCAAGTCACAGGCCCTACTTTCTATAAAATTTAGTACAACCAAACAGTAAATTTGCATTAGCAACTACAGAAAAATTATGAATAAAAGTAATGAAAACAAAGATGCCTGCTGCATGCTTAGAGCAAAATGCTTTGCAAAATATTAGTTATACAGTAATTGAACTCTTTTCCATACAATATCCCACCCATGTGGAACATGTTTCTCTTAAAAGCATTAACAGTAGCTATGACATTCTTAAATATGGCTGAAGTAATAACATTGGAGCAGTACACTTACTGGTTTTAGAAACATTTTACATAATGAAAACAATAGATTTTACTAGACTTACCTAACATTTATATCATACTCTGTTTTAAAACATTCACCTAACACAAGAACTTTAGGTTTAACCAGGTTGTTTATTGGATAATTATCCTCAACTTTCACAGTATACTTACTTTTGAGCCATTCACAAAACATAGCTCAGCAAGCCCTGAACTGCTTGTTTAAGTAGATTGGTGTTTCTCCTAAGACCATTAAAAGATTGAAATAAATAAAATATCTGCTGTTAAAGACCTGAAAAACCATTATACACCACTGAGTTGCTCACAACACTGATTAAAACCAACCCAAGCTCTGCTACAAAACACAGGTTTTTATAAATTTTTAGCCTTTTTAACGTTGCTTTTTAAAGAAAGAGTTAACAGCATTTTTAAGTGTGGAATGTTAAGTGTTTATGCAGTAGTCTCCCTTTAATGGGGGACATATCCTCAGTTGCCACAAAGTGGTACTTAACATAATGCTATGTTTTCTTAAGTAGAAAGTAAAACCAACAACCAAGTTGTGTAGTTTTTTTTCCTTAAGTAACTGAGTGATACTGAACTAATTTCACAGCATGATAATTAATCAGTCCAGAAACACCACACTAAGTCAACATTTGCCAGCCTACAAAAATGAGAGTTAAGTCACTGCATTTGAAAGAACCAAGTCTTTGCTCACATAAACAGCTGCCCTTCCTAAAGCAGATGTCCCCAAACTGTGCTATGCATCAGGAGCCACTGCTCCTGATATGGGGGTGAGAATGAAGATGAAAAAAAAAGAACAGAAAAATAAAAAAGGAGTCATAAGCAGTTGTGACCACTGTGCAATAAATGCTCATTCCCTTAAAGCCTACAAGCATGTGTGTGTATCTTGCTGAGAACACCCCCATCACACTCCCAGATTCAGAGGATCTAAAAGGAAGGTAAAATTAGATTTTCATGGGAGCTGAAAGACAGTTTGCCATTTTTGAGAGCAAGAAGTGGGCAGAAGGTTACAGGACCTTGTAAGAGTAGGATCAGGAATAAACTATTATGTCTGTCAGAGAGGGTCAGAGGTGGGTGGGAATTTCTGAGCTTCTAAAGCATTAGTGGTAGTTCTCCTCAAAGCAGAGTTGAGAAAAAACAAGCCTCAAGAATGACTGCATATGACATATGTATAATGCAGCAAAACAGCAGTTAGTGGGCAGTGCTTTTATAGTTAGCCAGTTGTACCTAGTCACCTGATTAAATTTTAGTTTAGATTTTTTTTTTTTAAACACATGTAAGGAAAAAAACTTTGCTTTTGTCTTGTACTTAAAAACAGAAAAGTAAATCTCAGGAAACATACAGCTGTGCAAATTTCTAATCTCTCACTTGGGCTTTGAAGCTTAACAACCACACACCAAACTGTATACTGCTTGTGGTTTCAAGACTTAGAAGCAATGAACTCTTGTTTCCTATCACAGATGTGACAGTCACCTGCTGAATCACCAAAACCATATACTGGCACACACACATTTCTTCTGAGCTATTTCCCATTCACTTGCTTGTCCTGGTACATCTTCCTTGATTCTTCAGAAAAAAAAGTCAACAAGAAGTGCACACTGGTAAATTGTAACTTATGATCAGACCTATTAATATGATACTGCTTCAGCCACAAAAAGGGGAGGAAAAAAGGCTTCCTAATTTTTGTGAGGTGAGACATGAAAAATCAAAGAAGAAAGTGACATAATTTAATTCCTTGTGGAATGAGATCTATGGGAAGTTGAACCTAGATTAACAGCATCCTACTTCTGAGCCTTTGGTTCCTAAAACCAGAGTTTTCTCATCCTATAACAATTTTTCAATATGTTAGAACAAAGCAAAAGCTAATCAGATATTACATATTGTTTAAGAAACAGCCATTTGTTAAGCTTTTGATTTGTAGAAAAGACGAGTTAATACCAACTAGAAAAGGACAGCTAATACCATAGACTATTTTAAAAATAAATCAACAATTCTGAAATAGTTAAACCCTTCACTTAAGAAAAAAATCATATTGAAATAACTGTTCCTTTTTATACATCAGTATTAATTTTTATTGTAAAGCCTAGGAATCTAAAGTGGTTTTAAATTCCATTTAAAGTTCCCAGTTATTTTCTTATCCATCAGTTTCATTGGGGAACTCAGCTCACACAAACTTGGACCTGGTACTCAAACATTAACTCAAATCCTTTTTTTTTTCCTACTGAAACAATGCCTTAAATTTATCTTCACTGAACTGATGGCTCAATGGCAACTTCATAGAATTTTTGCCTGGGGAATTTCTCTACAATTTTAGCTGAAAAACCAGAAACTGTCAATTATATTTCATACACGAAAGAGGACAGTTTCTTCTACAAGTAAAAGGCAATGTTGAATTTTGCAACTACTGCATTAAAAGGGTATGGAAGTGGGTTTGGAAGGTTTCTTTACAAGACCATTCAATTCCAACTCTTGCTATATAAAAATATTAATAAATAAGCACTTTCTAACAGAAATATCTCATATTTGAATTGAATGAGGAAAACATACACTCCACCAAAGGAGGTGAAGTTGTATTTTTACACCAACTGATAAGTTTCCAGCAATTTGGCAGAAGGCTTTCTGCAATGACTGAAATACAGCAAGGGAATCAAGTGAGCTTTTGGAGGATTGCTTCCTTTCCAGACCAAGACTGTCTTTTCTCTGCCTGGGATACAGGAGTTACTTTCAGCTTATTTCACTGCCAGAGCCCATGGACTTATCTTGTTAAAAGCCACATGCATGTCCTTGGTCTGAAAGATGATTCCTTCCTTGTCCTTTGCAGAAACCTCTAGTCACCCCCTGAACTTCCCAGGCTGCCACTGAGATTGAGAGCGAGACCTCAGTTGTACTACACAGGGGGGAGAGGAATGGCTCGCTTGGGACAGAACTGGAGAGATTCTCTGGAGAGACACTAACTCACCAGCTTGGTGACACAAAAACAACATTGAAGACCCCGTAAAAATCAAGGGAAAGAAAATTTAACTGCTCTCCTGCTGTCCACAAACCCAAGCACCCTTCATAAAAGGGCTGTTTGTCTATTTGTCAGGCATGATTTGCCCCTAGCCTCCAGATGAGACAAGTATTCTCACCGGATAAAAGCTGAGGAAGAACTTCCTCACTTAACTAAGGAGAAGCTTTTTCACAGTAGGACAGCCATTTTACAAGAAGCACTGAGGGATTCAGTGAAGCTGATAGTCCTAAAGCTAAAGGAAATTTATTGCAAGAGTTCTTGCACAGGGCTTGCTGTCAGCTAATATGGATCAAGACAAACAAGGGGAAGGGGGACACTTCAGAAATACACAGGCTAATACATTCCTAAAAACTCTTATTCCTGGGGCTCAAACCCTTCCTGCAGGAGATCATTAAGTCCTGAGTTTTACCTTCAAATGATGATGAGGTAAATGAAGAGGGGGATGATTTTTTTCCCTTCTACATCACTAGGTATAACATTAGCATCTACGCCACCTGATAACACACTGACAAGGAATTCATATTTGCATTGCTATCCTTCTGAAGGATCAGCTACAAACACACAATTACGTAACTCAACATCAGACCTACTAATAGGCTTCACCTGTCTACATAGTTTCCCATTAACTAGGTCAAGAAAGCATACTAAAAAAAGCCTTCAGTATCGATGTGCTGTATGACACCACACACATTTCAACATCCTTTAATGTGATCAAATCAACAGCCTGGTCTCTGGTAAGATATTACACATAGCACCATAGAGAGCATGACGGTATCAAAGCAAAATTCAGAGCAGCTGTGAGGACAAGCAAGAAAGACTCTTTGTTCTGTTCTAGGCACCTCTCTTATCATTGTCTGGTAAAAATAAACCAAACAACAAACGATAGAAGCACGGAGGAAACTGGGGGCTACCCTTATTTTTTCCTCCAAATAGGTAAAATACAGCATATTAAAAAAAGCAGCATAAAGAAAAGCATCAATAAAGGAAAAAAGATTCTTCAGTTTGTAGCTCAGATAGAGACACCAAGAGGAAAAAGAGAATTCACTCACAAAGCTACTGTCTTCTGGTGGCCCACAGGAATTGTGACAACGAAGTTTGATGGAGAAGTCAGAATATTTGACCAGTCAGGCTGTGGACATACTCCAGTAATTCCTACTTTCTGCAATCAGTTATAACTTCTCTTGAGGGGCCAAGTATGTATATCCTTCAGCTTATTAGATGTTATACAATGCCATGCATAAAGTGTGCAGTAATGTGCAATTCAAAAGGCACATGGGTTGAATTTCAAGAGGCAATTATTCAGTGGAAAAAAATGAACATCTCTTAGTTCAATTAAAAACAGAGTTTTGCATGCATCACTAAGGGCGACTAATTCCTATTTGTAGGTCCCCTTTAATGTTCACAGCTGGTAGGCAGCAAGCCTACATTTTCTTAAAGCAGTTTCAGATAACCATTCTAGTTCTGACAGTTTAGTTCATTTAAGTCTCTAGAATAACTATAGTAGGTTCTATCATTTACATAGTACCTTGTTAAACATCCAGACTGGACACTGCACTGATGAGCAGGAGCTCCCAAGAGACTTTTCCCAGGAAACATTTATCAATACATTACCTGAAACTTTGAAGAGCACTTTTGAAATTCATTATTTTTTAACACTTTTAAAAGAGGTAACTAATAAATTAAACAATTGCAGTAATCAAGCTCTGGTAAATAGAATAAGCTCCCAGTTATCTAGGTGGATTTCGAAGACAATTCACAGGACAATCATTCTTTAAGTAAGTAGTTTATCAAAGCACGTACGGAACAGAAACTGTTTTAGCAGAGGTGAAGTTTTTGTTTACTCAGGAAAAATAAACAATGTTATAACTGGCTAGAACTGTAAACATCTACAGAGCTCAATCATACAAGCATGTCTTATTTCCTGTTTGACTTTATCTGTATTCTGATAAGGAAAAACTAGGGCATTTCTCCCATTGATGAGCACACACAGGAGGAAAACTGCTGAGTCACAAAGGCACAGACAGCAGTAAAAAATATTCCAGTATTAATAGATTGTTTGTACACACTTCTAATGTGTATTCATACCGAAGCATTAAATAACTAGGACATATTTCTAAGGTCATAGTCAAACAAGCCATACTTCTTCAAATTCAGATGGATGAATCATGAAGCCTGTGGAAGACACATGTTGAGAGCCCAGTGCTACTTCTAATTACAATTCTCCACTCAAACTGTCCTTGGAGGAGGGAGCAACAGTTGTGGTGATTTGTGTAACAAAACCAAAAAGCTCCAAATCACATTATCTTTAGGTGCTACAGTACAGCAATAACATTAGCAAAGATTACAAGACTTGGAATACACAAGCCAGAGAAGCAGTGGTACTTCCTGAGGCCAGGCTTTTTTTTACCTTGCTACCTGTACTGGGTTTGAATGTCATACAACGGTGTCAATCTCCAGAATGCTGATGTTGTTAGAACAGGATAAATTATATTTTAGGCTCTGATCTCGTAAACAAGAGCCAGGAATCCAGAGCAAAGCCCAGAACAGTATGCTTAAAACTAATCTTCCTATTAACAAGGGCTACAGAGAAAAAAAAAATGCTTTGCATACTGGGATAGGGCTTTCAAGAAATTTTACAACAGCTCTGTGGTACATAAGAGGCTCCTACAATGACTTTTCATATGCCTTTGATTAAATAATACACATAGGGCAGAGAAGAAGAGATAACCTTTCATTTCTCTTCCTTGCAAAGGGAGTTCTAACAATCATTAACATCAATCACTGAAATACCAGAATGTAACAGGGAAAGAAAATCCAAAGAACACAATAACTGTTAGCATTTGTACTGGTTCCTCCTCTTATCCTACAAACACAGTGACATTTTAAGCTCTTACTTTGCGATATAAACAAAATTTTCAATTTTAGATGTTCAGTTTGGGTTATATCAAATTGCATCAATCCATGGCGGAATAGAGCTGCCCAGCCGCATCAGACGCCTAGTGACACAGCACTCCTAAAAATAAAAGCTAAGACTGTGAAAACATACACATTTTGAGATTTAGGGTGATGTCACAGCTACATGGCTCTAATCATCGTTTTTGAAGATCAGAATTTAGGACTTCAAAGCTTAAATCCCTACTTACCGTCTGTTACGTAAAATACAGGCTAAAATAGTCTGTAGCAGACAGTCCCAAATGCTCAGTGTGAATCTCAGGGGATTGGGGACAAGGGGGGACATTTGGAGAAAAAAAAAAAGAAAAAAGGAGGCAGTGAAAGAACACGCGTGGATTAGGAAATAACTTGAATGGTATGATAGTCTGATACTGAAATAACTATACAATTCCAAGGTTCATATTTTGTAATAACTTTGGACTTGGGCCAGAGGGGAAGAGAGTATAAAAGGAAGCAGTTGGTTTGTTTGGGTTGGGGTTTTTTTTCCCCGATTATTTTTTTTCCTCCAACTCTCAGACAAGATTCAAAGAAGCTCAATCAAAACTGTGAAAATTAATTTGTGTGCATGGTGTAAAATACCAGATACAGAACAGCTAGTTAGAGAACAACAAAACTATATTTATTTTCTACCTTGGGTGTAAAAAATAGCTTAAGACAGAGTCATGAAACAAATAATACTAGCCAAGTTCACTAGAAGCTGCTGGCAACAGTAAATTCCTATGCATCCTAACATCCACATAAACACTCAGAAGCAGTAAGTGCAGCCTAACTCCACTGCTCTACAGGGCTTTAGCTTTTCCTAGTGTGGAGGTCAAGCACCTACGTATGCAGCAACAAGAGGGAAAGGAGGTAACATGAAAGGGAAGGAACACTTTCAAAAAAATACATGAGGAAAACTGCATTAGACAGACAGGTAAAGATGGTAACTGTCTAAAATAAAAGCAAGTCAGGACAGAACTACTGTCTTATCCTGGTCTTATTGGGTTGTGTTTAAATGATTTTTGTACTTTCAGGTTTCTGTTCCAGACTACCACCTGACACTTGGCAGAAAGGCTATGTATATCTGCTAGACTGGAAATATGTTGCTGCCCTTCTCAGTGTGACAGAATAAATACATTGTCTCTCACTTTGCCTGTCTTTCCCATTTGTACATCTTAGCCATACTCTCCACAACAGAAACCACATGCTGTCTGCTCTATGCAGCACATAGTATGATAGAAAAGTGGGCATGACAGGAAAAATACATTATCAAAAAATATATTTTATATGATGACAATGGCTGCACTGCAAATTTAAGCTATACTATGCCAAAGAATGTGTGGTAATTATTATACAAAGCAAAAAAAAAAAGAAAAAAAAAAGGCAATGCAAACTTACTGGAAAAAAAAGTCTTAATTAGTTTGTTATTGCTGTGCTTGCCAGAATCACTAGCATCCCACATAAGAAACCAATTCTAAAGTAATTTTGAGCGGAAACTTTCTTCTATAAATGTAGAATACTGCCCAATAAGCAAGAGGGGGGAAAAAAACATACTTTAAACCACAGGAATTCTTAGTGTAATGGATGAAAGGACAATTAATAAGCAACATGTTGAATTTTGTTTCTAATGTATTGATAGGCGCACATGGCACAGCTACTTCATTTTAGATTCTGCCAGCCTCTCCTTTATTCTCAGTACACCTTTAAAAAGAAAAATCATGCCCCTTACATTAAAGTGATCAGTCATACAAACTCTGCTTTTAACCCTTTAATCTGTTTCAGCAAAATCCCAAGAAGAACAATTATGAAAGATTTTCCTCACTGCAGTAAGGTATTTAAGTGATTATCAATTCATCCTATAAGGACAAAACTTGGAGGCAAAAGGGTTTTTTCCTTTAGTATGCATGGGAAACACAGGTTATGTTAAATGATTGTCCAGTTGTGCTCCAGATGCTGAGCTCACACTAACCTGCACCAACACAAAGAGCTGCTGTCCCATGTTCTACTTTGTATTTTCCACTGCTGACTGCACACACACATGGGCACTTAACATCAAAGTGAACTGAAATAATACCAGGACAACACACAAAGTCTTTTCTGATTGTCAGCAGACACCTGTCTGATTCATCCCAGTCTCTTATAAATAAAAAGCTTGCCTTAAGCCACTTTCAGAAAGTATCTTACATGCACAAAATAAACACTCCAGCGGTGATTTAAGCTAACCTGCTTGACTTTGAGGACTGCTAATCCACTTCAGTACAGCAGGTAGAACTGCACAGCTGAGAAGACACACCACCCTAAAACACTTTTTAGCTTTGACTTGCCACACAAGACTTCATAAAGAAACAGACTTAAGACTCACTATTTTAATCCACTATTGCCGTTTCCTTCTCGAGTCAAGGTGAAATTTGTACATATAAAAGCATGCCAAAGTGCCTGACATGGGGATACAGAAAGCCTTCTGACACTATGTGCTCTTGAGACTAACCTGACCATACTAAACTAGTGTATCTAGAGGGTCACTTAGCAGCACAATAACTTCCCAAACAGAGAAAAACATTCAAAAGCAACTGCTTAACAGAATACAATCACCAACACAAGGAAGTAAAATCTTTTGAGGTTGTGGAAGAGAAAAATGCCTACACATCTTTCCTACAATCTGAAATACAGCAAGCATGAAGAGGTCTACAATATTTCAGTAGACACTATAGAAAAAACTCACCTGCCTCTGGCTCCAGAGAACATTCTGTACCACTGTACCATCTTAATGACTACAGTCAAGGGAAGGTGTTCTTTGGTGGTGTTTTATGTTTTTATATATACACACACATATATATATAAACACACACACTTAGCTTTTAAAAAACCTTGTAGACAAGGTTTAAGCAAGGCACATTTATTCAAATTGATGCAATTTTTTGAGATGTCTTTCACAAAAGAGTTCTTTTTCTCCCCCCAGATTTCCGCCTTCAGAAAACAGACATTCACTCTAGATTATTTAAACTTGGAAAAATGCAAGTGTTTTCTTTGAAAAAAAAATCTATTGTTACAGCAAAAACTTGGGTTTCCTTTCAAGCAAGATCATATGATTACACGTTTATATTTTACTTTCCGCAGGAATTCACACACCCCCCATTTGCATCCTGTTATTCATTTAGTGCTTCCCTTCACTTCAGCATGCTGCGTTAATAAACTGGAGCTTTGGCTCCGTCCAGGCACTCAAGGTGACAATCGGTGCTCACTCTTGCATTTGTCACATTTATTCTACAGGGTTTTCTGTATATATTCAACTACACAACACACTCTTCCAAAAAAGCCCTTCTGAGAAGCAGTGCATAGACAGATCATGAAAATCAAACCTAGGGGTTTTTGGAGGTTTTTTTGCTAATTCTGTTCTTAAAAGCACTAATTTTTCTTTTGGAAGGTGAATTTCACTGAAATAGATTCCATGTTATTTAAGACAACTAAAACAGTAGAAAGATTTTTCACTGCTGTGTCTGCCAGTCATAAATTGGTTACTTTTGTTTATCTTAAGTCATCAATGTTAGTCTTTAAATGCCTTCAGACAGAGACTGATGACTAACCTGATTTGCAGTCCTACAATACAAAGGCCTGAAAAGAAGTAGCAAAAGGACTTTTCCTGCTAATAAAACCCATTAAGACAACTTCTACTGAAGCTGTTCTATCTGAAGGTGTATTTTTTTTTTCCCTGAAGAGAAATCATAGCCTTACATAGCCTTAAACTTTATTCCAGGACCTTCAAGTGCAAATTGGGCAGAAGAGGCAGCAAGAATAAAAATCAAGCAGATCCACTGCACAAGAAACTGAGATGAGAAATTAAGATTTGCTATTATCACTCCATCCCAACTAAGACAAAAAACTTGCAATCTTGGATTTATTTCAGAAAACATAATTAAAACAACCACAACAAAGCACATTTCATTGAGACTAGAATTTCTTCAATTCACCAAGAGAACACAGGAAACCAAAATAATTTCTTTTACAACAGTCTACCTGAGATAACATCTTGCAAAGATTTTCATGAAACTGAGGTGCCAAGAGAACTCTCATTTGATGAAAGAAAAGATTTTCATTTGAAAAAAAAAAAAGCTGCTAGAAATATATGGCCATCTCTAGCCTTAGAGTTAGACTTCATACTAAAAACTGTCCTGAACAAGCACAGAAATCAGGACACTTGGATACATTATTCAAGCAATAAAACAGAATATAAATTTACAAGCATTAATAAACCAAAGCCAGTTGACACAATAAATTAAAACAAACACTCTGTACTCCTGCAGGAAAAACTGGAACTATCTTAGACAGGTTTCTTGAGTCCTTTCATCTGTGTTTTAGAGGCTGAGACAATCTTAAACTGATGAGGACAGAGGTTATTTTAATGTCCAAAAAAAGTTTAAAAACAACCTGAAGTTTAGTATCAACTTCATTGCAATCAGGATTCTTCAGCTACAGCTGATCAATAAAATTTCATCTTCAATATAATAATTGCAAAATCTCAGTGACTGCTAAAAGAAAAGGACAATTAATTAAATACAAGCATCTTGCTTTATTCCTGCAATGAAAAGGATCAGACTATGTCTGCCTTTGAAGAAACTGGCATGAAGCCAACCAGTGCATCTCACCCTACAGAGCAGCTCAGGTAGCAAAGGAGAGAGAGGGACAGGACTCCTAGGCCAGCTCTGACGTGACCAAGGACACACAATTCTGACCCTGTGACTACTCTGAGTGCTGCTGTACTACCCTTGCCAGGACTGGGGTCAGTGCACACCTGCCCACATAACTGGAGAACCTCAGTTGTCGTTTTAATGCCTCAGGTCCTGCATTAATCAGGGCTTGGACACAGGAGAGATTGTCTCTATTCTTTACAAGTCACCTTTGCAATAAACTGTAGGAAGGGGCAGTGTTAATTACTTTATATCAAAGAAAAATATTTTTGATGTATCATTAAGCAAAGTACAGTTCCCAAAATATGGGAACTCGTATCACATATATTGAAACAGTAATAGTTGTACAAAGGCAATTTTCACAGGGGGAAAAGAGAAATCTCTTGGGTATCTTTGACAATCTGATGAAAAGGACTGGAGGACTCATTAAGGGCAATATTACTTCCAAATGCACGGCATTGAAAGGCTGGTGACCTAAATGAAATATAAGTAGTTACATTTGGTTTCAAGAAAGTGGAAAGCTTACTTTACACAGTTACATTGTATATATTCACGCAACTGGAGTTTCCATTAAAACACAGATAAATTTAACAGTTTTAAGTACTTAAACAGCTGAAATAAACATACAGCATAAAATGAATTTTACGAGCAGTTCAAACCCAAATAAATTCCCAGTGCTTACCGTCAAAAAAACTTTTAGCTCTCAGGTAACTGACGCTAAGCCTAAGCACAGACAGCTTATCCAATTTGGCGATAACATCTTGAGGGAAAGGCAGCAGGCTCGCCAAGCGGTCCAGCTCCGCATTCAGGCGGTCCCTGTGCCTCTTGGATGGATTGGACTTGACTCCTTCAGCTGCGGACGGCTTTACACTGTGGCAAAAAAACAAACGCAATGTAAATGCCAGGTCTGCTGCAAAATGAAGGCAAATATTTGCCAAGACTAAAGTTACAAATTGTAACATTCCCAAACTGTAACAACCAAAATGTTTTCCCAAGTGACTTCCTTTCCTATTGGAACAAAAATTTTAACCTAAAATGCCTTAATCTCCCCTCCAACACACACACTGTTAAATGAACCAGTTTGAGACCTCTATTTGAACTCGCAATGAACATGTGAAACCTTTGAGATTCAGCACTTTTTATAAAAGGCTTTCAACATTTTCAGTCAAATTCCATTTGAATTCTTCCTAATGATAGCATCCCAAGTACGTCAACAACCTTTAGTAATATTTGTGTACAAATAAATTTGACAGTACACTTTTTCACTTCAATAACAATTTCTCACAGATGTGCTCAATTTCTATCAGTTTGGAACAGGCTATTATTAATTGAATTCAACAAAAGCTTCAGTAAGTTGCTAGGCATCCAAAACTATACAGAAAACCATGAGATATGGCTCAGCCAGCATGTAAAATCTTTGTAGGACCTCATCCTTTAAGTCACCTCTCAGCTGAAGGCATTTCATTTGAGTACAGCATAACAAAAGCATGCCTTTGTACCTCACAAAGAACAATTGTAAAAGCTTTGTGTTATGAATTACATAATGAAGGTTTTGTAAACTTGCTATTATCCATTCATATCCACCCTGAGCTCCAATTCCAGATACTTGGATACTCACACCTTCCAACATACACAAAAGTCTGGGAACAGGTTTAAACCCCTACTCATTTGAATTGCAATTAGTCATTACAAGCCAATATTGAAACCAAATAATTTATCTGCATAAACCATAGTTCATTTTATGTTCTTTATTAAACAGTTTTCTAATTAAAGAGTGACTCATTGTCGCTTTTCCAGTACTGCAGTTCTACGTGAGATCTACAGCAGTTATCAATTTCGCTTCTCTTACAGAAGTGTTCATTCTGCAAGATTCATCGCTCAAAAATACTGAGCATAAAGACATTCAGCAGCTAATTTCTTCTGTAGTTCATTTAGTCTACTCCCAACTGTCATCCTTACATCAATTTTATGATGAGCAATTGCAGAAGCACAAATATTTTTGCCACTGCTTAAACCATACAGAAAAATAATTTCATCTTGTGTTTTCAGTCAAATGAGTACTGATAGAGCAGATATTCTTATTTTTAGCTTGGTTTTACTTTATATTTCAATTACACTTCTTGTTAGTTTAAATTCAAGCCTTCTTTTTACAGCCACTTCTTATTCAACTGTTGCTTGTCAAAAACTTGCACTTAAGTCTGGCTGCCTGCTCCCCAGCACTACAACTGTCCTTTTCCACATTAAAGGAGCCTTATGTGGAACCTGGCAATGTGAAGATGCCATAACACAAAATGTTGCTAACAGACAGAAATATGATATTCCAGCAGAAATTACTTCCCAGATGGATAAAGTTAAACTTGCTGCAGAGTAAATATTGTAAATTAGTAGTGCTTTATCCTAAAAAACATTTGAAAAGTGGGCAAAACAGCTGAATCAAGAATTACGAAAATTCTTCCTCTTGGGAAAAAAAAAAAAAAAAATAGGCTCATCATCAATGGCAATGGATGACAAAATAACTGCTTGGTTAGATGTGTGCTTCAGTCACAAACCACAACTTCAACACCAGCAGTTCACCAAATTCCCAAGTGAACATTAAACTTGAAATAATTTAGCAAGGTTTTCTTCATATTCTCACATGCTGGCAGAATATGAACTTGTACAAGCCATATGATTAACGAAACTTAAATATAGCCCTAAAAAAAATACAGTTCAAAATCATCAGGCACTAGCAGCAACATTAAAGGGTATTTCTTAAATGTTTCTCATGTATTAGACAGTTTCTAAATGTAGAAATAAAATGATAGATTTCAAACATTAAGCACATAACAGCTGTATAACAAGCAGTGAACAGCTAACTACTATCAAATCAAAGCGATCTGCTTCTGAAAAGCAGAGGACTCCATAGAAACCATTCAACGCATGCAAAGTTTATGAAATAAATCGGCACTAAGTAACAGGCTTTATCTTAACAACTGTCCCCTGCTTTGCTTTAAACTTGCAATTGACAAAGTAGTTGAAACTATGTGCAACTGTGCTGTCATCTTATCAGATTGTCAGTTAGATGAGATTGTTTTTCTACTTTAAATTCACTTTCTAAAGATTTCTATTACTTTTAACTAGCTCAAGGTATTTCTGAATACTCAGTTACCAGTATTTGCGGCATAAATATTGCCATATTCTCTCCCCTGAAATCAAACATCGATTATCCCTAATTTTCCCCTTTGTCACCCAACTAAAATTCATTATATAAAAATGGATCCTTCGGTGACGAAGGGAATAAGGACGGAAGTGCCATGGGCATAAGCAGCAAGCTAAACGATTTTCCATCCACTTACATAAACCCCTGATGCTAAAGACAGCCAAGCTTCAATGCAGAAAGTTATCTTCAAGGCAAATTATGTGTGATGGCAAGATTAAATCCATGCATGTGCTTCATTTAAAAGAGAAAAAAACCAAAAGACTAAAAGAGAGAATGTATTTCAGCTGATCTCTCCATTCTTAGTATTCTACCTTTCATAGGAAATCTGAATTCCCTAAGCAAAGGCAAGAGGTCTCTGTACACTCAGTGCCTCTGAACTGATCTGCAAATCTTATTGCCCAACAGCTGCAAGACAGGCAAGAACACTTAATTTTTGACTTAACAATTTTAAAGGATTTGCCAGCACAACACCAGCTGACTGCTGTTTTCACAGGTCTGCTACGGAATATTTAATCAGAAGTTTTCACTGCACATGCTCATCATGTGCACCTTCACAGACATTAACACTAAATTATTAAAGTGCACAATTACCTGAGTCTTAATTACTATCAAAAGGCCAAATTAAGTTTCAATATTTACATTTATTTTAAAGGGAAATTGAAGCAGTTTCTGAGAAAATGCTAAGAGAGCACAAGTGTATTTTGTTCATGACAACATAAAACACTGAGGAAAAGAGTAGAAAACCCCACAGCCAAGCACTGAAAAGCATGATTCCTTAGTAACCAGACTGTAGTGTGAAATGAAATCAGAGAATAAAAGAATGTGCAAGAAGAACACTAGAGATACACAGCCATGTTTTTAAAAAACCTATTTTGTTAAAAACCCCTAATTATTAGTTCATCAGAACTGTCTTACTGCTTAGGAAAGAAGGACATAAGGAAGAACATGCAAGTCACCTAACTAATGAATTTAATCTTCTCGGCTTTGAATATTTTCATCTCATATTTAATAGTACATGCAATAACATATGTTCTCCTTATGCATAAGATTTCAGAGAGTGGAGGCCAGGTATATGAAATCAGTTATCACTAAGCAAGTAATACAATCCTAAAAATATTCTCTATTTACTTTAGCACCTGAAAAATACTTCTAAGCATTTACTCTTATTTCCCACACACAATTTACAATTACTGAAAATTCAGCTGATTATTTCTTTGGAAACAACAGATAAGACACAGACTATGAACTTCTTAGATTTAAAGGTGCTGTCAACCAATCTTGAAGGGGCAGAGACCCTTTGCAGTGGCTCTTTCAGCAGAGGCTGAAACCAGTCAAGATTCAAACTGCTGAAGGGATAAAGTTGTTTTACTAAAAACACCTGAAGCAGTGACCTGCTACTCATCTGATGCTGGGCTACTGTTAGTCCTCCAGCAGTAAATAGTTTTAGCTTGTTTGGGTTGGTTTGGTGCATGAAGGACTCAACCAGAGTGATAGAAACATCCAGAGCACTAATCAACAATAAAGGTTTGACACTCAGTTTTAACATACCTCAATACTTTTTGAGATAATAAACCAAGATTTCTTGGAAAAAATAAACAAAAAATTATGTTCCTGTCTACTGACCATGTTACCTATACATGTACACCTCCATTTGCTGCAGACTCTCTTTCTAAAAAGTATATTTTTGCAAGAAACATTAACCAAAACCAACCAATTAAAAAACTCCAAAACCTTAAAACAAGTGACTTTTAAGTAGCAGTCTACATGTAACATACAGCTACCTCAAGACTGACAAATACGTATAAGAAATTATGCTACACATGACAATAGTCTTATTGCTTCCATTTCAAATAAGAGGTGAAAACTGCTTTGTAGCAGATACTGCTTTACACAAAGGAATATTTCAAAGATTATTTTTCTTTTCTGATAAACTTCCTTTTTGAAAGCTTATTCTGGCACTTATTGTTTGTTTGCCTTGAAAGAACACATAAATAGTTTCAATTTTTTTAAATTAAAATGTCTCTGCTCTGCTTTCTAACTTTATTAGGACTACTCATCATTAAGGATCAACCAGTCAAAGTTCTGGAGTAGTAATATAATAAATCTATTTGAGATAACATAGAAGAAAACCCTATCATAATTTTAAAATATAGTTTACTAAATAAACAAATCATTATGCTTTTTGCCTCTCCATAGTATGAAACATTTAACACTCCCCACCCCATTCCTTGTCTATTACATTTATCCAGTTATACAAAACAATTCCTATCCAAACACTGAAAAAATAAAAGAAAAACAAACCACATCAGAGCTAGTAGGCAGAAAGACCTAAAAACTGCAAGTTGAAGCTGTACTTACATAATACCTTTCAGCTCATGTTAGAATCTATCTGCACTAAACCCCACTTCCATAAAACTTGCATTTCCTTCCCTCCAACTAAAATACTAGTATATCAGTTCACTTAATAATCATTAGCCAAAGAAATTCAAGGTTTGGAATAAAAGACAACAACAGAAAGCAGGGGACACACAGTGCTCCCCAAGCCTCAGGGGGGAGTGAAAAATCCCCCCAACCCTGCTGCCACCAGGGGGACTCACAGGGTTCAACCCTTAAAGAGGGAGGAAATTGAAAGACTCCAAGGTATTGAGAAAGTGATTTCTGTAGCATATTACAAGCAATTGGAGTGCACATGTTCTGCATCTTTTTTTCTCTTCCCTTACATGACAAGATAACAAGATGAATTGCAGGAACAGTTGACTATTATGTTCCCCCGCAATTGCTTTTCTTTTTCAGCTGCAATACTGTAATTCCCGACTGAATCAAAAAAGCACATTTCAACACTTGGCACTGTCAGACAACAGCCTGTGATTCCCTCTCAAATTCTGTTCTCTACAGGGCACACAGTAAAAATTGGGAGCTGTAGGGAGTAAGTTTCTTAAATTGTTATAGAGTTATGACAATGGCTTTCATGAGTTATTTGTACCTGAAACAAGAAGCATTTCTCCTATTTACTTTTTTTCCTATGGCAACTATAGCATTATACTTAGACCCCCTTCCATTTCTATAAGCTATCTGTCTCCACAGATTTCTCATTATTATGCTCAATTGAGAATTACATATATGGCAAATAAAACATTAGAAATATCAACAGATACAATCTCTTCTATAAAATATAAATTATACTAGTCTCAGCAATATATCACCTCTTTTTTTGTTTGTTTATTTTTGAATAACTGAATTCTGCTGAGAGAGGGAAAAATCAACTTCAAAAAGATGAAAATGACAGCATCAAACCTTGATTAGCCAGCACCAAGTACATCTTTCCTCTCTGCTGCAATCACTTGAAAAAATATTATTGCCTGTCTCACTTTTTTTTGGCCTAAAGGTGTGGTCTGTAAGTAGTTATGTGAGAAATCAGAGCCCTCTGACCCACTAGCAATTTCTCCAAGGCTGGCCCAAGCAGCAACCAAACAGCATAAGACATTTTGAGAAGGAAAAAAGCACATGAACAGGATAAATGCATTAAAAGCAAGATAAATGTCTTACATAAAAATAATTTCCAGTAATCCAAGCAAGGTGGGTTAATAATCAACCTCCACTTCAATTACAAGTGAACTAACTGTTTCAATATGAATACTTTTATTTTGAGAAGAAACTTCTCCCTCAGATCCTAAGGCAAAGTCCCTCAATAGATAAAAAGCTCCCATTAGTAATAAAGCTTCAAGTTCAACTAATCACAGCAGTTCAGCCAACTTACATAACAAGAAGATACAGGGGAAAGGATTACTTACACAGACACTACAGTAAGGTTAAACAAAAAGGTTTCACATCCTCTAGCCAAGGCTAACCAAAATTTAATAACAAGCCAGACATTAAGCGATCTCACCCAGCAAGGCAGAATACCTCACCCTTTCACAATCAGAACCATTTGCCTTTAGCTATTAGTAGGCTACAAACGCCACCAGTACATTTCATTTCCTCATGAACAAACACTGATTTCATTCTTAAAAATCCAAATATGAAGTGTGAATTTAATTAGGTACTTCTACATTTTTATTTGGAAATGAATGGTCTAAAAAGCAGACATAGGTCTCTTCATAATTAATGCATTTTCTAGCGGGGGAATTAAATATATATACACTTTTAAACTGTTTTTTTCTAATTTGTGGGGTAAGAAAAACCAAGCTACATACATGCAGTCATTCTAACAACTCCAACCGTAAAGAAGCAAGCATTCAAGCTAATTCCCTTTGCCCCAAGACAGTTGTCTGCTGTGAATCTAAGAACATGTCATTCATAATACAATTTCATCAAATATTTCTCTTTTTTTTCCTGCTTTTGCAGTCCTTGCAGTTATTTTACATCTACGGAAGTAGCCCACAGAAATGCACGGGGATTTTTTGAGCTTTGCTTGTTTTTCTTGCAACTCAGTAGTTTACCTTTGCTACTTTTTATGACCTATAGATTCTTGACTTTCAGTTGAAAGTGCAAGTTAAACATCTCCTCTAGCCTAAAAATTCCCCTCTCATGAGAGCAACGTTTTAGCAAAGCATATAAAACCTAGGATGGAAACCTAAAGCAGGTGCATCACACAAAATTACTCTGGCACAAAGCTGTTCCCACAGTTTCAAATATTTAAACTAATTAACAAAAAGCCACCACATAGCCAAGCTTTTTTTTTTTTCCTCTCTCCCCTCTTTCGACTGGTCTACTGCCCATGGGTTTCTTTGGCTCTGCACAAATAAACGCATCTCATTTCAGTCCTCACAGGCAGGCCCTAAATGGTGGGAACCGGCCAAGCCTTTCCCGGCTCGGACCCCGCGCTCCGCACAGAGACACCTGAGCGGGCCGGCGGCCGCGCGGTGCGGAGCGCTGCGGATGCGCAGGGGGGAGCGCGGCACCCACCCCGGCGGGGCGAGCGCAGCCACCGCGCGGAGCCGTCACCTCAGATGCCTCCCAATCTAGGTCAGCCGGCTGCGCCGCGCTGCCGGCACCGCTCCCTCCTTCCACCGCCGCGACCCTCCGCACCCCGACACTCCCTTCTTCTTTTTTTTTCGGGGTGGGGGAGAAAACCCTAAAAGCAGTAACAATCCTGCCGGCACCCCGAGCCACCAGCACCCCCGGGCGCCCTGCACCGCACCGCCCCACGGCCGCCCCCGCCGGGCCCCCGCGGC
>VXAC01007212.1:803624-891559 GCA_013399225.1 Rhipidura dahli
GGGATGGGGTGGGGATGGGATGGACAGATGGAAAAACCCCGAGCCTCTGGTGGCCGGGCAGCGAAGCGAGGGGGTCTCCCGCGGCCAGTGAGAAGGAAGGTCAGCTCCGAGCGCTCAGTAGCCCCAATAACAGAAAATAATCGTGGGGGGGAAAAAAAATCACAGCGTTCACGTTGAAAGACAAATGACACCAGCGCAGTGGCACCGTGAGGCCCATGTCTGTCACTCCCCCGCCCCGTTCACCCCCCTTCCCGCATCCGCCGCTCTGACACTGTCACAGCCGCAGGTCGCCCCAGCAGANACACGCGACCTCCCAAAATAGGGGGCAAATGAGGGAGAAGCGCAAAGGCACCGGGCTCCACCGAGGACAAGGACAGCAGGACACCTGGGGACAGAATGGGAAAACTGGAGGCAAGGTTGTCTCTCGCCGAGCACTGGGAGGACCGGCGGGTCTCAGTGACCGAAGACGCGGCTCATTAGGTGATGAATCTCTGAGTTATCAAACTGACATTTTCCGCTAAACGCTTGTTTCAAAGGAAACTCACTGCCAGATTGCTGACTAGTAAAACCATCCGAGGAGAGCCCCGGTGCCGCTCTGACCCGACATCGCTTCCCCCGCCCGTTCTCTCCCGCCGGTCCCTTTCGCCGCCACTGCCGCAAGCATCAGAGCTCTTCCCTCCCCTGGAATAACCGCAATAAATTTTGTCTCAGCGCTAAACTTGAGAACCAGGGAATCGCCCTGTGTAAACACAGGTTGTTCGCGGTCACGGCTGAGACGAGAGTCGGGAAGAGCACCCTTTTCCCCTTCCCAGCGCACCCGCTCCCCTTGGGGACGGCTCTGCCCCGCCGCCGGACCGCGACCGCTGCTGCGGGCTCGACCCCGGCCCCGCGGTGCGCTCCCCCGCAGCCACCGCGCCCAGCGGGCGGGAGGCCGGGGCAGTGTCCGTGGTGCTGCTCTGGCTGCCCGTCCGCAGGGGCTGCCCGGGCTGTCAGCATCGCACCAGCGGCGGGAGGCTCGCCCCTTGCTTCGCTGCTTGCTGGAGTCCCGGTTACACGGGCGTTTCGGCTCCGCTCTGCCGTCGGAAGAAAGCGGTGGCCCCGGTGCTACCATACGGCAAAAACCTGGGGCTGGAGCGCGGCGCCCGCCCCGGGGCACAGCGGCTTCCCCGGGGTCCCTTTCGGGCCGGGCCGTGCCCCCCTGGGTCCCTCCGCGGGCGCTGGCGGCGGACACGGGCAGCATAGCACGCACTTGGTTATCAGCTTAATTGCTCGGGTTTAGTTCCCTGCCATCCTGTGCCAGGGGCAAAGTACACTGAAGCCACAACAGGCAGATAACATTAATTTGACTAAACCTCAACGATGCTAATGGGCTTGTCAGATGCCAGGGATTTGTCAAATGATGCTTTGCAGAAATAAGTCTTCAGAATACAGCAGTTTTGGAAAAAAAAATATATATATAGTAAGAGAACCTTATGCCTTATGAGGTCAGTGCCTTGCAAACACAGTCCTGCCAACTTTCTGACCATTTTTGCGGAGGATGCCAACTTTTTGGTAGCTTCTTTACTCTGTCCCTTTCCTCTTCATTCTCATCTCTCTTCACAAGATCACACCAGCATCCTAGAAAAAACAAGTAGGTAATACTGTACATGTCTTACTTCCTTCTCTTTTCCAACCCCTCTCTTCTTTTGATTTTAGGGCTGAGACTGCAGAGTCACACACTTTCCTCACTCCATACACATCCATCTCTGGAAGCACTGAGTTTCTTCCATCCTAAATTTCCCAGTCCCTTTCAGTGCTCTTTTCAGCCCCAGCCTCTTCCTATTCACTGGATTTTTTCTGTGTCAACACAAGTGGGCTGTGATCACTCCATACAACATAAATTGCTGATCTGCTTTAATTCTTCTCTTCACTTACATTATCTTTGTGTTGAAAGCTTGCAATCATTGTTCATGCTCCTCTTCTTCTAATTTTTAATTTAATTGCTTCCAGTCTTTTATTCATTCACTGTGAGATTGAACAAAGACTTCTTATTTTCTGCTGGCCCCAAGATCACAACTGTTTCTTGATCTCTCGTGCTACCTAGGTAGCAGAGAGACACCCGTACCTATGCTGTCTTATTTGCTAGCTCCAAATCCCCTGCGGGTTACATGAGCAAGGCAGAGTCCTCCCATGAGGGACTTGATCTCCCAATTCCCTGCTGGGGCCATGGGAATTGCATGGCCCCAACAAGGTACTGTGGTTATTGTTAGCTCCCTAATTTGGAAATGGAGAGTAAGGTAAATGCATGCTGGTAGGCAGAAACCACATTGGGTTTGCAATCAAATCCACTGTCTGTTAGAAATCCACTCCAATGGGGCAGCCACCTATTTAACAGCAAATATGACATTTCAGATGTTCAGCACACAGAGAGTTGCAGAATGCATGGAGAATGTCCTTATGCATCACTGGGGCCTTTTAGGCAGTTAACTAAAAATTACCCACAACTTTTGCAAATAGTTTCTCATCTGATGATCTTACTGTCCCTTTGCCTAATGCACTGTCTCAATATTTTCTATTTGGTAATTTGGGTACAGTAGAGATCTTGTTTCATATTAAGCATAAAACAAGAAAAACTATACAACCATCATTCAGCAATCTTAGAACCTCCTCTACAGTGTATGTTTTTTGTTGGACTTTTTGTTATTTTTTCTTTTTTGAACTAATATTTTGTCATGTTTAACAATATGTTTGGTCTTGCAAAGCATGACTGTGGTTAATGTCATGTGGACAACTAAAAAAGCTTTAATTCCCATGGAGATCACTTCCATGCGTATAATATTCTCATCTCTTCTCATTTTTTCTTTAGGCTACTACCCGTATGTTTTACTAGGTCTAAACCAAGGAACACACCTTCCTGTAATAAAATCTCTCAAACCACTAGCAATTACCTTTCTCCTCAAATCCAGCATTTTTGCCCTTACAGATATGAATTGTGGTTCCAATCAATGATGAGATTTTTAAGAAAAATATGTTTGTGCATCTAGTGAGCTGTGCTTTTCCCCATCCCCAGCATGTCCAGTACCCAGTATGCCTTGCAGTTACCATCCTCTGAAACTCCCAGAGCTCTCACTTGTCAGCAGTCACACCTGCAGCCCTAGCTCCAAAATGAGCTATATAGGTTTTTTCCCACACAATTTTACATTCTGCCCCATTTCTGCATCTCCTGCCCTGAACAGTTCCCTCCTAATTTCTGTCTCCTGGCCTTTCAATCATTTCCTAAGGTGGGGGCTCTTTGAAAAAGGGGACTTTTACTGAACAGACACAAATTCCTGAGTGGGCTGGAGTTTCACAGGGTCACTATGAGACCAACAAAAATCTTGTCATTTGGGAGGAATTTATAAGAATTATAAACACTGCTTGCTGTCTTAGGGTCATCTCTGACTCATTTCTAACTTTTATCCTACTCTTTCTATCCATGGCCAAAATTTTACTTCCCTCAGCCTAATTCTATGTCCTGACTTGTTCTAGCTGTTTGCAGTGCAAATAACACAGAAGAAATCTAGCCTGGTTATCTGTGGTTTCTTTTCTCCTTCCCTGGAGACATGGAAAGAAGACTGATTGAAAACCGTGATTTATGCATCTCAGGTTTTAGGGATATACAGAACTATTGCTCATTTAGCTGTTATTTTCTGTATTCTGCTAAGAAAAAAATATCTATGACAACTCAGATGAGTCTCTTCCTACTCATTTCAGGGAAGTAATCGTCTCTGGAAGTTGAATGAGAGCCAGTGAATCACCTGTATACGGATTCTTTGGTGACTGGGAAGGTCATGCAAACATATCACAGAGAGAAACAGAAAGGATTATTGAGGGAGATTCAACCCCACTTTTAAAACTTAAACAGAAGTAATTATACAGAGAACAAAGAAAATCAGTAATGAGACTAATATTACAGAAGCCTCATTTGCAGGTACTAGTTGAACTGTCTAAGTTTTAATGGGAAAATGGGGTTGACAGGAAACTTCCCCCTCCCTCACCCTGCTATTTATATTTTTGTCAACATAGAACAGAACCACCACATTCTTTTTCTTTTCTCCCATCCAGACACCTGCCTCCCCACTTCTTGCAGGTGCTGCTGATGCAGTGTTTAAAATCACACCCAGTTTCTATTGAGTATTTAACTTAGGGAGCATTTCCAGAAGTTGAAGATCCATGTAAAGGATGAAAAATATTAAATTTAATTAGTATTTGGGCAAGCAGAATATAATCCTCACATAGTGGTTCCTGCTGATAGGTCTTGCTTAATAATGGTGTTTTAATTATTTTAAATTCATTGACTTGTGCTAATCCAATGTAATCTATAGTCTTAATTGTTCCAACAGAGCCCCAGAAAAATTCTCCAGTAGATGAAAAACAAATTTAGACTGTGTTCAAGATTTTTCAACTTGGAAAAGGTTTGGGCAATTAGTAAGAATCATCTGTAAGGCAGGATCATGATTCTGCTCAGATCCTATGATCTATAAAACAAAAAGCACATTGCACTTATAAGTACAGGGATGAAGGAACAATATTATTGTAAAGTATAAAAGTCAGTACATTGCTTAGTATTCTCAGTTTTTTTCTCATGTGCAGAAACAAGTAGAAGAAATTAGTACAGAAACTACTTCTTTGTTCAAGAGAACTCTTTTTTAATCTGAAAGAAAAAAGTTCTGAAGAGCTATACAGCTATAGCAAGCAACTTGAATGAAAATTGCCTGCCTAAAACATTCATCAGTCCTCTTTTACCCAGAAGCATTGAAAGTAAATTTTATTATATAGCTAAAAGATCCTCCATTATTATGACCAAGGACCTTTGTTTTTGTCCTGAAAAATAAATAACCACTCATTACTTTAATCCAGAATAATCCACTCCCAATCAAGTTCTGGAAGGCATAAATCAATCAGTCATAACAAGTCATCTCTTCCCAAGGGCAAGTCAGGATGAGCCAAGAGAACCTCTTAACCAAGACACCAGCAGTTAGACACCTGCATGACTGGCAGCCACTCCTTCCTCCTCCCCTCCTTCCTTCTTGTTGGAGTGAGCTTATGTTCGTCACATGAATATAAAAAGAGTTACGTCTGCAACTACAAACCTATTAAAAGAAAATTACTGGTTTTGCATGTACTGCATGATGTTTCTTACTGTCAAACTACCAAGATCAAAAAATCCATTGTGTTCCAAGGATCCTTCCCTGCCACTGAGGCTGGCACACAAGGAATCAGATCCAGACTACTGTATTTCCTTAGTTTCCAAACTAAGGTGATTGCACACAAACTACAAACAGCCTCTGCCCAGTGCTAGACACTGAACTGCCCCTGGGAATCACGTGGGAATCATGCTGAAGCTGTCTAAAGGATGATTCTAACAATTTAAATCTACCAATGGTTATTTTAACAACCACAACACTTGTTAAATTTCCTAATACAGATTTAACCTCAGAAAACATTTGCGATGCTTTTGGCCACAAACCTGCCAAATCGTGTGCAATTACCAGTATGCAGAAGCAGGGAAGTTTTGGTCACAACAATAAATCACCATGACAATCAGCAAATATGGGCAGCATATGATCCAGCTGCACCACAAACACAATTTTGTTGCAATGAGAGCTTGTGTTCTCTTACACACATAACTTCATTTGATCATTTTGATCATTTTACTCCTGCTTTAAAAACTCTACTGCACTCTATTTATTAACAAGGCTTTGTTGCTCTATTGGCTTATAATTTTAACAAAACCTGTGGTTTGAGAGGTCCTGAAACAATCTTACAGTTATGATGGCTGACTCAGTAGGCTGCAAATTCTCTTTCTGCTCTCATTAAGAGGAAAGGGTATACACAAAGTAAGACTAATGAGTAAAAAAAATTATCTAAATTAGACATGACAATGCTGCTTCCATGCCAGAGTTTAATTTCTGTGAAAAGAAACCTGAGCTAATTTTGATAAATAAATTTAGGTGTCATGAATTTTAATTTAACCTTATAAAACCTTACCATGACTAAGACAGGCTACAGGGATTGTATCAATGGCAATTGTGTTATTTCTCATTTTAGTGGGACTTCCTACCAAATCTAGTGGGTATACAAAGAGAAGAATATAACAGAAATAGCAAATAGATACACAGATATCTAAAGGCCAAAGAGCAAGGCTAAAACCAATATGAGATCTGTATAATTACACAGAGAGATTTCCACAAACACAATGTATAACTAATAATAGAGAAGAACAAACAAACAAGAAAGACCAGACACAGTGATTTTAATACCTGCTCAGGAAATAGCCTGCTTGAGAATAAAACTGTGGTCTGTGTTAGTTTCATTCAAGTTATTTTCATTGACATGGTGCAAAATGCAATCATTCATTGAGCCCACAGTTCTCTAAAGCATGGTGATCTGAATCAGTGTCATCCCTGATAGCTAATTGCCCTACCCATCATTTACAGCCTTTGTCACAAGGAGACTGCAGCCTCCACAGGTAACCTGCTCAGGGCTTACTCCTAGAGACTGTTTGTCATTGAGTAGTTGTATTTTTATAGGCTTTTTAATTTAGACCTCTAACATATTTTCCCATCCAGAGTGACTACAATTTTCTGTCATTCCAACATTTTTTTTTTTTTTAATTTCATCTCTGATTGAGACACCTGAGGAAGTGCAGAGAGGAAAGTGTGTCTGTCAGGGCAGGAAAGTAAGGAAACCACTGCCTTTGAAGAATGGTTCCAGAGAGCTGCCACATAGAACAATCAATAACACTGGAGAAGGGGTAACAGGAGCAGGTATCTCTTCAGTGGGAGAAACTTGAATGCTTTTATTCTGCAAATAGTAGTCATGTGTTGCTTGTTATTTCTTCTTAGCATTAACAGAGAACATGCATGTACTCGAAACTGCCCACAAACCATTTGATTTATTGTTTGCTTTATCCTTTCTATTTTTTTCCACATTTATCCTGTTAAGTGTCCTAACCAGACTGTGTTTACATGTGTCCCTAAGCAAGCCACAACTGTTGCTAGCTGCATATCATCTTTATAGTCTCATAATCTCTGGTTCTCTGAATTCTGTCTGGCTCACAGACTAACTTTTAGTATTTAACACTTGCTTGTAATGAGCCTTCTGAAAGCCTTCTAATCAGTGTGCCCTGCATTCAAGATAAATGTTTAGCTCCTCAGTTATAGTGACCTGCATGTTAATTTTCACAACTAGCTATCTAGCATGGGCTTCAGTGTAGAGCCTCAGTTCTTGTCTGAAAAGTAAGATTTTAACAATCTCAGCTATTCAGAAGCTGTCTCTTAATTTTTTTTTTTTTATGTTATACACGCACAGAAGAACCACAGACCAATGTCTAGTGCATTCTTTTGCAGTTCAGGATGTCCTTTAAATATTTTTCTGTTTACAATAATAAAGATACTGAATAATGAAGATACTGAATTAGAAAACTATCTGTCCAGTGGGGAAAAAAAGCTGTTCTGTTTCTTCTAAGGAATGCTGACTCATTTATAATTTATATTTTGGATTGTATATATATAATGTTGTAAATAAACTACAAATAAAATACTGGAGTGGATAAGAGCTATCATGGGCATTCTTTGCAATAAAATAACTTTTAAAAAGAAGTGCTTATTTTTAGTGTATGTTTTTAATCTTCTGTAAACACTAGATTAAACCAGCTGTGAAACCTGCACATTGACAGTTTTTCAAGTCAGTGTTCTTAGCAATTCTGGTGATCTCAGCACAATAGTGTCAGAACTGTTTCTTCAGTGTTTTGCACAAATATTCTTACCATCCTGACACTACAATAAATTGCATCATCAAGGTAGCATGAAGATTTAGAAGCTTACCATTTTCCCTAAGTAGTCAATGGATCTGTTATCTAACCTATCTGCCAGAGAGTAAAATTTGCTCATTTCAGAGGTATAAAATACTGCTTGTTATTTCTGAGGGTGTGTATCAGAGCCCGTCCACGGCTTCTTTCATAAGGAAGACTTACCAAAAGGGATGTCCTGGAGGCAGCAAAACTCCTGCCTACGTTATTTTTTCATCCAGGATTCCTTTTATAAGAATTCTCTGAGTCCACGCTGGGTAAATTTGAATCTGGGCTCTTTCAGTTTATAGAGTTAAAGGTGGGGGTTTCCCTTGTAATGTGCAGCATGATAGATGATCCTTCAAAAGTAGTTAATAGTCTTTTTGAGGAACATAAGACTATTTTGAAGTAGAGTAGGATTTGAAAAGAAACCAAACAATAAGCACAGAAATTGGGTGAGACAATCTCATCTGTGTTAAGAAGGACAAGCAGCTGCACGTTGGTCTATCTGAACCTTTCAGCTGGCCTTCAGGCTTGCCTTAAGGTGGCCTGTGGTCTGCATAATGTCCCAAGGCCAGTGTAATATGTTTTAAGTGAGTTTCCAAAGATGAAAAAAGTAATTCCTATGTTTGTTTCTACCTCAAGCCTAAAATAATCAGGACTTGCAGATGAAGCTTGCTTCAGTTATTGAAGCTATCTTATTGAATGAAATACAATAACTCTGTCAAATTTTCTATTTTCAATTTTTTTGCTCTTTTCATAGTAAACATTCCTACTATACCTACTAAAAATACAAATAGTTATAATAATATGAATTGAGTCTATGTTGCATTCGGGTCCCTAATTCCATCAGGTCAGGATGTCTGATATAGCGTTTTACTTGCTGAATAATAAGACAATGCTGTGTTGGTTTTGGTGCATTTATTTACTCCTTATCTGATAGAAGTCATAAGCATCTCTATGCAATCTTTAAATGTTTAATAACAAAAAGTCCTGTGACAGTTTATCAGAGTCACAGAAATGTTTAAGTCTTACTTTCTAAAAGTGGGATTCCTGCAGTACTTTCCTAGAAATGCGATACAGGAAGATAAAACTGATGAAAAGCAAAGAGAATAAGCCCAGCAAATAAGAAAATCCAGAAATAACAGTAAGCCAATAGCTAAAAGAGGTGGTTACTGAAGAAAAAACTAGCTATGGGTATGAAGAAATTTGGGAGCAAAAAGAAGACATTAAAAAAATCTGAAAAAAAGAGGCAAAAGAGAAAACTATTGAGTTCCACTAGTAGCTCATAAAAACATGGAAGCTATTGTCTTGTAACAGTTCATTTAGAAAAGTCACTGTAAGATCTAGTGATTAACATGTTGTCACATTAAAAGGAAATTTCTTAAAGCTTTTCATGCCAGTAATTACAGTGGCAGAGAGCCATTCAAGGAATTCTACACATTTAACAGTGCATGTATGTCTGAGCTGCAGTATCTGGGTCACTGCCAACATCTAAACTCCACTTAATTTCCTAGGTAGAAGTTGCCTTTCACACTCATGTTCTAGAATTAGCCAGTCCAAAAGCTGGACAAAGAAAGGGAATGATATGGGAATAATCTTCAGCTTGTCCCCACAGAATCTTCTTGTGTCTCTTGGCTCCATAGAACATATTGTGAATTTACAATAATTCTTCCTCAGTGAAGCCCTCAGGGAAAGGCACACACAGGGAAACCTCCACCTCCCCCATCACACGATCCTTCTGCAATAAATTGAAAAAAGAAAGCCTTTCTAAAAGGACATCTGAAAACAAATTTACTTTGGGATATTAGTCTTCCTGTCAGAACCTCTCCCCAGTAACAATTGTTTCAGCAATCCATGTGCCAGAATGTTATGGCTAGATAATATTTGTTAAAGACGTATTGCTACCCTTTTATGAAATATTTATGTTATTCCCATAACATTCTCAATAAGCAGCAGCTACATAGTATGTGGTCTCCATTGTTTCAGGCCAAAATTTTAACCAAAGTCATGACAACATTTATAATGGGCACAATGAGACAATTATCTTGGTCATGGCAGAACCTGGTATGAGTGTTTTCCCCTTGTTTTCCTTCCCTTTGTAACTAAAAAGATGGAAGAAACACTCAGTGGGTTTTTTTGCCTTTCATCTAAAATTTTTCTGTTGTAGACAGAGCAGAATAAAGAAAACTGCCAGTTTCAGATTTTAAGCCTAAAACAGTACAGTTCCTGATGGTTTTAAGTATGGTTACCTTAAAATCATGGCTGCAGGTGACCTGAACTGCTTTTATAAAATGAAAATAACATGAACTTCAGATATGTTTGTGCCATTTTACTCCTGATACAGTTATTGGTGCTCTGACTTTGCTGGGTTTGTTCCTTTAACATCTACATACATTCTATCCACAAGCAGCTGAAGTCACTACCCTGACATAATTCACACAGGATGATGAATGGCATTAAATGTGAAGATGATGCTCTAGGTCTTTTAGACTTGTGGGGGCTAGAACAACCTCCTGTGATCCTCTCCAAGCTTATTATCAAACTATCATACAATGATTTATATGTGCCTAACATTCAGTCAGCTAAAACAATAATTTCTTACACCAAGCTGCATGGTAACCCAGAGCAGGACTTTCTGTAAGTGAATAAACACTTCTGGTTTAAGCCACAGTGTGTCATAGGGGAGGGAAAAGAAAAATTATGATGTTATTTATTTTGCTGTTGAGTAACTATTATTAAAACTAGGCTTTTTATGGAGTTTCTTGGTGTTCACATGGTGTAAGAACACCTAGTATTGGTAATATATTATATATTATATTCATTTATTTGAGGTTCTTTCACACTGATAATACATTTTCATGTATCCAAACAGGAGACATAATATGTGTTTTCTGAAATACTTGATAAGGATGACATAACTGAAAGAATAGGCTTTGAACAGTACTCCCTATTCTAAGTCACCTGTGTTTTCTTTATGAAATAAAACATTATTTTTGAGTAGCTAGGTCATTTCCACTTTTAAAATGCACAGAAATCAGTGTTTTGTCTGATTGTATTTCTCAATCCCTTCAATCTATTTAGTTTAACAGATGTATGGATGCACACAGATGGAAACAACTCAATCTTTTTCAAGCCTGATGCTCAAGAAAATAATCAGGACTGCAAACTGGTGACACTGTGCCTTTTCTTCTTTGTAACTGAAACTATTGCAATGGTGATATGGGAAGAAAAAGGGTGGTTTTTTTATAAAACTATGGGTTTCATGTTGGTTATCTAATATCCAACCTATGTCATTTCCTGAAATCACTCCAGTTCAAGAGAAGTGGCTGTCCTACTTAACTCTGAGCATCATGCTGCTTATGTTGAAATTAATGGTTCACCCAAACTACAGGTGTTGTTAGACCCTGAGCCTGGGTGCAGATGGAGGCTTGCATTCTGTGGTGGAATAAGGTGAGCTGCAACTCAATATAATTTTCTCTCTTCTTCCATATTTATTTCCTATACTTCAGTTTACACTGGAAGAAGAAACATCAGTAGAGAGGAAAGTCAATGTGTGCTGTGCTTCAGGGTAGCTGATCTGGAGGATCACTTATCCAGACTGGTTGTCTAAACGGGGTCCAGGAAGAAATAGTAATAAATATAAAGTCAATAGAAGATAATCAATGAAGGTTACTTCTGCAATCCCATCATACTTTCTTAAGGAGTGATAGGATTCAAAATAAATCTCCTATGGTGCTCCTTGGTTTGATGAGCAGCCACCTGTACTGCCAGATGTACAGATCCTCAGGCTTTTCTACCTTTCAAGTCGGTATTCTGCAATCCAGTCACTCCGACCAGCAGTCAGGTAACAAACATTCAGCCTGGCTCACTCAGGAATTTCAGCTGGGATTTGGACCCTACAGGACTTTCCTTGGGGGAACTTGTCACAGCGTGTTTGTGCTGACACAGGGCTTTAGAAACAAAGTAATTTATATTACTTTTGCAAGGTAAAAAAGCCTTTAGGAAAAGTAATAAATAAACAAATCCTCTTTGTGAGCAAATCCCACCATTGAAAAGAAAGCAAACAAAAAAATCATCCTATTGTTTTGAACTGATATCAACGGCACATTTTTGATAACTTCTTTCTTTTCAAGCTTCCAGCTAGGTGCAGGATTTTTGATGTTTGTGGTTTCCCCTGATCTGAGGATTACTGATTTATCTATGTTGTATTCTGACCAAGCACCCTTATCCCAATCAACCCAATATTCAAACATTTTTCTCTATAGCTTTGAAGGGGTAGAGAGAATTTTTACCAGTATCATTATTGTACCTTTCTATCTCATTTTTAAAAGTCTTCCTTCACTGCTTTCTTTTATCTGATGCCTTGCTGTTGAGCAGACAGGCAACAAAACAAAGCCAAACACATTAGTCATTGAAAGTACCTCCCTCACTCCTCATCAGAATCTGTTTTGTTTCTTCTGCAGCTGTATATTACACAAAGACACATTCATGAAATCACACACAACTTTGGTTATTTTGAAGGCACAGGAAAAACAAGCAACAGGAGAAAAACAAGAAGAAAATCCAGAAGTAGAAATATCCTCTTTAATTGCTTTCATACTGGAATTAAATTATATTCTTTAAGAAAATACCCAAGATGTCTAAATTGAATGCTTGGGAAGTGATATGAGATGCAATGGAAACAAGTAATTTTTTTTTTTAATAGTTCTTATGAAAATGCTTACATGCAGTTTTACCTACTGTGACTCTTATTGTGTTAGTAGACAAACACACAGGTTGAAATTAGTAGATATAAATCATTGTGACTTGTAAACACAATGGAAAATTGTAGTTTTAGTGTGTAAGTTGGGACATGTTCTTAAATATTGACTTATTTTTCTAGAGGTGAAAAAGAAAGGTGGGAGAGAATAAGAAAAATTATTTATTTGGGTTGAACGGAAACAGCAATAATTCAGACTTGCTAGAAAAAATGAACATTTCTACATCTTTATTCTACAAAAAAAAAAATTCCTTAATTTGAGCATGGGTTAAAGTTTCTAGCTTTTGGAGTAAACTCTTTAAAAAGGACTGCTATCTTTTCTTTCTTTTTTCAATGTCAACTGAAACAAAATCAGGATTAATGCTCAGTGGATTTTCTGAAATAAATGAATCTCATACATAAATAAATGTTTTGGATCCAGCTCTACTCAAAATGGATAGAAATTTGCTTTTTGCCCTGGGTTTATGCAGCACAATGACTACAACACAATTCAGGTTCAGATTTTGAATGGAATCTCAGGCACATGTGCCATGTGTTAATTATTCCTATTGAAGCTATCCAGATTAAATAAATAGACTTTTTTTTTTTATTGTGCATAATAATTAGTACACAGATTTGAATCATCCTAAGAATCTGGGCCTTGAAAAGTCAGAATTAAATTGAACATCCTGCCTAAAATCTAACAGTTATTGAATACCTTACATTCCTTAGTACACCATATAACAAATACAATTAGCAACAATACAGATAATTAAAAGATCAAAACCCTGTAGCCATATATTGATACCCAATTACCAAATTTCTTCTGAAGAGCTATTGTTACTGTCTGGAAAACAATGCAAAGCAGAAGAGTTCCCAGGGAAGCATTGTTAAGGAATCAGTGCTGTTATGTGGTTATGTCGTAAGCGAGCATATGGATAACACCAGTACTAATTTAAAAAATTATTGAGCAGGTCCCAAAGCATAAGCATGCTGCATAAACCCTGCTTAGGCAAAGCCCCAAGTCACACTTGTTTTCTTTCAGTCCATATTTTCATCTTGGACGGAAACAAAGTCAGTGTTCTCTCTCAGTTCTCCTGGAAGGACCTCCAGGAATCAGGTGTTTAAAGCTCAACAGAGGCAGTGAGAAAGCATGAGGGTCTAGGATTGTTGTAAGCAACTTCAGAGGGCAACCACAACAGGAAGTTCCTATCTATCTTTTCAAGCACCATAGGAATAATTAAAAAACTTCTCTAACAGTCAGCTAAGATTCACAAGTCCATATCACTGTAGTCTTAGGGGGAGTTCCGATGGCTCTGGTTCTGCAAGCAGTGCTGTTATTAACAGCTGCTTATTCACCTCAGTTTGTGAAAAGGGAAAGAGATCATTATTAGTGCCCATGCGAATTTGTTCTAAGTATGGTACAACTAACTAGTTACAAAATAAAAGTTACAAAAGTGAAGAAAGAGAAAAGCCCTAAAATATAGTGTCTAGGTAATGTTATCCTCATGGAATCAGGCTATATGGTGGGGAATGGGCCTATAAACCTTAATAGAAATAAATAAAGCAATAGATAAATAAATATAGTATTATGTGTAAATAAGTATAGTGTATGTCAATAAATTGGAAAGAGTAGCCTGGAAACAGCACACAAACTGTTTCCAAAATCAAGGAGAACTGATCCAAAGCTTGGAGGCAATGAAGTCGAAGAGAGGTTAATCTGATCATGCAGCAATCCTTATGACCTCTTTATGTTGATAGGATCATTCCTCTTAAGCAGAATTAAAACTTATGAAGGAATAAATATGCTAAATTGTGCTGAGATTAAAATGCCTATCACATTATATATTGCTGAAAATAGCTGTGCTGTGAAGGCTGCCCATGAGACAGCACTTGCCATCACTGCCCCACTACCTGCTTCTGAGAGCAAGGTGCTGATTTTGAATAACCTGCTTCTGCAGGAATCTGTTGATTTTCCCAATCTTGCTTCATTACTTCAGCAGTCTTCTCTCTTCTCCAGCATTTATCAGAACACCACGAGGAATCTACAGTTTACATTTGCTTCAACTAAAAATAATGCTAATGAAATATCAACCAGCTTCCATTCATGACTGGTCTAATTTTGGCAGACTGAAATGAGTAAGTGCTATTATATTTTTTGAATCACAATTCATTCACAGACCTGGATGTTTCGAGAAAAATCTGAGCTAAGATGCCTACCATGTAATATTTTGGAAGAAATCAAACAAATCCAGAATTTCTGACACAGATTGTAAACACAATATTGTATGTAGTGTGTATAAACACTGAAATAAGGTTTAAAAGCTCAATTAAATGTCATACTTAGAATCATGTCAAAATACATTTTTACAAGAACAGTAAATGGACTGAATAAAAGGGAAAATAAATTTAAATAAAAATGTCTAAGGAAATATTTTACTTTAATTACAAAGCATTACTGTTAACAACACTCACTTCAAGCTTTTACCTCATTGCAATTGTGCCTTCCTTTGGACACAAGTAATCAAATTGCCTCAGCATAATTTAATTCTTTTGGGCATAATAAGCTTAATGCTTTATATAGCAGTGCTAAAGCTAACAACTGCACAGAGTGCTGTAAACGCGAAGAGCAATCCGTCATCGCACAAACCACCGTGCGCACTTACCCCGCTTCAGACAAAGCCATGAACTACTTCAAGCAAGATTTCAGAGGTGTCAGCACCTGGCACAACACAAAACTACTTGTGCAAGGGAACTTTCCAGCCACTAAAGCTGTATTTACAAAGCACGGATGCTTTCTTTTTTTTTCATTTTGCAAGACTCCACACTGTAGCACAGTATGCCCTGCACTCTATGCACACTAACTGCACAGATGCAGGTTCAGAAATATTTTAATTAAAATGAGATATCAATTACTCGAAAATATTTAACCTCCAATATTTCCTTACTCTCTTCCCAGCTGTGAAAATTTATGAGTAAAAATGCTTTTTGGGAACGAGATGGGGGAAGTAAGGCACCTCATAGGCTCTTTTTGTTGTAATGCTGAAGGCTATGTCTGTAGTTGGTATGTGATATATAAACATACATAGTATCAGTAGGTCTGATTATCTTTTTTTAAAAACCTGAGGTGACTTCTGAGTATATAGACAAATCTCCTATGGAAAAGGAGCCAACCTTTTATTTAAAATATAGAAAAAAATTAATATAAGATGTATTTTTCAAGTCTTGTTCAATCATAAGTATCAATATTGGCATTATTATCATATAATTAAATTAGCTATTTCTTTTGGAGTATAGCTACTATTATTAAAATACATTCACAATATCTTTTATATCCAAACTTCTTTTCCTAAATGGTTTTCCTAAATTTCCTCAAAATTTCCTCAAATTGAGAGTCCCCTCTCCTGTCCTACTTCAAAAGACCAGTTCTGGTAGAACTATTAAAAATATAAATTAAAAAAAAAACTTTCTTCTTATGCTGGCTGTAGACATAGTATTTGGATTATTGGAAACAAAAGTACAATATGTATTCCAGTTCACCTTCTGTGGTATTTGCTGTTTTGATTTTTTTTTAATTAAAAAATGCCTTCAAAACCAAATCAAACCAAACAAAAACCCTCCAAACAAACAAACAAAAAAAGCTCTTTTTCTTTGTCTTATACAAGAGAAAATACCAGAGTTCTGAAGAGACCTCAGCATTTCAGGACTTGGTGCCATGATGTATTCATATAATTTTGTGTGTGTGAATTATTCTGCAGAAATGTGAAACTCATTTGTATGTTTTTCATAGTTATGCAACTTGCTGAACTGACATTTGAAAAATACGTGTGTCTCATATTGTCTCCAGTTTTGGGGAAAACTTCTGGATTCCCACAACTCACAAAAGAAGAAACTTTTTGATTTGGCTAGGTGGTGTGACCAACCTCAACCACTTGCCATCTATAAGCAAGACACCAGTTGTCTCGCCTCTGTTGCTTCTGCAACAATTGGACACTGAATTTAACATACACAGGAAATATGAAGCTTCAAGGTGCTTCCAGGGAGAGAAGCAAGGAAATGGATCCCTCTTTACATTTTACACCTGGGGAGATAATGAATGAAGGCATGAACCAAAATATAATCCTAAGAACGCTGTAAGGGTGTAAGGATAATGTCACACATAAGGGTGTCAGCTCTCTTCAGGATTAAAGTAAAAGAAGCAAAGACTTGTACCGTAACAAAAAATTGCCTTTTCTTTAAAGAGACACTGTCCTGCTTTAGTAGCCATGATAATACCTCTGTATTTCATCTACATTGATTTTCATGTCAAACAAGTGCTTCCAATTATTCTAACACTTCAGATTTCTTAATTGCTTTACTTAGAAAGAGTGAAATTTTTTTGTTAAAAATGGGACTATAAATAGTCATTCCTCTATTCAACTTGATACATATGTTCACTCTGTCATTTTTACCAAAACAAGGGAAACCAAACAAAGATTTGGGGAAAAAAATGAAAAGAGGAAGAATAGTGAGGTAAAGGGTTTCCTGGACTTCGTCAGACTTCTTTATTCTCAGAATTTCTATGTCTTTTTCACACAGAATCTATAGCACAGAAACACACTGACAGTGCTGACAAATCAATTCTGTTCAGGTTTACTTCCCTTTTCCCTTTAACATAATAAAAATGGTAACAAGAGTAGCAAAGATGTTGCAGTCTTCTATCTTCACAAGAAATTGAACAAATATTTGGTGTGTAAAAAATAAAAAGTTGACAAGACACTTTTAAATTATAGTAGTAGTTTTTTCTTAACTTTGAAAAGACCTGTACTATTTCTTCACAAGTGGTTCATGAAGGCCTTTTGTTTGTTTGCTTTAATTTTTTTTGGTGCAGCAAGATGAAAAATCTATTTAGAAAAATGGGCAAAGATGGAAAATTAAGATCCAGACCTGAGTTTCAAACACTCTCAGGATTTGCACACATTCAAATCCAGACATGAAAACCTCTGTATGTCTACTGCCTCTGATCTAAAAACTCACACAAAAAAAAAACTGGTGGGCTTTTTGGCTAAGGCCTGTCTGTATTTAATAATCTTTATTATAGGTTTGAGAACCTAAATTATTAACCTCTTTTCTTTGCAGGACACCATTCTGAAGTTGTGAATGTAAACAGTACCTCCACTCAGGAATACTGATCATACATACACTTATCTCTGAGAAAAAAAAAAAAGAAACAATAAAAAAAACGCCAACATCCATATGTGGACTTACACTCCTAGATAGGGATGGATTTCAAAATACTCTCAGGAGTTTCTCCAGCAGATGAAATGTCTCCATGAGCATGTCATTTAGCTTGTCCATCATGCCTGGGAGGATGTAAAACAGAATCATTATTTCTTTAGCTACCAACCGGGAACATTCTGTATTTTCATAAGAAACAATACAAAGAGCAGGAGGTAAATTCTCTTCTTCTCATCTGTGTCTAAAACAGTTGGATGTAGTTGCCCTACAGGGCTGAGAGGGACAAGACTGGACAGTTGTAATCATCCCGTTAGCACTGAGGAAGCTGGACCCTAAAGCAGAAGAGTCAGTATACAAATTAAGGAACTTTATTTGATTTAGAAACAGAAAGAGCTGTTTATAGATTAGATTATCCAACTCTATGTTAATGCATTGCATCAGATAAAAAATAAGATATCTATGAGAACTCTAAATACATTTGCAACAGGAAGAGTCTCCTGTAAAATTAATTGAAATGCAGAGACAAAAATGAATAGCAGTTTTGGCAACGTCTACCTTGATCCTTATTTTAGGGATTATTCAGTGATTTACCCAACGCAGGTGTGTATGTACATCACCTATGGGATTTCTGTATGGGCTTTTCACTAAATGAACACTGTCAAATATGATATTAATGCCTTTATTCCATCCTTCTGTTTTGTGCCTGTGACTGGAACAGTGGGAGTGATGGTCAGCTCCCCAACATCTTGCTGTCATCATCGCCGCTCAAGAGAAAGCAGCTCCCTGCAAATCAGAAGTATTCACTCCTCAGGTGCTTTCCCACAAAATCCTTCAGACTGGAGGCTTAAAGTAAGCCCTTAAAGGGATCAGATTGTGCTCCTGGGGAGTAGTTGCTTTTGTGTTCTTTTCTTTTTCTGAGAAAAGGATCAGCAAAACATCTGCTGTAGGATATGGAGTAGTTAGAAAAAGAGGCTTTTGAAAGGCCTAAAGAAGAATGAGGGAGAAGATGAATCCTAGAAAATTGATAAGCAGTATTAATATCCTAGTTGAATGTAGTTTTGTAAACTACCAGAAGATACTTCTGTATTATCTACCATTATTACATACAGAAATATAATCAATTGTAGCTTACTGCAAAGAAGACAGCAAAAATTGTAGCATTTACAGTTGTTTGAGAAACCTTAAGTCTTCCTTCTTCTGTAATTCTTGAGAGATCAGAATAAACATAGAGTGCTATGGAATAAGATGGCCCATGATCATGTAATTGAGAGCAGTATTGTAATAGGTATAGACAAATGCAGCAAAACACTATTGGTATCTTTTCCTGCAGGATAGAATTTGTCCTCTGGACTCAATAGTGCATAGCATTTTTCACTAAGCAGTCCCATCTTCATATTTTTCAGTCCCATGACTTATAATGTGTAGGACAGCCCTCAAGATGTCAGCTGTAAGACACCTTGGCTATGGAAAAAGTTTGAAACTGTGCTGCAGCTTTATGGATTTTTCATCTTCTGTGATAAAATGTCAAAGGGCTAACTAAGAAAGTAATTTCCATGAACTATACCTACATTATCATATGGGTTTAAGTGATATCTTGGGAAAAAAAAACCAATAAAGGAACCTTGTTTAGGATGTAAAAGCACTTGTTGAAATGCAGGTCTCATAGATTATGGAAGCAACACTCTGGCTCTGCAGCAAGTTCTCAGTTCCACAGTTACCTATTGCTACTAAGGTTTGGCTGCTCAGCCTTAGAAATTCCAGGAAAAATACATGGGAAAGGGATTGAGAATTTTTTGAAAGTTTTGTGACAGTAGTCACTGGTGCCTAGATTGTTTCCAGTGATGACTGCCATGAGGTAACAGCACAATCAGCAGCTATGAAGTCCAAAAATTAGAAATTATTTTGGCTGGCATAAAAATCAATAATTTTGAGGAAAGGAGTCAGCTGAGGAGTACTTCGTGCATCTGGCATCTGGTGAATAGCTGCTGTGTACAGCATGGAAGGATATTGTAGGAAAATATTTGAAACAAACTGGAAACAAGTAGCTTAAAACAAGACTTCTGGGGGCTGAGAAAGATTCTGTGTTGATAACAATATGGAAAAGATGAAATATGATGCTCCTGGGGAAAGGGTGAACCACAAATTAGGCATGACTTGTAATATGACTGAAGTATATATGACTGAATATATACCCTAAGTATCATTTTCCAAAACCTTAGTTTGCAGATAAGCTAAAAGCACATTTCTCTTAGAAATGAAAACAACTGAGATTATTAATATATAATTTATTACATGATGAATAAAAAAATGTTCTTTTTCATTTTCTGGAAATACTAATATTAATCTGTCAGTTCTCAAAAGAGGCCATTTTCAGTGTGAGTGAGAAACATGGAACTGGGATCTACAATATTAAAGAAGCTCTGAATAATGATTTAATACAGGGCTTTGTCTAGTGTTAGAGGAAAGAAGGCTGTGAATAAACTAATGTTCTTTAAACCCTAGTGGGATTAAGGCAGCAACATGATGCAATTTTATTATTCTTTCCAATAAGAAGCTGAAAGCATTTGGTTTTCACTGCCATAAAAGACTCACTCTTTTCTAAACATTTTTTATTTTGATGGGATATCCAATATAACAATATGTGTATCAGCTTAAAGGCAGTTACTTTTGATTATTTTCCTCTTTTTGTTCGTTATGTTCCTACTGTTACTTTAAATAAAAGGATCTCTGCAATTCTAAGGCGAACAGATTCAAAAGCCATAATTAACAAACTTTAGACATGGGTGACTCTGAATGTATACAAACACAAAAGAAGTCTTGAGCCAAATCTGAGCATGATGAGTAAATTATTCTAAGAACCATTACTGAAGTATCATCGGCAAAGCCAGGAGCAAATTATGAATTGGAAACATGATTTTATATCTTCCCAACTGCAGGCACTGAAAATTTGCCCAGCCTGACTTGCTTTTAATTGTGATCTCTTAAATCTCTGTTAGAGAGCCCTTGACCTCAGGAATGAGACTATGCCCACAATTCCTTTTGTAAGTCCTGTGGCCACACTGGGTTTGGGCTGTTTCTGCCCCCACACGGTACGAGGTGAAGCACCTGCTAAATGAGACTGCAAGGCTCCTTTGACCTCTAGCAGGAGCAAGTTCTCTACCCTCCTTCCTTTCAGCTCTTTCTTCAGCTCAGCCTCTGATTTTAATGTTAGTCTTTTAACCAAAGGTTCACCCATTTTCTTGAGCTCATCATGAAAATGTCTGCATCATTCATCAGTGGACTCTGAGCATTAGCACATCAACACTGCCCTGCACGTTTGCACTGGATAGGTGCTGGTATTCATCTTGGAAGTCCACCTACCTGCCAAAAAGAGAATGTGTAATTTCTATTTTGCCAGATTACAAGTCAGTGGTTTCACATATTCAAGAAACAAACAAACAAACAAAAAAAATCAGAACAGAATGGCAGTGTGGGAGACAGCTTGTTCAGGCCTTACCCAAACCCACACCTTCTGTAAGTGCTGAAGGAACTCTGGGATCTCTCTGAAGTGCAAACTTTTTCTAGTGGCAAAGAAATAAGGAATTTTGCCTTGGGACATTGCAGTATAAAGGGCCTGGTCAAAAGATTCAAAGAGCAGAGCTTTTTGCTACTTTCAAGTTGTCAGGTTTAGTTTGTGCTAAAAGGCACTGTGGTCCCTGGTGAAAGGTAAGAAGCTGTTTAGACCCCACAGAGAAAAGAAACTACTCTTCACTGAAGTTTATGAGACGTTTCCTGCAGTCAGAATCCTTCATAGTCCAGAAACCTCATTTACCTGCCCCAGCTCCCAGGCAAGTTCCTTGTGCTGGGGACTCCATTGGCTTCCGGAGGGGAAAGTCCAACCTCTCCCTTCATGTGCCAGAAACCTACTTAAGTGCTGAGGGAATCCTTCCTTCACCTCCCCAGTTACTCCCAGTTTTGCCAGACTGGGTAAATAAGAGCAGCATTTGTCTCTAAAGTTTCCTTCTTTAAAACGATGTTTAAAAAAACAATTTTGGGGGGAAGCATGGTTCTTATTGTTACTTTAAAATTTATACTTGAGTGGGTGTATAGTGAGCAGAAAATTAGTCTTTTAAGGCAGATTTGCATTCAGTGACACCATGTTGACACTGAGGTCTGTTATATTGCAGCAAAGCACTTTTGTTTTGGTGTTGACATTTCAACTTGACATTCTTGGTAGGCTCTAAAATGTCTCTAAAAGGGTGGCTGACACCACCACCTCCCCTTTCCTTTTTATACACCCCTGCCACTGCACAGTGTGTGTTTGGCTGGATATATTTCAGACCAAAACAACCTAGTAATGCTTTAAGTGTTATTCTTGTGTTCTGCTCATCCCTTTAATTTACACAGGGGTTGTTTCCTTGCCATTTTTGACAGTTAAATACTTAGGCACATCAGCCCAGAAGTGAAAATTTCTGCCATTTCTTGACATTTATACCACAGAGATATTAAACCACTTGTTAGACAAGACCTTTCTATGTTTGTTAATCAGATAAAACAACGGAAATTCAACCACAACTGAAGAGCCACGTTTTTTTATTCTGACACCGGGTATTCACTGATATAACCAAATAGTGAAATATAGAACTGAAACTACATCAATTGCTTCTCGAGGTGACAAAATCTTCAGTGTAATTTCTCCTCCCACTGTATTTTTCTGTAGTCCTCTGTTTTAAGATGCTTTTTGTCTCCACGTGGAGACACTAATGAATCATTTTCCTTCACAACCAGCCCCATGTCTACCAAAAAAAAAAAAGGGAAAATATTTTAAAATTGAATAACTGGAGTGTTGGCCTGCATGTTGCCATGAAGGCCCATGGCTGGTTTAGCCCCAGCCAGCAACTGAGTGCCATGCAGTTGTTTGCTCACCACCCACCACCCGTCGTGGAATGGGAAGGAGAATCAGAAAAAGGTAATACATGTGGGTTGAGATAAGAACAGTTTAATAATTGAAATAAAATAGAATACAACAAGAATCCAATAATAGTAATAGTAATAATAGTAATGGAAAGGGAGACAACACTTAGAGAGAAAGAAATAAAACCCAAGGAAGATAAGTGATGCACAATACGATTTCTCACCACTTGCTGACCAATGCCCAGCTCATCCCTGAGCAGCTATCAGCCCCTCTGAGCCAACTCCTCCAGTTTTTATACTGGGAATAGTGTTCTATGTTGTGGAACATCCCTTTGGTGTGTTTGAGCCAGCTGTCCTGGCTATGTTTCCTCTCAGCTTCTTGTACACCTGCTTAACACAGAGCATGACACTGAAAGGCCTTGACTAAGGGCAAGCACTACTTAGCAACAACTAAATATGAGTGTGTGTTACCAATTTTATCCTCATACTGAATGAAAAACGCACAACACAGCAGTACCAGTCCCTAGGGAAAGAATTAACTCTCTCCCAGCTGAAACCAGCATTAGTTTGTACAAACAGTGAAACGTGGCTTCTCGAAATGCCACCAGCGACATAAGTTTCGTAAAGGGCTTTGCATCAGGTCACAGTTGCACACAGACACAGTGCACGTTGTGCTGATCAGGCTGTCAGCTCCCCATCCAGGGGAGCCTCCCTCAAAGAGCATCTGATCACTTCCATGCAAGAGCAATCCCATTGAGGTAAGTGGAATATTATTGTCAAGCTTAGCTCAGCTTATTAAAATGTCAGACAACAGGGAAACACCCACTTTCACTCCATGACTGCTTTCTTCAAGCATCTCAAATCAAAAGCATTCTTTTAGTGCTGGCCAATATCAAGAAAACATATAGGATACGCCTATAAGCTGTGCAAAATTGAGCTCCTTTTCTAAATGTGAAAAAAGAAAGAAGTCCAAAGAATACAGTTGAGAGAAAATCAAGGAACATCACCACTGAGGCAAGTTATAACCAATGATGAAATAGTATTTCTTAGAATCACAGCTGAATACTTCAGTCTTTGAATAGCATGCTGCTTATCAAACATAATGTATATTTCTGCTTTTCACAGTAGGAAGCAGCCAAAGGAAAATAATCAGTCTAGAAGGAGATAAAACATCTGTTACATTAGGTACTTAGCAGTGGGAATACATTTTTACATGTTTTAAAGAACCAGTCAGGGTATAATGAGCACATATTTAATATACCATATTCTCTATAATCTAGAACACAGTTTGATTTTAATAATTAAGAAATGAAGTTGATCTCTTCTATGGACAAGTGAGCATACTACATGTAACATTGATTTTAAAAACATATAAATGAGTAAAGGACTATTTTCAGACTCTCTATTTTTCTCTCTCTTCTTGTTAAAGAAGTATAACTTTCTCCCATGTTGCAGAACATGGTCATGACACTGGGGAAAATTTATTTTCAATTGTGTTTTATATGATATATTTTGCATGGAGAGCATGTACACATGAGGCATTTAGGGTGGGAGGGATTGTGAAGATCTGTGAAATTTCTGTTAAGTGTGTGAGGCTGAAGAAAGAGCAAAAAGAGAAGGCTGAGTATGAAATTAGCAATATAAGTTGACAGGATGAGTACTTATTTATCTAGCATGACACATGAGACAAATATTGCAGCATTATCCCTCTGATCTTGATAATTGCAGAGGTGTTGCTTGGGATACCTAACAAAGCAGATGAAATGCTGGCCTTAGTGTTTGCTGATCAATAGTTACACACAGAAAAATTTATAATGTGCTAGGAACTAGCACACTATTTCTTTTTTTCTGAGAATTCACACAGGTTTGGTCACTCAAAGAGCTTGAAGGGGGCCACTTAAATATGAGGATGGATTTCACAGAAATCTGCTTTTGTATTGTTTAAGGTTAGAAAAGGTATAGACACAGCAGAAAAGTGGATTTGTACACGACTGACTGTTACTGGCTGGGACTATCACAGTCTCCTGTAGGTCTGTTGCCATTGTCTCTATTCAAGGCTGCAGAGAGGTATTTTACTCTTAGAGATGGTTAGGAAATGGTTAAGCATCTTCTGGTGTGGCTTCTTTGGCAGGAAGATAAAGGTCTTAAAAAAAATTTACTTTTTCATGTCTTTTCACTTTCACTATGTAAGAATATTTTTATATGACATTTGATTAAATAAAATTTGGTTAAAATAAATAGCTTAACAGCTCTTTAACACTTTAAATACCTACAGTGAATAAAGGTATATAATTACAGAAAATTCAGACAGATTTTCTTAGATTATAACCACCTCAGAGAAGCAAATCTCTTCCTCTCCTCATTACCAGCCCGGTAATATCTGGTGCTTTCCCTACTGCAGTTAAATATATCATCAAAGCCACAGCACTCGGGTTTCATTGGAAAAAATTATAATCTGAAAGCAATTTATTATGCTTTCAACCCTCCCACGTGATACCCATTTATACCTGTGGCATTAAAATAAAGTATCAATAATTTAGAGGAAGCAGTGGATGTCCCCAAGGACTGGATGTGTATGTAGAACCATAGAATACCAGGTTGGGATGTGACCTCACAGACCATCTAGTCCAGCCTTTCTCAGCAATAAGAAACCTGTGGGTAGGAGTGGTACAGTCACACTGGCATTCTGTAATGGCTTTCTGGTTTTCTCTGTGCTGCAGTAAAAACCCTCTGCAGCACCACTGCAGTCAGGATTTCCAGCAGGGTTAGTGGAGCACTCCAGCAGTACCCGTTGACAGCAATGAGAGCTGGAGGCTCACAGTTATCCATAAAACAGGTGTTATAGAGGAGAGTGGTACACATTCCTATGCAGGGTTTGCACATCTTGTGGATGAATGCAGAGCTCACTCTTTCCTGTTCATCCGCATTTGCCAGCTAAAAAAGAATGTAGAAAGGGTTTTTTTATTTGGGGGTCTGTCGGTGCTATGCTGTACTGTTTACGCACTGAAACCAGAAGTGAAATACAACCTGTTTCTTATTTTATAGCAATTGTTAGACATTTTTTTCTGGCAACTCAAAATTAGTACTGAAATAGAGAATAAAAACATTCTGGAGTTATTTCTGTTTCATCCAAAACTCTGGCAAAGCCCTTAAATGAAAAAATAATGAAAGTTTTTTGAGCAGCTGATGAAATCAAATATTGTAACACAAGAAAGAAAGCCAAAAGTTTTGTCTTTTAAAATTCTTCCTCATATAACTGCTGAAAATGCTAGACAACCATGTATTAATGACTTCATTACATATGTTTCCCCTAAATGTAAACATTTGAAGTTGCTGAAGATATGCAAATATACAATGATCCCATTAAGGCAGCCAGAACTTCAAAAGCCTCACAGGTTTCCTGACAATCACAAAATATTAGCTTTTGTTAGAGACACACTTAGTGGTGGACTTGATGGTGCTGGGTTAACAGCTGGATACAGTGATCTTAAAGATCTTTTTCAACCTAAATGCATCTCTGTTTATATGAAAATTCTGACAGCAAAATTTTGTAGAATTCCAGTTTCTTTCCATATTACAATACACAATGACAACATTGTCTTGGCCACAGAGGGAATCCAGGAAGCCCATCCGTGTGCAGCACTCTGTGTGAACATAATGCCATTCTCCAGGAAGGTAATATTGAACCATAGCACCAATGATACCTTCTCCTAGAAACAGAGACTAGACAGGAGTAAAGGAATAAAGATGGGTATTTATTTGAAGGGCCTTCAAAGGCACACCCCGGGGAGCCAGAGGCTGCTGCCAAACTGGACCCCAAGATGGACAACAGGTCACGAGTTCTTTACACCTTTATAGGTTTGGTGCATTTGCATCTCAGGGTTAATTCTCCAATTAAAGCTTCAGTTTAATGATGTAATTCCCCTCAGCTTTCCCTCCTTTCAGAGGCTTTTGGTTTATGCTTTTTGGGCCTAGGACAGTCTGGGTGTCCTTGAAGAGCAGGTCTGGAGAGGCTTTGTTATGACTACTCAGCATGAAAGAGCAGAAATTACCAGGCTACGAGAAACCTCAGAGTTACACACTAGGCAGTACAGGATTTGAAAAATATAAAAGTTAAAACCTAAGGCATCACCAATTGTATCTGTTTGCAAAAGAATGATTGACTTTTCTGTATGCACAGAGCAAGGAAGAGCTGCTTCTGTATGTCTGACTTGGGTGCGCTTCTGGGCGACCTGCAAGTGATGCAGACCTGGGCTGCTTTGGGACAGGAAATATGAGGTACATCTCCAGTTTGGTGAGAAAGATGTATTTTTTTTTTTTGTAAGAGCCTTTTTGCCTAAGCCATCAAGTATTGAGGGTGGTAAGGTGGCTACATGACTGACATCAAGGACGTGTAACAGGCTGGGGGTCTTCTGGGAGTTGTCCCCAGCTGAGAAAGGGAGCAGAGAGATACAGAAGTGGGGATTTCTGGTCTAGATATATGAGCTCTATTTGGAATCTTGAGAGATGCCACCAGCAGGAGGGAGCTCCCGTCAATGAGTACTCATGCTGTAACATGATAGACAGTTCCCACTGCAGCCTGATAAGCTGAAACTGGATAAGAAAACCTCTCTGCTCTTAGGACTTAAAGCTGGATTTCCAGTTGAACAAGTGTTTCTTGATAATATAAGGAGGCTTTGCTCTATGTAATAGAATTTATTATGTTTTATAGAATATTATTTTTAATTATAAAATGTTAAATTATAGAAATAGTCTTCCCTGCAACGAGAGTAATGTATGCATCTGCAACCTGGAAATGATGCAAATGACATACATGTAAATACCCCATGAGACCTTTTTCTCTACACAGTAAAAATATTTGATCATACTATTAGGGGGTAATGTGCCAAGAGAGCAACTGTGAGAATAGTGTTGTTACTTGTCTTGTGACGAGCCTGTTCTTACTGTGGGAGGTTATAAAGAATACATATTTCATCCACATACCACAAACTATCTACATTTCAGCAGATGTTTTCTCACAGCAGAAATTTTGGAAAAAAAGAGTCAGTCTTCCTAACCACAAGATATGAATCACACTACTGTAGCATGGAAACCAAGATGATGTACATTCAGAAATAACAAATAAAATCAAAGATAGCAGTCTATTGTGATAGCTTCAATTCTGAAGAACTTCTACTGGAAATCTTGTTTGTTTTATGAACAAATTAAATTCTGTAGTTTACTTATGAATGAGACAGATTAAATTCTTCCATCTCTGAATACTTTTAGTTTATGTTTAGTTTCTTATTTTAAATTATGTCTCACTGACATGAGAGACATGACTCGCACTTAAATTTTACCAAGAATTAAAATTAGAATTGATTTTCATGTCTTAAATCCTTCCATCATGTTTGTTGGGGTTTTTTTGCCATGCTCTAGATTCTCATTCTTTCTTTCTTGTAGAACTACAGTTTCATCATTCCAGGACTGAGGAGTCATGACCTGCTTCTATTCTCACCATCAGGTGCCTGAGAATGAAAAAATAACAATTAAAATATCAAAGTTTCTGAGCATCTTTACTTTTGCACAAGGTTTGTTACATCCCAGATGCTACTTCTGCAAATGGATGTAAGCTTTCAGGGAGATGTCTGACCCAGGTCTAACCCAGCTGTGTCTACTCTGCGCTATGACACAGACAGCAAAGGCAGCACCAGTACCAGTGCAGTGGGGTTTGCTGGAGAGATGCTGGATCAGCCTTTGCTGTGCTGTTACATGTGGCTTTCCCAGCAGGTGTAGAGCTGGCACCAGTACCGGGCTCTGCTGGGGGCACTGTACCTCACTCTAAAAGTTCTCCACTTCCTTTGTTCTTGCGCTGTGTTCAACACTTCCCTTTCTTCCCCTTCACTGATATGCTTATCCTGCCGTCCTTGAACACACAGTACTTTTTCTCAATACCCCTAGTAGTTACTCAATATTAGCACTGTTTCAGTTTCATCATACAATCTGTGTTGTAACCGTGGTGTAGATGGGTGAGGAGAGAGGAGAGAGACAAGGCACTCAAGGGAGATGAGTCTCAAACTCAGCGTAAGTGTGGTGTGCCTTGTCTTCAGGAAGGAGTTGTAAACGTGACCTACTTGAGGTTATCATCTTACCTCCCACAGGCAGCTACATTCTAATGTGTTTGAATGTCCTACAGACATTTGTATAAGGCTGGAAAAGACAGATCAGCCTGTCACACAAAGTAAATATATAGACACAACCCTCCACCCCCCCAAATAGATGCATTCTGTTAGCAGTCAGACAAGATTCATGGGAATAAAATTCATTCACCCTATCAGAATTATTAGAAAAAACTCTGCTCTGGATCTGTATTCTTATCTCATCACAAATTTTGAGATTTTGGTCTGTGAAATGGAAGGCATATTGGCAGAATAGAGAATACGCTTACCCCCCTTTTCCCAGCTCTTCTTAAGCAACTCTGAATTATCTTGCTTTTAAAGACTCGAAATGACATAATAAGCATGTATGTATTTTAAAAAATCCTAATTTAATTTTTAAAAATTAAATGAATACTAATATCCTTTATTGTTCTCCCATACTGCAGGGCAGAAACCAAGCAAATAAATAAAACTGAATGCAACAGAACTCTGCCTTCAGCTAAAACTGAGATTATTAATGCATGCAGACAGGTCAAATACTGTTGTGGTTTCACATCAGTTCCTTCTGTTTTACTTTCAGATTTTTGAGAGCTTCCCTTAGGTAAGGAAGACATCTGTTTCTGTCTGAAAACAATAGATATGCTCAAGCTGGAATGTGGAGGAGGTTTCTCTTCACAAAACAAGCACAGCACTCTCCTGGCAGGCTTGCCAGAGGGCACAACATAACTAAGAATATGAACTGCTCCACTTACCATCTCTATACAAACACAAGGTTTTTCTCCAAACATGCCCTTGATGATACCAGAGAATGTATCTGCAGCTAACACTGGAATATTCACATTTATTTCCTGACACAGTGATAAACCTATCCATCCAACTCACGAAAGTGGGTTACTTCCAGTATTGTCTCATTCAGGTTATTACAGTGCAAAAAACCAATAATAATAAAGAGGCAATGTGCCGTATCAGCAATAAAATGATGTGTGAACAGAGCAAAATACTGGCCCACCTACAGTAGGAGAGCTTCTGTCCTCATTTTTCATGAAACTAGTGTTTAGCTTTAAATGCCTACAATTACTTGTGCAATTAAAGATGTAGTCTATAGAAATAAAATCAGATCTACATTAACATGTTTTTAAAAAATTGGCTAAATTTTAAAGGATCAATCATAAAAAAATTACATGTACACTATTATTATGAGATCAGTTAGAGATAATGCCTTGGCAATGATATTTCCTTTGAGCGAGGGTGAGAATAGAAAAACACTTTTCTAGAGCATTCATTAACTTATTCTATAATTAATAAAGAATCATGAGTCACTTTCTGGGAACAGCATTAAAGGAACTTCAGGACACAGTATTTGAAGAAAGATAATTTGGGAAGTCCTGTGATGGTGGGGAACTGCATTTCTTAATCATCCAGGAAAGTAATTTTAAGGGGAGGGAATTGGTGATTTCTTTTAGCAAAAATGAATCACAGAAGTAAGTGCTTGAATCTGAAAATTAAAATGAAACCTCACAAAATTATACAAGTATCTAACAATATAGCTCTGAGACATCTATAACAATATAATTCTGAGACATTCTGAAACCACAGGTTTCTGGCAACTGTTTTCTCAAGAAAACTGGGAGCAGTTAGAGAAGATACAAAGCGCAGAGCAATTAGACTGGTTCCACTTTTTTACCATTGAAGACTTAAACAGTTTAGCAGATGATTCTGGTAAGAAATTACTACTTTTCTATTCATGCGTATTTACATATATTTACATGCATTTACACAGGCATTCCTTTAAGATTTCAAATAAAACTTTTGTTGAGAAATCAACAGTGAATAGAATCCATTTTAATTCATATGCTTATTTAAGAAGCAACTTCAGCAAAAGGTTGAGGTAGTGGTCCCTCCTTCCAGGAATGGTTTTGACTGTTTTTGGTGATGATCTAATACAAATGTGTACATGGCATTTTAGCTGTGTCCCTTAGCAGCTGAACTGATTGTGGCTGGGATGGAGTGAATTTTCCCACAGCAGCCCTCACGGTGCTGCAGTCTGCATTGACAGCTGGAAAGGTGCTGGTTGCACACCAGTGTTTGCACTACTGCTGAGCAGAGCTCGCGCAGCATCAGCTCTGTCTTTCCAACATTCCTTCCTCCCTCACCAGCAGGTGGGTGGTGGGCAAGATCTTGGGAGACAATATGGCCAGGACAGCTGACCCAAACTGACCAAAGGGGTCAGAATGTTATGACTCCATAACATTCCATGCCGTGTATCTTACCTATCTTCATTAGAAGGTAAAAGAAAAGAGGAGCAGGGTGGGAAAGTGGGGTCAGGGGCAATTTGTTATCTATGTAATTTTTCTTCTGGAGCAACTCCTACTCGTACTGAAGCCCTGCTTCCTGGGAAGTGGCAAGACATCAACTTCTGATGGGAAGCAGAGAATAAAATATTTTTGTTTCCTGTGCTTCCGCATACATGACCTTTGCTTTTTCTTTATTAAATTGCCCTTATCTTGACCCATGAGTTTTTTCCAACTTATTTTCTCCCTTCCCTGTCCAAATGACGAGGGGAGTGATAGAGCAGCTTGGTGGGCAGCTGGCACCAACCCACCACAGCAGGATATTTTGACCCCCAGATAAGGTTCTTTTTTGCCTATTTTCCCTTCCACCCCATGACACCTCTTTTCTCAGCAGCACAGACGCATCAGCTTCAACTGGCAGAGCAGCATCCTACCCAGGCTTCTACTCAGACCTGTGTTTAGGACAGATACTGGAGACCCCAGGTTCAATTCTCCTCAGTTTGAAGAGTCAAGTACTACCCACTCCCTCTGGCAGTATCAACATCCATTAGACTTAACTTCATATCATACTTCTCAGCTTTTCTTGCAAGATAGCAGCTCTCTCCAAGACAACCACTGTGAGCTATTGTTCTCAGATACTGAAATTCTGGTCAGAAGGGGGAAGATCTGACAGTTCTGAAATTTTTAATCTACGAATATTGTATTTAAAGTCTGACAGTCCCTAAAATGAATGAACTACGGTTATCACATCTTCTTTTCAGCATCATTCAGACATATTCTGTTCTACTTTATTATGAAATGATAAGAAGGCTGCTTGTATTGAGGAAGAGGAACCAGATCCTGTGCCATAATTTCACACTTCTCTAATTTACTTCAAAAGAAAGGAAAAGCAGATTAATATGTTCCCTTCCTTCTTCTCCAGCTAAATTACAATTATTCCCTGAGACTTGTTCATCTACCAGAATGTTAGTAGTAACAATAGTGCTTTTAATAAATAGCAGTTTTTATTAATAAAACATAAGGAATTTTATAAAGTAGAAATTTTAAAGGTAAATGTAAAAGAAGGCATAACTTATCTATTCATCTTCCTTTTCCACTCTGCTTTTTTTAAAGTCTTTCTTCCTGAAATTGTTATCTGTCTCTGTCTCACATTCCAATTGTATTACACAAAAACTCTTACTAAGCTTTTGTTTTCCTCTAGTAATCTTTCTTTCACCCTCAAGCAGAAAGATGAAAGGCAGGTAATTTGTCTGCAGGATCTCCAGACTGATGAGAAGCAAGAGACTCTGTGCACAGAGGAAGTTCTAACACGACGAAAGAAAACATCCCTGAAATGTGTTTCTCAGTGACACAACTATTATTTGGTTCAAATCATCTATCAGGACATATGTTTTATTGCAATGAGAAAGTAACAGTCTGTATTTTACATTAGAGGATAATTTTTCCACTGAAGGCAAAGAAATTATTTTGCTTGGGAATAAGAACCAAGAAATTATATCAAATCCTTACAATCCTCTGGAGCAGTAGTACTCAATCATCATTTTTAAGAGAAAGTTTATGAGTGTGGTTTGTTTTCATTAGCTATTTTGTAATTATTTTCTTATTAAAGAACCAAGAAATTATATCAAATCCTTACAATCCTCTGGAGCAGTAGTACTCAATCATCATTTTTAAGAGAAAGTTTATGAGTGTGGTTTGTTTTCATTAGCTATTTTGTAATTATTTTCTTATTAAAGAACCAAGAAATTATATCAAATCCTTACAATCCTCTGGAGCAGTAGTACTCAATCATCATTTTTAAGAGAAAGTTTATGAGTGTGGTTTGTTTTCATTAGCTATTTTGTAATTATTTTCTTATTAATATTTGAAACATATGTTCTTAAAGAGATAAAACTTTGCTTTCTGAAAGCCAAACATATCCATGCAGTGCTTTGTTGAGCCTCTTACAATGTTTGAGGTGCAAGTTGCAATAGACACATCTGTGCTTTTGTCTTTTGATAGAGTTGAAGCCCAAAGTATGAAAATAACTGAAGTCAGATTGCTCCTGCAGGTTAAGCAAATAGGTCCTGACATGACCAACAGAAACAGACAATCCAAATTACTTTCAAGAATTATGCCTTTTATCTAAAATGAGTAGTCCACCTGCTTCTTTTTTTCCTGTTGTTTTAACACTGACTCTTCATTTGAAGAGAAGTTTTCTTTCCTGAAGAGGAAATATAAAGAATGGGAACTGATATCAAAAGACAACAAGATTTACAAGTGTATCCTAGAGACACAAGTACACACTTGTGGGGGAAATTAAAAAAAGAAAAAAAAATAGGAATAAGTTATTTACAGATGTTTCTAAATTTTCATCAGTGATAATCTCTCCATAAGAGTTGACATTAATGGCCCCCATGACAAATCCCCAAAACACTCAAACTTAAGAAAAATTCTCACCAGTTCCTCTGTTTTCTTTCATATCTCAGAAGGGAACCTGAGGCATAACACAACAGGTAGTTAAAGAGAATAGTAGTAGAAACCAAAGTTTACCATTTTACTTAGCAAACCAGTCTCAGACCCTCAGTGAAGCTCCTGGCAAAGCCTGGGATGTTTCCACTGGCAGCTGAGTGCAGGCACTGTCTGGGACCAGCTACTGCCACATGTTTTTGTCTTTGTGTTCTTTTACTACAGTGACAAACAGCCAATGCAGGTAATTCTGTTCACACTAAACCCTTTCCAAAGATTAATTCATACCCTAAATTACTCTGCTTATTCTGCTTTGTATGGTTGCAGGAAATGTCATCCCTCCTCTTTTTTTTTTTTCTCTGTAATTTTTTTTTAATTTTTCCAGTCCAGGCAACATAACATCTGCACAGTATAATCAACAGGTGACTTCTTGGGGATCCCATCCATGACTTACCACAGCTCTCCTTCCAGCCAAATCTCCTTCTCCAGTCTCTATTCTTTCCCTCTAACCCCCCACTGCTGCCAGCATGCCCTACAGTTTTTCAAAGGCACAGTGGAGTATTACAGTAAGTGTAGTTCAGGGGCTGCATACTAATGTTTATTAGCCAGAAATCCCATGGCAAGTCTATGAAATACAGGAGTATCAGACATCACAACTTTTCAAAACATAAGCATTCTTCAAAAAGTATGGGCTAAACTTACTTTCTTTGTTCTTCCTTCAGTTAATAGTAAAATGGTGAAGATTAGGCAGACGACCTCTTCTTTGCTTTATTACATGAGTGATGTGAAACAGCCTTTGCCCCCCAAAATCTGCTACCATCATGCATTTAAAAGATGAGAGTAGGTGTTCACAAGTGCAATATAACACTGACAGAATTCCATCAGGTTGCTTTCCTTTTGCATGTCACAGCCTAAAGGCTCTCCTGAAAACATCTGTATTGCCACTGCTGTCTTGCAGTACTTAATCGGTGCTGGTGTAATTACCCTGTGTGTGTCTCTTTCATCTCATCATTAGCTGTACTAATTAAAGCAGCATCAAAATGAGTATTTAAGGATCATTCTGTGAAATATGTGCCTTCGTGGTTTCAGATGAAAACTCTTAGTTTAAAAGTTTGCACATCAACCTTGAAAGAAAGTAGAAAGAATAAGGAAGAAATTCTTCTGCAGGTGAGTTTATCATCAAGTCATAGTGTTTCTCAAGCCAGAAGGACTCTCTGAATGCACTACTTCAATCAGACATAGATAATACACAGCAAACAAGCTAACGCCCCATACAGAGTTTTGTGAAATTTCATGCACTGAGACGATCACATGCATTATAGCATGTTGCTGACTCATTGCAAGTACAGGAGAAAATGGTTTGCCCTCAGGGACAATAATAGCTTATCTGTTATCTCTAATTTGCAAAGAGAAAGAATAATAACCATGAAGTAATAGCAAATGATCTCCACCTGTAACACTGATGAAATTCTGGGGTGGAGCTATCCAGGTGAAACTGTAGAGGTTGAAACTGTAAAATAAAAACATCTGTCTGGAAAAGGTTGTGTATTGAGACACAGGACTTTTTTTGAAAGAGATAAACAGAATGGCAACGTTCAGTTATGACTCCTGTAGAGAAATATAACGAGTCAAATAACCACAGTGTATTTTAAATCTGGGGAGGAGGGTGGGGGTGTGTGTGAGGAGGGGGGAAAGACAAGAAACAAACATCTTCTGTCTGAGTCTGACATCTATGAGAAACAAGAAGTTCCTTTCCTGAATAAGTTTCTCTTTTTAATAACTTCCTAAACTCCCAAGGTATACTTTTTATTTTGCTCCTTAACTAAGGAAGTGGAAGCCAAAAAATTGAGAAAAATAATTGCACAACATCACAAAGGAGAGACGATGTCTGGTTTAGAGAGGGGTCAGATTACTCTGTGAAAGCAGAAACTTCGTACTTGTGAAATTTAAATTTCAGTATCAGCACTCACTGTATTTCAAAACCTGTAGATGCTGGATACATATGTTTGAGTATGTTTATCAAAACTCACAGAATTTTTCTCACCACTGATTTGGAGTCAGTGCAGCTTCACTTTGGTGTGGATCGGGGCAACCATGGGCTCCCCAGCTGTATGTGAATGGACTACAAGCATGGTGGGATAGAGGGTGCCAGTCACTCCCACAAACTGTGTCCAGTTTCAGCAATTGTCTTTGTCAAGGAATCACTCTTGCAACCCAAAGCCTAAGTTTAGTGCTGGCTTGTTACAGTTTTACTTTCCTGTGGTAAATTTATCTGTGGTGGAGGGGACTCCACCACCCCAGGTCCTTCATTTCTTCTGCAGTCACTAGACAGAGGGAGAAATATTTGGGGACCAGGAGAGGAGAATTCAGTCCATTTACCATAGATGGTTTCCATCTCTTTGGATGCACAGGCAATTTATAAAATCATCTGCAGCTAATTTTGGTTAGAAATATAGCTCTTTTACTGAGGGCATAAGGGACTGAAAAAATGTTAGAAAAATCAATCTTTTCATGGGTCAATTGACCTAGCTTTCTTCTGACAAGCCTAAATCTACCTTCTAACATGACACAGTAAATGTGAGATAGTTCTTAGAACTCAAATACTTTGGATCATCTGGGGTACTGCTACTGATAGAAATAAAGACAGAGGCTACAGCATAAACAGGCATTAATTTTTTTACCAGGGTTCTGCTCTGTGAATATTTAGTAGGTAACTGTAGCACATGGAAGAATCACCTGCATTTGGGAGAACTAAGCTCAGCAGTCATGATTGGAAAGCGTTCAGTGGAGCTGCATTGATGTAATCTCTAGAATTGCTGAAGCCTATGAGAAATATAAAGCTATGCTGAATAGCTGGTGGTAGATATTAGGAACCAGGGAAGATATAGTCAGTTAGCCATAGCCTTTTTTACTCAACCTTTGAGTTAACACCACTGCATTTATGTCAGTAATTTCAAGCACAGAGATGTCAGGCCCTTTACCAATAATTATGGGCTTCAGTTTTCCAAACGGTTATATAGGTTTTATTCTAAAGTCTGATAATACAAAAATCAAAGTGGACAAGAACCTTGTGTCAAGTAGAGCTTAGAGTCAGTCTTGGCCTAATTGGGCCACTAGTTTCTCATATTCTTATGCTAAAAATTCCCTAATTTTTACTGATGACACCATGAACTGACATGATGTGGATTATATTCTGCTTTTGACTGTACAATCTCAACATTCAAGTACATATTTACAAGTGGGGAAAAGATTTTGCAATATCTGGGTTTTAATTTTCCCCTCTGCAGACACCACTATTCAATGTAATAGGTACAGAAGAAGAAGCTACTTAACTCCATTAAAAACGTAAAAAACTTTGATTTACTTAAAAACATTGATTTCCAAGTTGGCAGGGTGTATGTACAATTTCATGAGACAAGAAGAAAATAATAGTTAAGAACATTGTGTCCTTGCTTTGAAAGCTTTTGCTGGAAGCAAAGTTTTATGATTTAATTCAACTTAGAAAGAGGAGGTTATGGAGTGACCCAACAAGATCTTTCATAATTGAATGTGCTTCTATAACTTAAAACATGCACAAGAAAATGCAAAACTAAAAAATAAAAAAAGTAGTGTTGGTGTTGTTCCCAAGGTAATAGTCTACATATTAACTTAAACCTACTCTTTATTCTGCCCTGATGATGGCCAGAACCAGTTTTGAATTTGTTAATTTTCTTTTAATGAGAAACAAACATTTCACAAGGCATTTATTAGCACATAGATGATTAAAAAAATAAATAAAAGATGGATCAGTCCAACATGCAGCACAGTGCTTCTGTGCACTGTGCACTTCTGTGCACTGAAATTTCAGAGGAAATTTCTCTCAGTAGTAATGCGAACAACACAGAACATAAAATGTTCTTATCTCATATAATAATGTCAAAAGCCACACTTCATTTTCATCTTAGTGATTACAGTCACTTTGCCATAGTCCTACACAATCCTAATGGCTTTTCCTTTGGCATTTGCTTATTGCAACTCCACTGGACTATAAGCTCAAGAGTGTTGAAATGTCTGCAATAATCATCACAGAGAGCTGACGAGATTGTAACACTAGACCATTACTAACTCGATGCAACCATTTAAAAGCAGAAATCAAACCTACAGCCAGTACAATTGTCAATAAAATATACAAACATTGCTGTACATATTTGCAGCTAGAAGTACCCAGATGGTAAACCTGCAGGATGACTTTCCTCACTTGCTTTACCAAAACTCTCCCAGTCTCTCCCTGGTCCTGACTGCTCAATGAGTGCAGTTTGTCATATAGAACAGAATCAGCAAAGCAAGTGGAGAGTAAACCCTCTGACACTGGTGATCTGGTCTCTGCCTGGTTCCATCTGGTGTGACAAGGCACCAGAGCCTGGACCTAGTCCTATTCACTGAACTCCTACAGGAATGCAGAATGAAAGCAGAATAAACTTTTTGTGTACCTTTGCAGTAAATATTTGAAGCCATGTAATTCTGTCCATTCGAAACTGACAATCTGAACTCTGACAATGCTTTTGAAACTTGTGTTTAAAATAATTTCAGTGCTAATACTGATGATAATGAACCCATGTATGCATACTCTAACTAGACAATTTTCTTTTTCCCTTTAACAGCCTGGTATTTCTTACTTGCAATTGTGGCATCCTGTCTTAAATTTGAGGGAGCTCCCGGTTGCTCAGATTAGCATAGTTTATCACTTTATTTTTATTGGCTTTCAAAATGCATGCATTTATTCACAGTAAAACTACTGTAGTTAATTTTCCAGTGTAGAACAGCATGTGCTTGGGTTCTTGTAGACTTTGTGAGAGAAATCCAGAACTCCCTGAACTCTGCTGAACTTAGTGGTTTTGCTACTGACCATGAAGAGGTCGTCCTGCTACCCTCATCCTGTCTTGTTCTACAAAGAACCTGGACACTCATAAACTCTGACACTAGCCAAAAGAAACAAAAAATGCTGGTTGTTAAAATTTCCTGTTTTCATGGTGTTAGGAAGTTTAATGGCATTCTAACCCTTGCCACACACTTGTGAATGCTGTGAAGTGTTCACCTTCATCCATCATTCTAAAACTGTCATAATTTTAGAGCCTGGAAATAAAAGCCAAAAAAACAGAAGCAGAACTCTATTGTGATTCATTGGTGATTCAGAGTGTCTCATTTATTCCCTATTTCTCACCAAGGGAACTCGACACCCACTTCCTATCACATCATTACAACCACGAGTGTCAAGCCACAATATTGTTTTGTAGCTGGTTATGATTGCTAAATGCCAGTTTCTTCTAAAACAATAACTGAGTAAACCAGGTTTTCCTAATATCTTCATTAGGTTCTATGGCTTAGAGCGATCAGTGGCCAGCTAGAAATCACACAGGAAGAGAAAGATAAGATCTGCAGATCCACAGCTTCCAACCTGTCTCATGAGAAAGTTTTAAATTGGTTCAGCTCAGTCACTTGAACCTTAGTACACTCTGAATCCTGAATTGTGTAAGGAGGTTGATAAGTTTTTACCGAAATATTTTCTTAACTTCTGAAACCATCTCAACAAGAAATAAGCTGAAATTGGAGATACTTGAAAGTGTTTTTCTGCTTTGCAAAAAATGTTCTTGGTTTGGTTTGGTTGGTTTGCTTTTTGATTTTTTTGTGGTTTTGGTTTGGGTTTTTTTCCTTTGTATTTTTAATGTGTTTTACATCCGAAATAGATTAAATTGATCTTTTTCAATATTCTTAATGAACAGCAAACTTCCCTTATCTTATTCACTGCCAGGGAGACTGGCACTCTTGTCACCAGATATGCCTGCTCTGAGGATAGGTAAATAAAGTGACATCCAATACATTTTAACTAAAATTTTTAAGGCTTGAACAATAGACCTCCAAAGAAAACAACTTGCAGAAGATTTTATGTCCTGATATGCTAAAGATATTTTGTACTTGTCCTATATTTTCTGACTTTAAATCATTTTATCTGAAATTGTTTCCAAATGCTTTACGAAGTCCCACGTATACTTTTAGACCCACCTGTGGAAAAAAAAGTGAGCTCCTTTGCCTTCTTCAGACAACTCTCTTTCTATCTCTGTAAATGAAGAAAAAGGGTTGAAGAAAATAATTTTCTTAATAAACCATAAAATAATGATATCAAATAATAAAATGAACAACAAAAATTTAAAAATAGAATTACTATATTTTAAGTATCATAGTATTTAACTCATAGTATTGCAAGGTGTCATTGGAAGTTTGTCTATCAGAATTCCTGTTCTCACGCACGCCTAAGCTTTACAAATTGCTGGATAGATCTGCCCTGAGATTATTTCCATGTCACACGCAGAAAATTCATCTCTGTTGGTATCAACACAGAATGAATCCAAGAAAAGCATGGAAGGGGGAGAAAGCTCCACACCCTACTAGGAAGGGTACTTATTTCAAACTAAGAGTTTCGAAATTCTACAATGAAAGTCCATACTTTCTGTAGTTCAGAATGACCTGAGACAAAATCTTTCTTTCAAGCCTATGAGAAAACAAATCAAAACCTGCATTTTCTAGCAACAGAGTAAAACCTACTCCCTAGGCTAATCTGTGCCCTGTGGCATACTTTTACTAGAAATTCATCATTTTCTCAATAATTTTTAAAACTTCTCTTTGCCAAACCAAAGGTCTTTGGTTTTTACCATGCTGTGTTTTGGAAGGAAGGAGGAAGTGTTGGCAAACCTGGTTCAGTGTTAAACATGGTGGCCTTGGTCCAGAAAACACTAACATTCTTAACTCTAAACAAAGACTTAAATCATATTCTTTCAGCAGCTTGAAATTTAGTAGCATTCCTTTAAGATCAGGGATATAATAAGATAGGAACCTAATGAGAATATATTCTAATGCAAACACCCTGCTACGATTCAAAATAACCATGTTCTAGGAACTCATTAAGGTTACAGTGTTTTTGTTTAATTTGTCAAAAACAATTAGAAAATAGCTGGAATCCTCTTTTTAACTTTCTGTTTATAGCTTGTCTAATTGTTTAAGAAATAAAAGTTAAAACTTCCTTAAATTACTATCAAATCCTAGGACCATTGGAAAGAATAACTCTGTAGTACAAAAGTATGGAGATGGAATATAACTCCGTTTTACATGTTTTCTTTTTAGTAACACATTGTACAGTATTGTATCTTTCTGCAATATGAGAACTAAATATACGTAACTATACTGGTATTTAGGAAACTTATTTGCATTTTAATACGAAGCTGTAAATATTTGTAACTCTTAGATATAAGAAAATACAAATATGAGGGCCATGTGAAGACCAGAGGTGTTTATTTCTGTCTCACCAAAGTTGTGCAAATAAAAGTTATTTGTAATCATATACATATCTTTATACACATCTATACACAGAAGTAGAAGAGATTTCAACAAAATATTTCAAGGCTACTTTAGCTTTCAGTGTTTCTCACCTGAGAAAATAAGTATCTCCTACCTTTTTCTGTGTTTAAGTACACTTGAGATAAAAAGCCAAATAATCATGAATAATAAAGTCATAGGCAAGATAATAAGACAATAACCAAGAGCAGAGAGATAACAAACAAGAAAAATTCCTTGTAAACCTAGCATTTGTTGCCAGATGCCCTGCAGTGAGAGAAAAAATTAGATGATCAGGTTATACTCTTCAGGGCACAATATTTCTGGGGGCAGAAGATATTTTTCACTGACTTTTTCATGCAGTACATAGCTGGCTAGGGCCTGTGACTGAATCTGGAGTCCCCTTCCAAGGGGCTGATGCAGAACACCTCACTCCCCACAACTCAAATTTCCATGGCCTATTGCACACACCAGGATATTCCTTTAACTTATCAGGAAGCTGAGGCAAAGAGAGGTGATTTGCCCATCCCCAGAGCAGATTAAAGAAGCTGTGGCAAGAATGCAGAGGCAGTGGCTCTCAGCCAGCTTTTGGCTGCCACATCCAGGGCCCTGGGGCCTCAGCTGGATGGGTGCTGACAACCAGAGTGTGTGTGTGGCACATTGGCAGTGGCTTGGTGTGAGAGACCAGGCTGGAGCAGGGTCATGAGTCTTTACAGACTTGGACAGAAACACGGGAAGGAAATACAGCCTTCAAAGACCCATTATACCATTGTATTGCCAAACGAGCTAAAAGGAACCTAATTATAACTGTGAATGTGGCCAGCAGAGTCAGTGGTCCAGCTGGAAGTCAATCTCTGTTTGCTTCATGCTAAAGGTCCCTTGAAGTTCCTGTTGTGGCAAATGTCAAGCATATTTCTTTGCAAATTTTTAAGTAGTTCACATGAAATCAAGAATAAAAATCTTACTGACTTTGGTGAGAGCAGAATCTGACTGTAATCCAGGATGAGAACATTTCTTACGTTAGATGAGGATTCCATTTGATGTCAGGCTACTTGCAAACTTTCCTTATTGATGTCTTCTGAAGGAAGGTATTTGTACCCACAAAAAATAAAGGATAATACTGGGTCTAGCACTTTTGAGAGCATAGACTGCAGTCTTTTGAGTCTTCTCAGTAATATTTTCATGCCCAGAAGGGAGGCTGAACAGCACATCCCTGTTGTGAAACTTTCCTTCAGTTACCGCTAGAAAGAATGCCTTGGGGTTTTTTCCACTTTCAAAGCATCAGGTTTCGTAAGCTTAATTTCAAACCATCAAAGAATGTATTTCTTTTAGTCTGACTAAGGAAAAAATTTTCTGAGGGAGGGAGGATTTGTAGATACAATGTTACAATGTGACATTTGTTTCAAATCTGTAAGATGATCATATGTTTAGGAGATTTTAACCATGTGATTATTATGTGTCACCATTATACTGTAATATCCTTCTCCACACCCAAGTTTTTGGGGAGTCAGGGAGTGTAAAGAATACTAAAATCTTGGTAACTTTCCTGGTGGCTGCAGTGAGACATAGCAGTCCTTCATCTGAAAATTTTTCTTGAAAGAAGAGGTCTATCTTTGGTCCCTTGGCATCTTCTCAAATCCTCATTTTCAGGAATATTTGCTTTTTAGATTCTTCTTATGCAGACCTATCAATTCAACAACAATGTGCACCACCCCTGAAAACAGGAGGGCTGATGCTTTCTCCATGCCAGCTGTAGTCTTCAGGTGGCTGGGAGCAGCTCAGGGATCAGCTCTGCCTGGAAAGGGATCTGGAGAAAGCGAGGACAAAACAAACCCAGGAGCCTGCTCTGGGGCTGGGTGAAAGCAGCTGGGGGTTCACTGAAATGTAGGGTGGCTTTGGAACTTTCGTAGTGTGCTCTGAGGTCCAGGCTGCCACCGCTCTGACTTCAGCAGGGGCTTAAATGAAAGAGTTTGTCTGGATCCCTGGGGGCACAGCCATTATCTCACCCTGGAACCAAATAATATTGTTGTTGAAGGCATTCATGTTTCTACCTGCTACAGATCTCCACTTTTACACATATCAGAAATGTTTGCTAACTTTTAAATGTTTCAGACAATGGTGAATAACATCATTCTATTTCCCTGATCTACTCTCACCCCAGACAGAAAAGGAAAACAAAACAGCAGTCAGGTATTTTCAGGGTTTCCCAGGTAAAATGATGTTGTGTTGTTCATTGTTATGTAATCACAGTCAAAATTAATTCTTTTTTCCTTGGGTTACTGAATCCATGCTTTGAACTCCAAGTGTTGGTATGCATTTAAGTCAGAAAAATATCAAAAGTTCAGTGCTTGAAGGCATATCTCCCTTTTTAGGCAGTGCTCAGGTCTTGAACTTTGGAAGAAAAAAATCTATTTTTCTAATACTGCTGTGACTACATCTGCAGCTGTCAGGAGATCTGTATCCAATAGCCCAAAAGGCATTTTGAGATGAGTAAGATTGAATTTTTAATGTGCAAGAAATAGCTTAGTGTGTTTTATTAATTCCATTTAACCTCTATACACTTTCCCCTTTTCTCTTACATTACCAAAAAGAATGTCAGCACTCTCTACATCATTTCTGACATAGCACATGAGCTCTTGTTATAGAACTTTGTGTGGAGCATATTTTCTTTTTGCTTCTGTACTGTCTTCTGCCAGAGCTCACTAAAATGATTTAATAACACTCATTAGGGCAAAAGGTATGGGAACAAATAGATATTTATGGGCTTCTTTACTTAATGCTAGATGGTAGAAAAATGTAAAAAAAACTTCATCAGTATCTATAAAGTGCTTAATGTTTTGATCCAAACGTTACTTTCTTCTGGGTATGGCTGAAATCACTGCTTTTGTAAGGCATGTCATGTTCTACACATAACAACATCTACTTTTTCTGTATACTACAACTTCTCATTCTAGAAGACAGCCATAAGTAGACACTGCTTTGCTTTCAAAACAAGCTTTTCTCTATTTTTTCTGACTTTTTAATAAAAAGATGTGTTGTCAAGGATTCTTCAGTTATCATAAGGACTGAGTACAGGAATGTTATACCTTATCTGAAAAAGGATTCCTCCAAGAATAAAAATTCTCAGTGTTACAATAGTAAGGGAGTGGTTTAAATCATGCTCTAATTAAAGTGCTGTGCACAGAGGGTCACTGTCAAACATTTTGCAGTCATTTATTTTTTCCTGATGTCATCCTTCTTTAAGTTAAACTAATAAGATGCTTATTTGGTGGTGATACATGATCTCAGTGTAATGTAGCTGCATAGAGACCAGCTGCTTTGATTGCTAACAGAATTGTGCAAATGTGGCTTGGCCACATGCAGTCGCTGTTGAATGACTGGATATTCTGATAGGGTTGGATCTGATTGATTTTTTTTAACTGAAACCTTTAGTTGAAAAAATAAAAGTTTGTCGGTAGTGAAATTTCTCACCAGTAAGGTTACTGTCTTTCCAGAAATATTTAGATTTTTTTATTCGATGTTTTATTCTGATGTAATATTTTTAAGTCCAATATAAACTTAGATACATAATTTAAAAATACGTGAAACTGTACCTTAAGTTACTTTTTACATTTCAATGATCTTTGCAAAACCCAAAAATTGTTCTAACAGAAATAAAACACAGAAGTGAAATGCACATGTAATCTTCATTCCTTAAAGGTCTCAAAGAAATATTTTGTTTGGGTTGGTTGTGTGAACTAGAAATAGAGATACAGTCCACCTTGATTTACAGCAAAAAAAGAAAGGGAATTTTATCACCAGCTAACACAAAAGAGTCAAAGCACTGCTTTTCTTAAATTCCTGGATCTGTATTGAATCACAAGACTGAGAGAATAGGAAAGGTTGTTAAGGCCCAGTGGGGCTAAAGGGCTTCAAGAAAATGTACCATCAAATACAGCTTTAAGCTGTCCCTTGTAAAAGAGCACTTAACTTATTTCAGCTAACTGTAGTCAAAATAAATTTTCAAACTAATAGGTCAGAGCTTTAAAGAAACCTCACTGAAGTGTGCAGAAATATCCTTTTGACCACTGGTGCTGGTTTAGACCGTGGATATTGGAGTTAGCTTGAACAGCACTAGTCAGAGAATGACTTTGCCCTCTCCATCCTAAAGCTGCACCCACCAGGCAGCCCAGCAGCCCCAGAAACCACAGCCCACTGAAGCTTCCTAATACTTTCTTCCAAGAACAGGCTGAAGGTGTGTAACTGCAGCTGTGGTGAAATCTTCTTTAGTGCATGCTGGGATAGTCCCTTCCCACATGGCAAACAATTTTCACTCTTGTTTCCATATTATGAATGCATTATTTTTTTGTTCTTAAAAAGCTGGTTTCCCTGAAAAAAGGTAAATGACCAAATTGTTCTGCAATGACTGACATACATCAGGCAATATAAATATGATCTTTTAACTTCAAAGAGCTAAAATCTTTTTTAGATTGCCGTGCTAAAGAAATTAGATTTGTATGTATCTCATGTTCCTCAATCTTCTAACTGAATTAGTAATTGAGAACAATCTTCCCATTTCACTCAAGTGAAACTATCTTGGGTAACACTGCCCTAGTGTATAGCTGTATTTAGGTTAGGTAGTGGCTGAATATTTTTTCATGGTAACTAAATCCCTATAGCCATCAGACATTACTGTAGGATTTAAAAAAGATTAAACTTCTAGGATCCTGCCAAAGGCAATAATTAAAGTAACTAGGATCTGCTTATATAAACAACTGTCATTTTATTTTAACTGGGACTTTTGGCTTTTAGTAGTGTCGAAGAGATAATCTTCCAGGGGACTTGACTTTGAAGATGTTCCCTTCAGTAACGGTACCTTTTATGAAAGAAAAGATGTCTTGTCAGTGCAACACATCATTTCCATACTCTACCTAAGAGAAAAGTATAAACTCCTGAGAATTAATTACCTAATTAATGAGAAATCAAGTTTGGAACAAAAAAAAATTCCTGAATTTGCCATGAAGTAAAATGTTTTTGAAGTCATGGAAATATCAGTAACATAAGAAGTAAGAGGAGCAGTTAAAATGACAAAGGAAATAGCAAGCTGGGGAAGAGCAAGAAGAAGCAGTGAGTCTAACCTTGGCTGCTACTGTCTGGGTCCTGAGTGCTCAGGGCACCAAAACTCTCATCCTGTAAGAAGCTGGATGTCAGCCAGCCATAGCTGCTCATGACCTTCAGAGACAAAAGCTCATTTCTCCAGGACGAGGCCTGGGCAGGGCAGGTTCCCCGGCAGCAGAAGGTTTGTCTGTGCTAGGAGAGGACAGTGGGATAATGGACTCCTGGGAAGCGCTCACTCCTCCCTCCCCTCCTCTCCCCTTGGTCTCCCAGCCGTGCTCCCTGTACAAGCACAGCCTGGGTCTGCCCCAGCCAGCCCTGAGAGCGAGGTGGGCAGCTGGGGACACAGCCCCCAATTTCCCTCAGAATACAGGCACGGCAACAAGGCTCCGAAAACCCAGAGCGCGTCCCTGCATCAGGGGCTCCTCAGCTATTACACAGTGACAGCAGATGCTACTCAAATCTCTTTCTGGCTTCTGTAGAGACATTTATCATGGGTTTGCTGATGCTAGGCCCTTTGGGCTTGTTTTGTCTCCAATTTGGAGCCCCAAATCCTGCCTGTCTCTTCCTGAAGGCTGCAATGAGCTCCTATCCAAGTGCTCCATGGCCAAGGCTCCCAGTTTTATGAACTTATTGGGTACTAATAGGAATTCTAGGATGTGGCCCATGACCTGTTACTTTTAACATGTGTTTCATTTATGTCTTTACTTTTTATTGCATTATTTTGGCAGAAAAAGAAGGAAAATGTTGTGTCAGGCTGCTGAAAATCCATTCTTAGCCACTGGCAAACCCAGCACTTATTTTTCATTCTCCTTCAAGTCCTGTTTGAAGGACAATGGTTTTAACTCTATTTTCCTATCCTTTAAGTAAATTAAAAACATTGTATTAAAAACAATGCCAGCAATGTTTTCCCTAATAGACAGATAGACCTACAGAGTTTATTGGTATAATTAAAGGCAGACTGGTCTTTAAAAGCTAACAGTTTCCACAGTCTGAGAGTCTCTCATTGAATTTAGACAAAGAAGTAGATGCATAACATGCCCTCTTTGCTGAGGACCTGCCTTTAAAATTCAGTGCCAAGTTTCTAGGTAAGCCTAAAAGATTCTTAAAAGTCCCTCAGGATGCACATTATGTCAAGCCACTCTAAATCTGATTGATTCAGTTAAAATTCTGGCTGATGAAAATCACACTCTGAGGAACTAGAAGAGAAAGGTGTATGGGAAGAACTACTAGCAGAAGGGCGTAAGAAATTTAAAACTAAATTTAAAACTACTTTTACACAGATTATGTTCTGGTATGTTGCCAGTGAAATTAGAAACCTTTTAGACACCCACACCACAAATGCTTTTACAGCCTTAGAGACATTTACAAATGCAGAACATGCAGAACAAGGAATTTAAGATACTCTCTTGTATATCTTTTTATACAGTTGATTGCCCTTACTTTTTTACAATCAATTATCCATAGAATAATGGCTGATTCTTGACCCCAGATACAGTGGTCATGAGTATTGTCTGTCCTCCTGAAACCTGTGTCAAATCTGACACAAGCACATCCCCCTGTCAGAAACAGAGATTGAAGGCTGATCTCTCAGTGGAGAGGATATGAGGATTGGGCTATACTTGGAGTTTTGTTGATTCTGGCATGCAGTGGCCACATCTGTCTGTCACCCGTTCTCACAGCTCTAAAAGTGTACTCAGATAAGTTTATTTGAGAAGTATAGGCATTCCTGTGGGTTGGGCTGACAGCTCTGCAGTGCTGATGTAGTGTAACATTAATGGTGCTTTCGTCTCCTTTCAGTTCTTCTCTGTGCCTAGAGCTTCTGACTCTGCTGTTCCCACTCTTATTTGTCTGTGCTTCAAAAGCTTTATAACACTAAACTCAGTGTTTAATTTTTATTTTCCATGTACACCATTCCAGATAGCTTGTGCACAGTTAGCTTGGGTTATGGCTTACTCAATCCAATTTTCTAAAACTTAGGCAGCTAGGGGAAAAGAGTCATCAAAACCATGATGTACCTAACCAGGACCACTACACAGAATAATTTGTGACAACCAGAACTCCGAGTTTTTTGAAAAAGAGTTGGAGTAAGGGATCCACTATCAGCTGTTAAGTTCTTTCTACCATACTTGTCACTGGCATAGGAGAAAGAGGATTATAAACAGGGAAGAATTTTCTGAGTTACAGATAGAGCTGTTACTGTAACAGAGAAATTTTTTGTTCCCTGGAGCATGTTTAGATTCTCCTAGGACAAAGGAGAAACAGTGCATTTCTATAGCTCTTTGCCCCATCTTCTTTTGAAAATATTGAAAAGAGTTTTAAATATGTGGACACTGACTGCCTCTTAGGACTACTTTTACAGACTTAAAGACAACTGAAGGCCCACCCTCCTTGCAAGCACAAGCAAATACTTTCAGAAATATGTTTTGGGAAAGGGATTGCAGCACACAATAGTGTTCATTTAGGCCTCACTAGATAGCAATCTTGGGTAAAGCACAGACAATATCTTCAGGGCCCAGATGTTCTGGGGCAGTCAACCCACACGACTGTGGTTGTACTGCTTCTGTAACGCAGGCATACAGCAGTACTGCCACTGTGATCTCATTAAATAACTTCTTACAGAGCTGTGCTGTGCAGATAGAGGCCAAGTGCAAGCAGCAGATCCTTGCAGACAAGTGGAAATGACCACAGTTCCATTCAGAATCTTACTTAGCAGAACTGGAAAAAACCCACAGCAGCGTCAGAGAGTGAAGCATTGGGTACTGGAGATCATGTCCCTATAGAAATGTTAAAGGAATTTATACAGACCAGCAAAATATCACAACCTCAGGACTTAACAAATACTCTGGGATCAAGAATCATCAAGTCAGTGGGCTGCTGATCTGAGAATTTTGTTGCCATCATCCCAGCAGACTGACTGCAGGACAAGACAGACAAAATTCTACTTCAGCCTCAGCAGGTGAACATTTATTTATATATTCCCTGAACCTGGAGGAGTTACATGTCAAAGGGACACTCATAGTTTGATTTATGAAAATACCAGGTTATTGTATAAAGACAAGAGTGTAACCATACAGATAGCAGTGCTGTTAGTTTGCACAGTTCTCACCCTCCCTTGCAGGGATCACACAGATTAACAGCTGCAGTAATTTCTCAGAAAATGACCAAGCTGAGCAGGACTGTGAACTAAAATCATCAGAGGATTCAAAACACAGGCGAAGCACAGTGAGTGAGCCAAAGGAGGGGCAGGTTAAAATTGCAGAAAGCACCAGAGGGACATTTTTCCATTTCACGTTGGACATTCTTTGTATCAGGCACTTGTGGTATTTCTTTATCCAGAAGATTTATAACCGTGGAAACTGTCAGCCTAGTTTAGTGTAGGCTTCTCTTTGCTTGATATTATTTGTACTAACTTCTTGCAGAATATGTGGAGCACCTTGTGGCACGATGGATCTCTCTCTACAGCGTGTTTTAGCTGCAGAATTCTAGAAGTGCACGTAGATTATTACTAGTAAAATGTAAGGTGGAAGTCACTTAACTTGCCTACCTCAAGTTATACTTTAATAAAACTGGCTGGGAACCATCTTGCCCGTCTCATCAACAACCTCTTCTGTTTTGTCAATTTCTGAAAGAGAACATAAACTGAAAGTGCTGGAATGGTCCATGGAAAAAGAAACCAAAACACAAAAAACCCACATAACATTAGGATATTCGATTTTTAAAAGAAATAAATAAAGTCCTGTGCTCCAGTTCTGAACCTTTCAAGTTTTTCCAGTTTTAGTATTAAAAAATGAGCTTTTGAGTTTTGTTAGTTATAATACTAATGGGAAATAGGGATCATTCCACTAAGGTGTCAAAGAAGCTTTTTTAATATATCACTGAAAACTATTTTTTCACTTTCCGATTATGCAACTTACTTTTTTTTAAGCAAACTTCATTTTCATTCAAATCAGTACACTTTTCTAGCCTTTTAATTTTCCTTGATTTAAGCAGCCATTCTCCTTCTACCATACTATACTTGCAGAAGGCCAATGGGAAAGTTGTATATATAAATCCTACACAAAGATTGGAAAGTTTACATCTAAGTGCCCTTCAGTCTTTCATGTAATTACCACATTCTGGGCTAACATGTCTAGAGGAACTGACATCATCTAAACTTGAAATAAATCTAAAATAATTACAGTAATATAATCACTTAAGGAGTGTACCTTATTTATCAGCACCATTTAGAACTTGACAAAATTATGGGAAGTGAATAAATGCTGACCCCACTTCTCTTTCTTATGATCAAAGTAATAAAAATAAATTCTGGTAAGAGAAAACACAGAGGACTTGTTGAGTGACAGAGAGCCTTTGTTGGCCACTACAGGCTATAGCTGTCTATATGACAGCACCATGAGGGAAAACAAAACCTTTCTAAAGTAAATTGCAAGTTATTTTGCAACCTGGAGCCATTTCATACTTGCATTTGATGGAAGATAATCAGTCCTGGGTATGTAAATACGCCCCAATTTATGTTAAAATGCAGTAATACTTTTATATGCTCAATGTAAGGAGTGTATTTTAGGATTAAGAACTTTGTTTTTGCAGCAGTTTCAGAGCACTTTTTAATAATTTGGAAGAATATTTCTAATGCTAGCTATGTCTGGCACCATGGTACTGCCAGGTCTCATATTTCAAGTATTTCACAGTTGCCAAACACATGTGCAAGCTAAGAATGCCAGCAATGGATCTAATGTTAATTTCTTCCTTTTTCACATTCATGGGATTTTTTCCCCTCCACCTAATCCCCAGGATCCAAACATCATCATCTTTAATTTTTAATTTTTTATGTGTTTGCATTGAGTTGGAATACATAATACTTTCTTTTGAATGCTCAACCAGAAGTTTGGATAAATGTCATGAAAATTGATTCTTGTTTCACAAATGTGTAATGTAAGCATGGTTATATTGTACTTAAGATGCTCTGAAAAGTAACCCAGTCATCATATTTGAGCCAATGTGGGGAGGGGAGAAAGGAATGCTAACAGAGAATTTGCAGGAAGATTTTAATCAGGAGTGATTTGTTTAGCAAAACGAGTAGTAGCAAAATACTCACAGAGAGCCAAGCCCGAAGTTCCTTTCCTTGTCTTGATTGGGGGAACTAATACTGGGGCCAAGGGTGCCTTGAGCTCTCCTAAATGTGTGACAGCTGCCATGAGAAGAAGTTTGAATAATAACAGGCCACCAAATATTGGCTGCACTCGTTTTGGTGGAAGTTTCACCAAGATTTAAGCTTCTAACACTGGGCTCTGAAGAAAGAGATGTAGTGGGAAAAAAATTAGGGAAATTTAAGCAACTGTAAGCTCAGCATCCTGGCCTGGAAGTAATATTTAATGATGAGGCAAAGTATGAAGATTATGAGGCACAGAAGAAAAAAATATGCCATTTAAATAACAAAACCTCAGGGATAGACTAGCTATTAAATGAAGATGAACAGCTCTACATCTGTGCTGGACTTGAAAAAAACCAGGGTTTATAGGAATCTGTTTAAAACCTCATGTTTAACTGCTGATCCACAGCTTACCCCACAACATAGATGCCTAATGAGCAGATAGCTATGTTGGAAAACTACATAACGGAACATATTTAAATCATTTGCTAAGAAAAAAAAATTTATGAAAGAGGTGCAGAGACAGCTGAAGGACCAAATTCTGTTCTTAGTTACACGTATGTAAATTGATGTACTTGCATGTCAACTGAGAGTAGATGCAGGGAGAAAAACAGATTTGGTCAGAATTTGATCAGTCTACCTCAGCAGACTGTTGGATTTCTAAAATCTGGTTTTGTGTTTCTTTCACTGAGATCCACCTGCACCATCAGTGTATTATGTATCAAATATGAAAGTTACTAATTAATTTTAGCTTCATTAAATACTACTTTAGATGCTGAGTCAGATGCTTTAGAAGATATATATAGAGGAGAAAACACATGAAATGGTGTATCTTTGGTAAATTTATATCATGCCTGAATTTCCATTATCTTCTCCTTTCTTAATATTATGACCAGGCTAACAGTTCTTCAGTGAGAAACAAAAATATCCACATATTAGAAAAGGATGCTGGAAATTCAAAGGTCTGAGTTCAGTTTTCAGTGGATTAGCATTCCTGTGGCAGGTTCAAAAATAATTAAGGAGGGGGAAAAAAGCCACTAAATGTATACCTAAACTTATGACCCAAATCCCGGTCAGACATGCTTTTTTGGTATGCAGGTCTGGCATGCCACACCGAGATTCTTTCCCTTTCAACCTCAGCTGAAGACACCACATGTTCCTATATGATCTGGCTTAGAAAGCTTTTTATAGAGAATAAATCATTCAGTTTTGCCTATCCCAATGCAGGACAGTGCCAGCCATATCCTTGAATCTGAGGCTTTTCCCTTTCATACTCCCCTGAGTAATGGCATTTGCTATTGATCACAGCCAGAAAGAGCATGCTGATCTGCAAAAGCCTTGCATCTGACCTCCTATGGTTGTTCTCGTGTTCTAAGACAACATTCACCAATATTGCCATGAACTATTTTTGAAGATAGAATAACGGCACTTAACGGGCTTGTAGAAATATTTCAAATTGCAGAAATTAATTAATTTGTCTTCCTATTATCCTCAGGCACCACAGAAAAGTCGCTTCAAGGGGCCATTTTTTGAGACTCTTTGTTCCAAGAGAGTGCTTACCACAGGGTAAATACCTCCGTAAAAGAGAATAAACACCCAAAAGCATCCTCAGTATTAGCAAGTTGCCAGTAAAAGACAGAAACAATTATGCAGAGGGTTATGATTCAGAGCCACTGACTCCATTGTAACAATGTCTCCTTTATCATTTCAACATAGATCACAGTCCCATGCCAAGAAAAATTGCCATAAACAATCAGAAAAATATCCAAGCAGGCATTAGGAACAACAGCATTAAAGCATATTCAGAGGGTGTGTAACGCTCACTCGCACCCATTTGCTGTGTTGTATGGGACTCAGTGACCTTTTTTAGGACATTTCAAGTCTTCCTGGCTGGGCTGAGCCTATTTGCTGTAGTTTAGTGTCTTGTAGTTCTGAGCAGTTATGTTTGTTTTGAGAGAAAAAAGCATTTACTCCAATAGATGCCTGTGTGATATCAGCAGTACTGCTTCTTTCTGTCCTTATCAAGATTCTGAGTATGAATTTGACATTTTTGGTCATTGTGACAACCTCAGAGCAGCGATGTGCTCAGTAGCCACAATCTCTCAACAGTGTAGGACTTTGGCAGTGAATAGCTGCAGACAAAATGCAAGTGCAATCATGTGAAAAATGAAGAGCTCTTTCAGCAGGGTACGTGTCTTCAGAAGAAGGATTTGCTTATTTCTGTGTCCTTTTCAGCTCCTAAGCAGAGTTTCTTGCAGAACTCCCTGTATCCCCACCATTAAGAAGATATGCATGCTATTTACTGTAATTAGTCATGAGGTTTCCTCCTTATCTGCCTTCTCCATTGAATGTAATTAGCCAGTAATAATTTCTGAATAATAACTGCTTACTAATATAATAAGAAATACCAGGGATGGAATTTTCAAAGGAGGGTAAGGAAGTCAACTCCCATTGAGGGTTGTGTTTTTAAGGGAAAGAGTTCACACGCAATTGCTTTTATGGAGTATTACTCACTAATTAGCAGCAAACTGCATAGCAGATCCCACAATTTATGGAACTGGCTGGTAGCTGAAGCACAATTTTCATCAGGATAATAGATTATTGATCTTAAGGGAGAAAATTACTTCCTTTTTTTCTTTTTCATTAACAAAGAATTAGATGATTGGGAAAAAAAAATATTTCTAACTACAATTGCAGTTTGTATTCTACTCTACTCAAAACTTAAGCTGAGCAGGGGAATTGTTAGACTCTCCCTGATTAATTCCTTCCACAGGGTTTTAAAAGTGGGCTTTCAAAATGTTAAACATTGATGCAAAGACTGAGTTCTCAGTTTCACAGACCTGGTGGGATCAGACAGCAAAGCTCATTCACATCCTCCGTCTAGTTCTAGATCCCCAAACACATCAAGGCTTCAAGTCCTTAAACATGGGCATAGGGCATCATTTTAGACATCCCTGAGTGCCTAATACATCAGCCCAGGGCTTACAGTATGACAAAAGACCACTTGGGAGACCTTCCAGCCTTCAGGAAAAAATAGGATAGAATGATATTTTCAGATGGCATCAGACACTTACCATTAAGCCCACTAATCTTATCTGAAAAAATAGCAAGATAAAATAGCTTCTCACTTTGGTGAAAGTGAGAAGGAAGACTTTGCTTAAGATACTGAAATCTCAAACCAGAAAACAAAAATAGCTTGCTGGCCTGTGCTACTTTTGGTTTAGTCACTTCTGTATATTTTCTGAAGGTGCTTGAATATTCTGTTTACCCAAAAATTTCAAAATGTCTGTGCAAGTTTCATTGGAGTAATCAAATTATGCAAGTGAACATCTCCTCAGTTCCTCTTATGTCTGATCAAAAATGGCTTGCAAGGACTCAGACACCTTCAAACCAGTGGATTTCTGATTTCAGTTGGAGTGGAATCTGCACCACTTTGAATTCTATTCTGCTCATAGGTTTCAGAAAGCATATGAGAAATGGAAAATGGCCATGTCACCTCCTTGTCCATCTCAGTCATTCAATTTCATCTGGTAAAAATGTATTTTTGTGTCTTTTCAAACACTGGTGTTTCCAAAGATTATCTTTTATGTGTTTCCATAAAGTTATTTATTACAAAAATTGATGATCATTTTAAAGAAAAAATAAAATGCTTTCTACAAGATAGCCTCCCTAATTACTCCATATGTCTTCAGTCTACTAATATATAGACTGAAATATAACTGACTACAGCTGTGGTCAAAGAAGTGTGCAAAATGTACCTCAATTCTCACAGCTTGAGAATTCCCTTCAGAACAATTCAAATGTTGAGAGCTGGGCCTCCCAACTTAGGTAGTTTAAAAAAGCACAAGTAGTGTTTGCAAGGAGTCAATAATTATACAAATAACAGGGAATACTTTTTTTTTTTTTTTTTTTTTTAAATCCAAGCAGCAAACAAATGCCTTGAAAAGGTGATAGTGGGCACTTTGTAGAAGGTTCTATCCAAAAGTCTTACCTCCCTCCAGAGAGACAAGCTTTTTCCAATAAACCTCTGCTATGAATTTTCTGTGCCTAAATTGTGGACTGCTAACTGGAACTCATGATTCTTTTCTTCTGCCAACAGCAAAGTCCTTGGACCTAGATAATTGCTGTATTGCATGAGCTGCAGTTGTGCTTACACATCTGCACACCTTTGTATGAGCAATGCTTTTAGGCCATGACTTAAAAATACTTCCCTGACAACGGAACTTCTGCATTTGTTTACTGTCTGGTTGTTCTCTCCGTCATTTGAAGTTTCCCAACAAGCCTGGCCTGAAAGGGACTTTATTCCAGAAGGAAGAGTGGGAAAAATTAATGATGAATAACTACATTGTTTAGAATCTGACATTCCCAAACAAATAAAGACTTCAGAAAAAGAAGTAGCAATTACTCAAGTTTTCAGTGTCTTTACAACATCATTTCAGTGATATGTAATATAAAAAAAATTGCTTTTGGTAAATTGGCAGTAGCACCCAGTGAAACTTATATAACTGTCTGGGTTCAGAAGAATACTTGTTTGAATGCCAGTGCTTTCCCAGATTGTGTCAGACACTCCTTTCATAACTGTAAAAAAAAAACCCAGAGCCTTTCCCATCAACTGAAAATAAGCTGATATTCTTAATCTTTTCATTAATGCTAGATAACAGGCAGCTACAGAGCTGAATTTAGTGTTATCTGTTGAAAGAGTCTGCTGTTCCAGTTCCAGAGCTTAACAAGATCACAAAGTAGAATCTGAAACAAGGAGGACCCCAGCATGTCAAGAGTCATCTACGATACAATTAATTTCATGCAACCCTTTCACCAGCTATGCTGCTAAAGACAGGCCAGCCATGTTGCATTTTAAAGGGGCTATTTTTGTAGAAATGTTGCCCAAAGCATTTCCTGTTCTTATCACTCCTAAAGCAATGTCTGGAGTTCATTACCAGTAGCTCGTACTTTCAATAGTCAATCTTTTGCAAAAGATGCTCATTCATGTTTTCTCCTTTTCCCCACCAATTTGCCTTTGGAATTATCTGACAATATATCACTGTTGCACTGATTCACTTAGGAAACAGAGACCTATTCACATCTCAAGAAAAATTGTTGAACAAAAGGCAAATTCTTAGACCACCCACTCACCAAAACCTTCTGCACCTTGTATGTCTATAAAAATCCAAAATCTTGAAAGAATTCATTTGCATTTTATTATTCAATGTTTGTCAAGTACGTAATTAAGTGGTCATGTTAAGAAGTCAGACTATTCATGTTTTTTGTTTCTCTTTTACTGAAAAGTATATACTGAGAACATTTGGTAACAATTTTGTGTGTATTTGTTCTATGCTGATGGTCCATACATGATGGTTGTTATGAACTTGCAGAATTATCTTGCTTAAATATAGTATCAAAAGAATAAAACAATATAAATGTAACACATTTTGGAAGCTTCAAGGATAAAACAAAATTTATAGAAAATGTCTTGAATGTGTAGATGAGAGTAAACAAATGAACGGGACTCTATGATGTGGTAGGAGAAGTGAGTTTATAAACCAGGATGTCTCTTTTAGAACCAAATTCTCAGAGTCCTTTTGATGGGCTGAAGCGGTTATGGGAAACCTGGAGCAAAATGAAAAAAAAAAAATGTTTATCGCTGAAACTGAAGTTCAGGAACTGAAGCATATGCCAATCTTTAAGCACAAAATGAGTCCTTTAGAGAGAAATCCTACCTTCACTGAAGTTGCATTTCACATTGCTCAGAGATTCAGCACAGCTCAAATCTCTACTCTTGTCCATTAACTTCAGAAACCTTCATAAACTGCACCCATGTCTCAAACAGCAGACTTTGCCAGCATGATTTTTCAAGGACAAATTTCACAGAGGAGTTTTGCAGACTGGTGGGAATTACATACATGCTTGCCTACTCCTCCGGTGACATAGATGTTGGGCACCAGGAAGTGGTATTCACACAGATTCTATGAGGCATAAAACTTCCCTGCCAAAACCCAGGAAGAGGGAGAGTTTTCTTAGTTGCTTGATCAAAATTAACAGCTATGGGAGAATCTGTACCTCTGCACTGGCTTTACAGACTTCTGGCCAGCACCTGGAGGAGCAATTGCACCAGACCCTGTGCCACACCATTCCAGCAAGCTAAAACAGGAGCAAGCAAATCACATTTTTTTCCTTTCTTTTGGCAGAGGAGATTTCTGATGGTGTAATGAGATTCAACTTATTGGAGTGCAAAGCCTGCTAGGGACAAGAAGAGATGTCTTGATCAAGGTAGAGTGGCACCATAGCAACCATCACTGGTTTGGTAATGTAATTCAAGTCCTGAGTTAATTACTTAAATGCTAAAAAGAATGAACACAGCATATACTTCAAGTCAAATATGTGGAAACTTGATCTAAGATTTTGTAGCAAAAATCACAACACAGTGTAAGAATTATGACTTGTAAGACCTCAGTGTCACAAAAACTTACACACAAGCTTATGTGTCTCTTTGTATTGCAAGTGAAACTCTCAGGGGTGTATTGCACGATAAGAGAAATCCTGCCTTAAAAGCCAGATATATCACATAAGAACATGTGAGTTTGTAGGGTATATTTCTAAGTGATGACCAAAGAGTGGGAAAAAATAGCATATTATCTAATTTTGAAGATTTAGATTTTATAGTGAAAGACTTTCTAAATGTTGCCAACAATTAAAAACAAAAGGAAAGCTCATAAATGAATGGAAGTCAGGTACACATGAAGTGCACCGTGTTCAGAAGTGAGTGGTCTTGTGTGTATCAGTTACCATAGGGTTAAGAACACAGTAATTACTTCCTAAAATAATTTAGCTAAGTGCATGCTTTTTCAGTAATGGGCAGGCTGTTACTGGAAGTAGGCATAAGCGTACCACTATTTGTGTGCATTATAAAATCTGAAAAAGTGTTGCATTCAGGAATTCCCCAGCACTGGCTCTGCAATCTGGACCTCTGAGTCAGATTTTGACTTCTTTTGTATTCATTCAGCACTTGATTTAACTGAGTCAACAGAAAGGCATGATTTTTACTGTGCAGGGAGGCTTCATTGTTTTCAAGGTAGCGAGGTCAGCGTGCTGCACACCAGAAGGCTGACACACAGCCCAGAAGCTGCTTCTCACAGCTACTTCAGCCTCCCAGTGACTACCTGGAAGCCCAGTGGCCTGCCACGCCTTCAGCACACATGGACGGGAGCCTGGCAGAAACAAAAGGGAGGACAAGATGCCCAAGTTAAGAAGCTGTTTTCACAAGACTGCCTGTACTATCAAAGGGTAGTGCCTAAGGGCAGAGCCCTCCCCTTCTCTCCTCATACATCGTAGCCTAACCCTCACTGTGCCACCCAAAAATAAATGAACCTCCCTCCTTCATGCTGGTTCAGTTTCAGTCTGCTCCTGGATCTCCTTTAGCATGTGGCCACGCACATGATGATGTTGACACAAGGCGGGGAGAGGTGTGGAGGAGCACGAGGGCAGGATTGCCTTTTCCAGGGCATTTTATTGTATGTCCAAGTTTTAATTACACTGATTTTCCTGTGTGAACAAGTCCTGGCCCAGAATTTCCTCTCCTCCTGGCTATTGTCATTGAACAACCCAGTCACATGAGTGAGAAAAGGATTAGGTGTACCTAGTCTGTGTCCACTCAAAGCAGTGGAAAAAACCTTTTTTTTTTATTATTAGAGAATTATGAATATTTATACTGCTGTAGACTAATGTAGATAAACCACAATACAAAAATCCTATTTTTCATGCCAACACATGAGCATATGTCACACTTGCACCCAAGTTAGGATATGTCAAGAAATTGGGGTTTTGTGCTATTTTTACTTCAAACCAGTGGTTGCCAAATATCTTACAAGAAAAATTATTTCACAGCAGAAGGAGTTTGACATTTTTTCAGAACTTAGTCCAAAAAAAATTCTTAGCACTGAGACCACTGAAAGACTGAAGAAAAGCTAAGAAACCTGGACTTAGACACTTCAAAGTAATCTAAACTTAAATTGCAATAGCCTGAAACAACTCTGCTGCTCTCAATGTGACAAGAATTATGTCCTGCATATTCAGACATGTTGCAGGACATATACATTATAAGATAGTATTCTGTATACACTGCTTTGTATTTAGCATGACCTAAATGTATGCTTTAACTTTTTCCCAGACCACTCAGTTTTTTACAAAATTTGTATCTCATACCATTAATTAACCAAGGATCATGAAATCTTCCAGGTTTTGAGCCTCAACAAACTTTTTCATGAATGAGGCAGAAGTTACTGGTTTGTCACAGAAGCCCAAACAGGGAAAATTTGGGCCTTCTTTCTCTCCACAATTTTTGATCCCTATTTGGTTGAAAACCTATTTTCAGTCAAACTCCCATTTCTACTTGCCTGTCTCTTTCTCTGGATTATTTATACATAGCCATGAACCCACATACTGGGCTCATCATATTGGTGATCTTTTGAATGCCATTCTGTTTTGAAAACCTTGAAAGACAACCAGTCTGCTATCAAATTTATGCATGAATTCATCTTTTGCTGCATTTAATCATTTCAATTTGCAACATTGTGGGGATTACTGAGAGGACATATTACATAGTATATAGAAATTTCTTCTGTTCAGTTAGTTCCTACTGAATATATTTTCCTCTATGAGCCATTCCATTAGTTCATTTAAAGCCCAGGCTACTGATCAAGTGAGGTGACTAATACAAAAGGCAAACTTGTGTTTAAGTAAACTAACATATTAAGAAAGTATGGAGGAAAAATACCTACTGGCAGAGGTTTCATATTTGGAAGCTGATTTTCCCATTTCTGTTTGGAACAGTGTTGGAAATGAGCTTCAAAGTAGCAAGACAAGTACAAAATGTTGAAAAGCATTAGTTTATACAGCAATTCTTACCAGGCTTTGCCCTTCAGTCGTGCCTCTGAGAAAACAAATTGAATTTCCTGATTTCAAATGGCAAACTCTGCTATTACATACTTTGTGATTTCAAAGAGCATCTGTCATCACACAAGACAAATACATTTCTTAGAGAAACATCTGGTGCTTTTTTAAACAAGCCTCAGGCCAGGTCTGAGCAATGAATGAAATATGTACTATAGATAGAGTGTTATTTAGTGTTGCTTTTCATTTAATCAACTGTGTGTGGAATGCTTGTATTGTCTTAACTACCTCTGAAATATTGGCTCTCCTGCCACTTTAGGCAACCATTGCCTTTTAAGAACAAAATGCAAAATTATGCTTTGAGTGTAACAACAAAGAGCAGTAAATCTGCTCCACTTGATTTCCTAGTTCCTTGCAGGATGTCTGTGGGAAAAGCAGTAGATGTTCACACACCTCTAAGAAGGCAAGTGTTTAGCCTTTGTACTTTGGGCAAAAAAAACCCTCTGTTCTTTTGACTGTCTGAATTTACAATAGAGAAATTATTATGCGTTCAACCCCACCCCTCAACTGAGCCAATATCAAAAATGTGTAGTGTAGCTCAGAAAAGAACACAGTACAGCTAATCAACATAGCAGAACCCATGAATCCCCCTTTCTCACATCTTGATTGCTTTCTTGGACACTTTTTGCTGTGATGGTGTCAAATCAACTGGTAGCAGGTTCCTTGTTTTCTGATGAGGTACAACAAACCCATTTGTAACATTGCTCTTATGTGGAAATTCAGAGCAGTGATGGCTGTGCAGAGTTCCTTGATTTCTCTGTGTGTTTTTGTCATGTCTCGTGAGTGACCATGTCTTTCACAGTTAATGTACGAGTGGAGGGAATGGTCAGGGACAATGCTGTGCCTATAAGAAGGCTGATGGGAAACTGACCTTAAGATGAAAGTCAGAAAGAGAGAAGAGAAGCACAAGGATGGGAAGGAGGTGAAGTAGTTAATCCAGACCATGCAGAATGACTACAGTGGTTTGTACCTGGGACATCACTTCTCACTTTTCTTGAAATGGAGGGGCTGTGAAGGGGCTGTGCTCTGATTTTGATCCACTATATTGCCCCGGCTGTTGTATTATTCAGCATTGGTAAATAGACTTTTAAAGACTAGTTTCTAAACATGATGCACACCTTATTGCTGTGCATCTCTTTGGACTCACACTTCTCTGGAATGGCACACACTTGTGAGCAGACTTGGCCAATCCTTTTACCTTGTCCTTCTCTCACTATTGGGAAAAGGATAGCAGTTCATCTGTGTCCACTGCATTCACATCCTGCTTTTAGGTGAATGGTTCAGCAGGCAAAAATGCAACCAGTACACTAATGTAAATACACTGCATACACTTGGAGGACAAGGAACCAAAATAGCAAGTATGCATAAATAGATAAGTCATAAAGCACTAAAAAAAACACTGAATGGCAGAATGAAGCTTAGTGTATGTCTACATTCAAAACAAAACAAAACAAAAAGGACAAACAAGACCTCAGAATGCATAAACAAATAATTGGAACTCAGCTACAAAGATCTACTGCTAGGCAGTGTAACATCCTTCCCACTGAATTGTCTTTTGCAATACTGTCTGCAAATTAAATCTTCTAAGCCAATCCTTGTTCTCATTAAGGATGAGTGTCAACTAAAAAAGTAATTTTGGAGTGTATGAGAACTATTGTGCTTAAAGGCATAAGATATTCTCAGACTAATAGGAGTCAGTAGGAAATTTACATGGATGGAAAATTATTCCATACAAGCTCCTGTACAATTTTGTGCATATTCTTCTGAAGCAAGTGAAACGTTTCACTGTAGGGCTGAAGATAGGATGTACAGAATAGTTATCTGATTTGTGAAGCTTAAGAGTTTATTTTGTCCCTTACAAGTGGGAAAAAAAATGTAGTAGATATCATATATTTCTTTTGAGCTAAATTCTTTGTGTTAGTGTAGAATTTTTGAAAGAAAAATAATCCTTTAGAAGGATGATGGCAGCCTGGCTAGCAGTATTGTATAGCACACGCATTCTACAGGCAGCTCAAATTACAAAGGGCTTTTCCATTGTCTAAGGCAATGATCATGAAGTGTTTGTACCCGTGCCAAGTTTTGCACTGACAGATTTGGGTGGGCATTACTGGCAGTGAGCTACAGTGCTTTCCAAACAAAATTTGGCAACAGATACTGAATAGGTTTGCCATCACTGAACCAGGCTACTCCATTTCAAATCTAGTGGCCATTAGTCCAGGAAGGTGTTCTAATATGTCTAATATAAAATAATGATTTTTGCTTTCTAAAACTGTGTGAATAATCATAGAATCAGAAAATCATTTAGGCTGGAAAGGACCTCAAAGATCATTGAGTCCACCTATTAACCCAGCACTGCCAGTGTGCCACATTTACACATCTTTAAATATCTCCAGAGATGGCGATGCCCATCTGCTTCCCTTGGGCACTCTGTTCCAGTGCCCTGATAACCCCTCTTGTGAAGAAATTTTTCCTAATATCCAGTCTAAACCACCCCTGGTGCAACTTGAGATCACTTGCTCAGGTCCTGTCACTTCTCACCTGGAAGAAGAGATGGAAGAGATTGCACCTCTCTGCAACCTCCTTTCAGGCAGTTGTAGGAAGTGATCAGGTCTCCCCCGAGCCTAAGCTGCTTCCTGCTACACTTGTGCTCCACAACCTTCTCCAGCTTCCTTGCCTTTCTCTGGATGTGATGCAGCACCTCAAACAGCCATAAAAAAAAAGTCATGGAAACCTGGGGCTGCTGCCCAGAGGATGTTGGGTGAAGTAGCACAGGAGAGCAGCAGTGAGTCAATCTCACAGACAGCTGCCTGAGAGGAAGCGCTGGATACTGCTTGCTCAGAGGGAAAAGGAACATCCTTTTACCCAGTAGGCTTGGCTCAATATTAACCTATGGTCCCAAAAATAATCTATCTAACACTAAATCCACAAGCATAGATTAGTCCTCCCTACTCAAGTTTGGATCCTGGTTCAGCCACAGCACAGGCAAATTCAATTATAAAAATGAAATAACAAAATTACTTAATTTCCTTGATGCTGTCCCCAGAATGTAAAGTTATAGAGCTGAAACCAAAGGTTAAATAGGATGAATTATCAGCCAGAATTGTGATGGTTGCATCATATGAATGCAAACAAAAGTGATGGGGAAGGTTATAAAATACACAGAACCATGATTAATTTGCATTTAACTAATGTAAAGGTGAGAAATAACAGAAAGCAGAGAAAATAACTGATCTTGTGAAGTAAATGCATGAAATATCCCACAAGTGGGATCCTATAGTCCTAGGCATAAGTGCATGTGTATATTTGTATCTTTGTATATAGTTCTTTGAACACAGAAGATTGGCTGATTTTTCTACTATTTCCACACATATCAGGTTACACTGAGGGGCAGAACAGAAAAAATAACACCCTAAGGTAGGCAGGGATGTACTTTTATGTAATGAGGGAGATTGCATCAGTCTGAACAAGAATTTCCATTTGTAACAGATGCATACTGATTAAAAACTGATTAAACCCCATTCTTCTCTATCAGCTTCCTTTTGTGGTGTGTTCCCATGTGTCAGAAATGAAGTACAGCTACTGCAGGCTGATGTCTGTGAAGCCCCTGGTTGTAGGAGCCAGCAGCTCCTCTTGGGTGGTTCAGTCTGGGGATTTGGGCCAGGGGCACTGTGCTGTGTGCCAGGGGATGATGCCAGAGGCTGGGAGCAGGGCTTTAGGAGGGCATTACTGCTCCTCCCACCCTCTGCAGTGTTCAGGATTGCTGTGCTCCTGTCTGCAAACAGCCTGGGGCAATTTATTAATGCTGAATTGTTTATTAATATTTCATTTTCTCTGGATTACCCTTGGAGGGTTACAATATTTTGTTCCCAGTAGAAGAAAGATGGCGAAAGATGGCAAAAGATGGGAAAGTAGGAAATCAGGGCAATTAGGCTCTTCCTAAAGCCAAATAAGTTGGGAAAGGAGCTTCATGTGGTAAAACCAGATAAGTCAATGAGATGGTCCTCAGAGGCAGAGAGATGTAGTGTCAAAGCAGCTGGAGAGTAAGAAAATTGTGGTGTGATTTTCAGCAAAGAAGGGAGATGTGGGGAGATTACAGGAATCAAATAAGGACATGAATGTTTTCTTGATACAAAGGTTTGGGAATTTTCTTAAAATTTAATTTCCTCATTCTTTACTACCGCCAGAGCGTGGGCTTGCAGTTTTATGGAGCTCAGTGACTAATATGTGGTAGATACGTTGAAAGATATTTCTTTTGTCATTTTAACCGGAAATTGACCTCATGAGAGTATTCCCCACAATGCTTACCCATAAAAATGAGAAGTTATGGACATGTTGCAACAAAACGTGATGGATAATGAAAAAAATTATTAATGTGAGAAAATAAAAAAATATGCTCATAGACATTTTAAGCTTAGTTATAACTCCAACAACTTAAATAAATTAAAATTTATCAACCATACTTTCCTTCATGTTCAAGTCTCTATTTTGAAAAATCTGTTTCATTATTTAAATCAGTCAGGTTACTACTTGCCCTTGAGAGTATTTCCTGTAAGACCATTTTATCCCATAAAACATATTTCCATCAGGTCTTACAGAAAACTTAATGTTTTTGTCAGAAATTGTTTCTGGTAAAAAAATAATTTTTCATCAAGTCTTAGTGTTCAATGAAAGGAAAATTTATGCTTAAAAAAAGATTAATCTCTCTCAGTTTACAAGTGCATGAATATTCAAACAAGCTATCACTCCTTTTCTAAAAGATATGTATGAAGAAGTCACTTGTAGAGAATGATTTACTAATTGAAATAAAACCTAAGTCTAAACAAGGGTGACAAAACACCTCAAACCTGAAATTTACTTTAAATTAATCCACTTTTGAAATCTGCTGGTTGGCTGCTTATATTAATTTGTTTTAGCTTGATAAGATCAACAATTCCAAATTAATTAATATAATTATGGAAAGAGACATACAGCACACAGAGATGATGTAATAAAGCAAGTTAACTCTAAAAAGAAAATTGCTTTATTGCTTCTTTCATGAATATATAGTTCCAGATGGAAAAACAAATGTTTTTTGGAAAGCAGGACAAAGCAATTAGGGGACATACCTGAAATAAATTAATAAAGGTAGTATAAATAAGTTATTAATATAAGCTTCAGTTCTATCATTAGTCAAAAAGTAGAAAATAAAGGGTGTATAATAAAATCCTCAAATGTTCTTGCAAACTAGACAGAAACCACACATAAAATACAAAGCCAAATGCTTCCTTGTGGGCCTTTTGCTGTGTATTGTGGCAGAGACACTCAACAAGTACCATTTCTGTCCCTTTATTTATGCTGCTATGCAAACATCATTATCCTTACTGTAAACCTGGAGAAATGAAGCACAGTGCGGTGGGGATGGGAAGATCAGTGAGCCAAATTTTCCTTTCTTCAGATTGCAGCTTTGGAACTCTTTTCCTGCTGGGTTAGACTCTGGCTCCCTGTGAGCTGGAGGCAGCCCTGGAGCTGTCACAGGCACTGCACAGTAACCGAGGTACAAAGCCCCATGTTGTTATCACTCCTGTGGTTAACTGTGCTCCTGAGCATCTGCTGTCCTCCTAGAAGCTCAGTTTCAGATCAGAGTGCATGGCTTTGCTTACATCTCTGTTTTTTCTCCATCCCACATAAACGTCCTTTGATCTCAAATGGTCGAACCGTCAAATGTGTCTTCTGGCATATAAGCATGTAGTTTGAGTCTCCTTTTAGTCCATCAGTTTTTATTCTTGCAAAAGATTTAAATCCTTTTATCCTTTTTGAAAATGTCTGACTTAGTCAGTTTGTGACCTTTTGATCTAGTCATAAATTTTCCATTCTTATTATTTCTTTCTTTTTTTTTTTTTTTAATATATGTATATGTTTGAAGGAATCATTTATCCCAGCTTTATTTTGCTAACCATTCATGACTGGGGCTTCATCTTGCTTTAGCAGATATCTTGCAAAGTCCTGATCAACTCACAGATGCCTCTTAGCACACTGGAAAAGTTCACAATTTTATCATGAAACCTTTCACCAAGAAACATCCATGAAATCTCAATGAAGAAAACAGAAATAATTTTCAGCATATATTTAATATCTACTACATATCTACTATATTTAATACTTACTACTGCTATTAGTTATTATGGAAAGTAATTGTTCCCAGTGCATTAGTATTATTAAGTGGTGCATCAGATATCATATTTATAGGTAATATATACCGTGGAACCAAAGGAAAAAAAGAAAACATTCACTTTTAAATGACAGTTTGGAAACTTGTAAATTCTTGTGTAAAAGATTAAAGCCTGGATTTTTTCTTTGTTATATCGGGTAGATCTGATTTTCCATACTTGATCCTCTTAACACAGACATGTTAAAGACATCAAACTATGTAAGACATCTCAATTCCTTTTATTTAAGTTCACTTTTAGCACAAAGCTGAGCCTGGAAAATCTCTGGTTTTTTATTACTCAAAACTTGTCTATGTATTTCATTAATAAACAAAAAAAAATTAATTCAAACTTCAGAACACTTTAGAACTGTAAAATTTATTTTTTAAGCAATAGTGTTTATATAGTACCAACCTGTTTGTAAAATTGAAGGGTACCACAGTTATCTGGTCATCTAGTTCAAAAATTACAGAGGAAATAGACTTACTTAGAGGAATTGTTTTCTCCTCTGCATTCTACCCCAAAAACCCCTTTTCATCAGGTCAGACTACATTATCATGATCATCAAGCCTTGCCTCTTCCGCAACCCTCTTGCCACGTTTTAACTTTGCTCCTTCAAGAAGTCCAGAACTACTGGTCAAAACTACTTAGAAAGATGCAGGTTACAGAGTTTATTCCAAAGATCTATATCATAGAATCATAAAATCAAAGAATGGTTTGTGTTTAAAGTGGACCTTGAAGATCATCTACTGCCAAGCTGCCTGGCAAGGGCAGGGACGTCTTCAAGTAGACCCAGTTGCTCAGAACCCCATCCAAGCTGGCCTAGAACACAGCCAGGGGTGGGATATCTATAGCTTCTCTGGGCAGCCGGTTCCAGTGCCTCACCACCCTCACAAAAAAGAATTTTTTCTTAATATTAATCTAAACCTACTGTCAGTTTGAAGCCGTTCCCCCTCTTCCTGTCACTACATGCCCTTGTAAATAAATAACTTCATGCCATCTTTACTGTAAGTTCATTTTAGGTACTGGAAGGCTGCAATTAGATCACCCCAAAGCCTTCTCTTTCCCAGGCTGAACAATCCCAATTCTCTCAGCCTTTCCCTATAGGAGAGGTGCTCCATGCCTCTCAACTTGGTGTCCCTCCTTTGGACTCACTCTAGCATTATCCTTCCTGTGCTGGGGGCCCCAGAGCTGGATGCAGTGTTCCAGATGGGGTCCCACCAGAGCAGAGCAGAGGGGCAGAATCCCCTCCCTTTTCCTGCTGCCTATGCTGGTTTTGGTACAGACCATGACACATTTGGCTTTCCGGGCTGCCAGTGCACATAGCTGGATCAAGTCCAGCCTCTCATCCAACAGCACCCCCAAGTCTTTCTCATCAGGGTTGGTCTTCATCCATTTATCCCCCAGCCTGTGTTACCACCAGAGGTTGCCCCAATTCACGTGTGACATGAATTTGTTCTTGTTAAACCGCAAAAGACTCCCATGTGCCCACTTCTCAAGCCTGTCCAGGTCCTTCTGGATGGCATCCCCTCCTTCAGGTGTGTCAGCAGCAGCACTCAGCTTGGTGTCCTCTGCAAATTTGCTGAGGATGCACTCGATCCCTCTGTCTGTGTCATTACTGAAGATAACACTGGTCCCAAAACAGACCCTTGAGGGGCACTACTCATCCCTGATGCCCACTGACACTGAGCCTTTGATCACTACTCTCTGGATGTGACCACCCAACAAATTCCTAAACCACCTCATGTGTATAAACAAGTTTGAGAAGAAGGCAGAATGCAGATATCAATTTAAAAATGTGAATAACTATAATTACCACTTCTGCTGTCTTCTTTGTGAAGCTGGACTCCAGAGGCTCTGCTGATCGAAAGAGGAGGAACAGCAAAGAGTAAACCAAACTCTGTGAATAAAGGGGTCATCAGCTGGTCATGGATGATAAGATCACATGGCGGAAGAAGTCTAACAAAACTTCCAGTGACTAAATGAAAAAATAAGTTTTTGTAACAGCAGATGAAGTTTTGGCAGGATATCAGATAAATAATTCTGTATGAAATCATATGTGTTTAAGGTATTTCAGCCAGTGGATTTATAGAAAGATGAAGAAGTTCCAAGCCACACAAAGCATGACACAGAGATGATCTTGACAATATCAGTATGTTAACACTGTTATCAGCTGCTCCTGCTACTGTTATGCACATTATCCTGCTATTCTATCCCGTAGGTAGAGGCAAGAATTTTAGTCTCCATAGCAGTAAAGTCTGTGTAGTAGCACTTTGTTTTTAAAGCAGACAACACCATAGGCATAAGGATGATGAGATAATTTGTTGTTGCTGTCCCTTTGTTTTTGTTGGTATCTGCGTTGAAGAATGGTGCATATTGCAGCAACAGGTCTGTCAAAGGTGTCCCCATATAGAGGTATTCACATACATTCCCCCTTATTTATATACCTTCTTAGTTTACATAAAATTCAACCTACGTAACCAAGTATGTTTCTGATTAAGGAGACGTAGATCCCCGAATGTCTATCACTACATTCTTTGCTGGCTTAATCACTTGTCTTTTTAGTAAAGATATAGCTCATTTTAGTGAGAAATTGAGGAGGGCTTGTTCCTCTGCCTTGGTCAGGTCCTGAATGCCAATACACTCTGTAGAAATATGTATTACTACTTTCAGACTATTGCCAAAATGATCAGTCTTCCAAGAAGACATAATTAAGCTGTAAAATATCAGTCACAGAACTGAAGTATGTCAAATGGCTCAGTCCTAGCAGGTTCTGAAAGCTTCACCTCAGTGCTCAAAATTTCAGTTAGAAACCCAAAGTGTATATCCCATGCAATTTCATAATATTTCTTGATTTTTAATGTTAACTTAGCTCAGTTTTGGCTCAAACAGTCAGAAATAAAGAATGGTTTCTGTTCTTACATATGAGTGTGCATGTATGTATATATGTATGTATACACACACATATATTGAACATATATATATATGTAAAGTTGTATCTATTTAAAAATATATGTGTGTGTGTGAGTGGACAATAATACCTTATTTCTGATTTCTATAACATTACAGATGTAAGGATGGAAAATGTTTTCATATGAAGTCTGTACATACAAATAGAATTGGCAAAATTAAGTTTTTATAAAATGCATAGGAGTTTTAGTCACTGAACTGTGTTGAGGAGGAATCACCCATATCCATTGGATGTTCCAAGACTGAAGATTGATACCAGAACCCTACCAAGATAAACACCAAAGAAAAAAGCAGGTTTCTTTTAACTTTTTCTCAGACTCAAGATCTAAATTTTCCCAGTCTGGATTTGATGTGCTCTTAGTAATATTTAGCAAGAAAAGTATACGGGGAGTATGATTTTCTATGGAGTAGTACATCCTGAGCAAACGAGGAAGTCTGATAAATAATTTCAGCATGCTAAAACCAAATACACAGCAGTGACTTCTTTTATCAGCACAATTTGAGGTTTAATGCCTTGGAAGCTTCATGTTTTGTTTTAAGTTTAGAACCAATGACACTACAAACTGAAAAAAAAAAAAAGCACTTTCTAATCTCTTCAGAGAACCCATTTGAGTCCCTAAATGTAATGAATTAATCAACTTAAAAAGTGGTTTAAGTCAAACTGTGGACTCGAGAGGTAGAGACTTAAACATCACCAGGTACGTTGTCCAGCTACTCCTGCACATTGCAATGATATTGTATGCAGCTACTGATTTTTACCAAGCCATGACCCCCTGCTCCTCACCATAAATTTTGGCAGTCACAAGGATTTTACACAGTAACTCTCTGTCCAAAGGATTGGGAAATACAAAGGAAAAGAAAGGACAGAAATTTCAGGAGAAGTCCACGTTCCTTGTTACAGTTAGCATTGAATATAAAAGATAATGTCAATGTGCAGGACTTCAGAAATACCGTGCAGGATATGCCTCATGTTCTGTAACATAGGCTAGACTAATGCCACAGGACAAAACTGATAAGGTCTTATGAAATGTCACTTCACACTGAATTTTATTTACTGTTGTTGACAATTATGCATGTAAAAATAAGCTATTTAGACAAAAAGGATTTCTAAAGATGTGTCATATGTTCATGGTTAAATATGCTAAATGTCACATTAAAGCTGACGTGCTTATGGCTCAAGGCAAAAACACTGTCAAGTTGCCTATGATCCAGATGTGGTATATGTCATCAAGCTGATTGTTTCTGTTTGAGTGTGGTTTATCGTGCGTAATATTGCTTATCAAGTGTCCTGCAAAAGTGCTGCTTGCCGTGAGAGAGTTTTTCATCCCTTTTCGGTATCCATCTGTAGTTAACTCTTGTTACAGTTATCTTGCTGACAGACAGTTGCAGATGTGTTTCATTTGTGCTAGCTCCTCTTTCATTCAATATGCATAGATATGTACATATATTTATATAGATGTGTGAGAAAGCTGGAAGTAAACAACAACAGAATAACATTAAAGTCCTGTGGAATTTCCTACTCCTAGTAGGAAATTACAGCTCTACACTGTATAACCTTGCTATAGTAGGCACACCTGGGAATGTGTGGGAAAGTTAAGATATCTCCACTGAAGTTGTATTAGACTGTTTATGAATCAGCTGCAAGTGCTCTTTTGATGACATTTTCACCCCAGGTATTGGCTTGGTCTTTTTATTAGGTGAGCAAATCGGTGCCTTTAAGAAATAAGTTTAAAGGAGCTTCAGTAGCAGTTGACTCAGAAGGCTACCTCTGGAGAAAACAACTTTGAGTGGTAATTTATAATATTTTAATTGTCTTTAATATATGGATTTTTAACACAGCTGGACACACATTGCAGTTGTACCAAGAATCTGTACTTGCTGGCAGATAACATTTTTTTTTTTGCCAGACAGATTTCTATCATCACTCATAACTTTTTTTCCATTAAGTGGGATATTTATAAACACTGTTTCAAGCATGAGCTTGCAGCACAAGTTATCACCAATTAAACCCTCTAGGAGTCATTCCAGTTCATCCTGAAAATAAGCATCTTTCATGTTTTTATTGTAGCTCTAAAAATTAATGATAAAAATAGAAAGAAGCCTTGATTTGGACTAGAGAGAGCCTTTCAGTAATGGTTGCTGTTACTTCCAGAGAAAACTGATGAGGTATTTTTAATATTATGTCATAAAATGTTTTTCTGGTTTCCACAGAAAGAAGTTGATATGATTTTTTTACTAGATTCAGAACACTTATTTTCTTGTTTCAGATCATTTCTAATTATGGCACTTCAAAGATAGAACAGAACCAGGTGTCTGCCTCTTTCTTCTTCAAATTGGGAGGCCTTTTCACTCATTTGGAGAAGAGCGGAGGGTTTACTCTCTTTTCTGTTACTGCTGTAATGACTCTGAAGGAGCTTTTTGGGGATTTTGTACCCTTTCATTGTTGTGTTAGACTGAGCCACAGTTTATTCCATCCTGCCTGGGGCAAAAAACAAGACTACCAAGTGACATAACTAGCACTCATTTAGAAAGCTTTGATGGAGCCATTTGGCAGAAGAGAACTGCTTCTTGTTATCATGACCACTCCAACCACAATTTTTTTTCACTAAAACAGTCCTGACAATTTGTCAAAATGAATGCTGTACAGTTACAAAATGAAATGCTTGACATTAAACACCTTTTTGGCTAAGTAGGAGGTAGAAGTAATTACCCATATTGCACAATGTAATGGAAATGATCTTTTATTTACTGGCCTCTCTTACCTCCACCACTTAAGGAATTGCAAATTTTGGAGCATCTCTTCCAAACTGTAAGCAAAAAAAGAAAAAGTTAAAATCCAATGGCCTTTCATAAAACAGATTTTCCATCCTCAATACGTTAAGAGTTCTACAGGGAACTGGAAGCAGTATCTTAGTTCAGGTTTCTCTCTTCAGCTGGCAAAGAGGAAAGGGGAAGAACAAGCTCTTTTTAGTCCCCTGGGGAGTGTATTTAGAGCTCAGATACTGCCATGAGGGCCTGTGAGCAGAGAAGAAGGAGATGGCTATCAGCTTGAGGCATTCTCAGAGCTGGTGTCACAAGCCTCACAGTTTTCAGTGCTAGGTAATCATTAAGACCAGTAGAGTGACTAATCTCTCCATATGGATATGAGGGAATGGAGATAATAAATGTGTATTTTTGTGACACTAGGATCAGACAGGGTTTGACAGCATGTAGAAAAAAAGTGGGTATATTCATGTCTTGGATACTTTTGACACAAATAATTCCTCATCGAAGAAAAAACTAAAAGAAGAATAACTGCTCAAGTTAGTATCTGGGTGTTGCTTGCAACTCTGTGGCCAAAACCTGCAAAACTCCAGCATATTCCCTGCCAGATCTGCAATGAGAAAGGCATTTGTTCCATACAGTTTAGGCCCCTAAGCAGATTCATATCCCTGGAGAACAGTAAAGACAAGTAGGTGGGAGGAAGTTTCTCCACTTCTGACCCCCTGCCATTAGCACCCCCCAAACACATACAGAGACTGACAAAAGATGCACACTCCCACACATTTTTAGCACATTACCAAGTTTTACTACACAAAGTATCCAAGCCCAAACTTGCTAAACACATGTTTTATAATTGCCTGGGAAGAAGTGTCTTATACTTTCTTCATGATCTTTTTACATTTTCAGAGACAGTGAAAGACACAGAGTCATTCTTACACTATGTTTCTTTTTTGAAGTGCTACCTGAGACATAAATCTAATGGCATTGGAAGGAACTGAAATAGGGAAACTACGTAAATCACAAGTCTGGAAACTGTTTTTTTGGCAAAATTAGCAGGGCTTTAAAGTCAGGCTATTAGTATTGACTTCATGTGAATTATATGGTTCTAGATGAGGTTAGGATTTGGCACTTGGGCTGAAATTCATGAGTAAAGCTAACAGAGTATAATAAAAATGAAATGCAATGATTTACTTTTGTACAACTTCTCCAACTCTGCAAAATTGGTTCAGCCACCATCATTGTATGATTTTTTGCATTGTGCAAAAATTACAGAAAAGGTTAGCTGGTTTTGATAAAATAGAACCTGCCTCCTAGGGGGAAATTCAATTATACTTGACAGCTAAGAAGTATTCACATGACAAAAAAAACAAGAATCAAAGCAAGTTGGAGGATTCCAGATCTCTTCCTACAGCATGTTTGTCTGATTCATACCAAGCAGAAGTTGAAATCTTAGCTTTTTTCTGAACAGCTATAACAACCCATCTCCACATTGACTGCTTCAACCCATGGTGCCCCTTCTCCCTTGATCCAAGCATCTGGACCTGTTCTCATGCCAGCAGGCAGATTCTTTATCTCCTTTTGATCTCTGAACATGATCAAGCTCAGGCCAGCTGTGTGGGTTCAGTCCTTCATGGGTCCTTGTTTCTTGTGACTTGCTGCTCCTTGTCACTTTTCCTGACATAGATAAAATCAACGTCTTCAAAAGTCTCTGTCAGATTTTAATCACAAAGTCAGCAGTATTTACTGTGATGATAACTAAGAAGTCTTAGAAGATAGAAGAGGAGGTTGAGCATTGGCAGAAAATCGAACTAATGGTGGACTACAAGTTAAGGGCAAGAAGCAGCAAATGTACACAATCAAGTTCCATCCTTACACTGTCTGCCCAGATAGAGCATTGCCAAGACATACATATATTTCTTATTTACTGCTAGTGATGAAATCTGGGTTACTGAGTTAAGCAATGCACAAATGGAATAACAAAGTTCTCATTAAAAAAAGATTATTCTGTAGACAGAAACTGTAGACCGAAAAGAGTACAACAAGAAACAGAGAAACCAAGGGACAAAGCTGAAGAGATGTGCTCAAAGGAAAACATCAATATGAAAGCTGATGGAAACCAAAGGGGCTTTTTCTGTCTATTGGGGTTTTTTTTTATGGAATGAAACAGTTCAGTTTTGCAGATCTAATCTCAAATGTGATGATATCAGTTGAATTATACCCATTAAGTTTGGCCTTGGAAAGAGACATTTTGATTTTGGTTCTTCTGAAAAGATCATTTCTTCTTCCATTTTCACAGACTATGTGGTGTTTAAAACAAAACTGGCTGAGACATCTTCTATAATGCGTTCTTGCTAGAAAATGCCATTTCTTCTAAATCAGCTCTTTTTATGAGAATGAACAAGCTTCAACTTGACACTAGGCTCTTGGCTATACTATTCTTGAAGGCATTTCATGTTTTATTAATAGTAACTCATACAGACTGGGGAGAGCACACTGATTGGAGCAATTGCCTTATATTCACCTCCCTGATCTGCTGCTGTCAGCGCTGAGGTGAATACTCTCACTGACAATACTGGGAAGGGCTTCCTCCATCTCTGCCATGGAATAAACATCCTCTCACTATTTTTCTAAAAATCTTAGAAAAGTCTTGTTGGTAGCCCAAAGTTAGTATGCCTCTCATTCTAGTTACAGTCCCTCTCAGATGAGAACCAAAACTTTCTTTCCATGCCACCTGTGCTCTCCTGTGCTGGCAGACTGCTGTCTATGGTACATTCTGCAAGATTTGCTTCTAAACTTCAAGTTGCCATTGCTTTCAATAACTGATTGTGAGCTTGCCACATTTTTATGCTTTTGAAAATTACTGAGTGAGGCTTCAACTCCAAATCCTGCTCCTGATATACATTTTCAGATGAGTTATTTTACATACTAATAAATGACAGTACAAAAAATATGCCTAATAATCTGAACCAGGGGTTAAATGTGTATTTTCTGTTTTTCAGTCACTCTGATGCTAATTCAGTATTCTGACTAACCAATTTTATTTTGCCATCATACCCAGAAAAATTTAAGCATAAATAGGGAGCTTACTATGGGATAGAAATCCAAAAGGTTTTTCCTTAAACCTTATGTATGATAAAACTAAATAAAAATAAATTTTAAAATTAAAATTAAATTTTAAAACAAAATTAATACACCATATTAAGTTTACAAAATTTAATATATTCAAGCTGAAATTCTTATGGCATGTCCTCAGTTGTTTTCTTGAACATGCCCATCATTCTGCACCCTGTTGAATGGCTTCCATCATGAAGCATAAACTAGGAAAAATAATTACAGGTTTTAACAAGAACCTTCTGCACTCTCTTCATCTTGCTGCTAAACAGGGGTCTCAGCTTCCTCTGAGTGCAACTGGCATGTATTGTAAAAAACCTGGCTCATGCCTGTTCAATTTCTATTCAGTCCTTTTTTGCCATCAAAAGATATAGGCCAGGTATTTGAAAAGAAGTAGCCTCTTCTGATAGCACCAGGTCATCTGTCTGGGTGGCATCAATGCTTTTAGATTTTATGTAGGCATTTTCACCCGTTTATTCTATTTATAATACTACAAAGACTAGATGGTGTTTTGTGGCTTGGAACATACACCACAGTAGCTCCTTTTTTTGACTGTATGATCCTTTTCACAATTTTTGAACTGGCTGTGGGAGCAAGAAATTATGGAGTTCAGGAATAATGGCTTTAAAAAAGTTCAGGAATAATAGCTTTAAAAACTTTGCACCTAATAGTTCTTGCTTTACTCTAGTGTTTCCTCTCTATTCATGTGTTTATGTCCTCTTAATTTTATGGACTCTCAAGAAAATGGTTTTTATAAAAAGATTTCTTAGCAGTGACTACAAAACAAGTGGGCTACAAAACAAGAGCCTTTTTTGAACTGTCTTGAGGGGGAAAAAAGTAAGAGAAGCATATGTAATTTTGCATAATTACACAAAATAAACTCAAGTAATTTGAAGGTAGGCCAATAAGGATTTTGACTCTTTGATTGTTACATATATGTAAGTTGGTCTTTATATTTCTTGCTGGCTGCTAAATATAATCTAAATGCGCAGATATTTTTCTTTCTCTCTCGTTTTGTTTTTTTTTAATTTTAAAGAGAAATGAAGCGGTCAAAACCACAAAAAAACTCTACAAAACCCTCGTAGGAAGGCCAGTTCTTCAGAAACAACAGTAATTGAAGAGCAGATAGCAAAATATCCAACCAATTCTGGAAATTTCAGCCACTCACCCACCTATGGGACCCTTCCAGGAGGAATCAGCAGCCTTTCAAAATCTAGACAAGGCTTTGCTCCTCAGACAGTAACAGGGGTTCTTTTCTTCTGATTGACCTTGGTGAATGACCTCATCATCCCCTGTTTCCTTATTCAGGATTTCTTCCTTTTTTAAAATACTTGATAGCTATCAAGGTTGTACACCACAACTGCTTCAAGCAAGTGCTGCTTTTAAATGAGAAATGCAACAAATACAAGTGAAAAGAAATGTTGGTTCTGCAATCAGTTTTTGGTAAGCAATTCAGAAGTCCTCTGCATGAAAGAATGCCAGGATATCCTTCTTTTCTCTTCCCCAACATTTGTTCTAGCCACAAATGATTCTTAGAGGTTGAGTGGCCTCGTTCCTTTTATAACATTGCTGTAGAGCCCAGGCAGCCAGAATCTGGAGGCTGCAAAGTTACCATGAGACTCGGCTGGGACAGAGAGCTTCCAGAAAATTTTTGAATTATATATGAGGAGAGGAATTTCATTTATAATTTCTGGAAGATGAAATAAAGCTGAAATTGAATACCAGAGGAATGGGAGACATCCACCACAATGGAGGGTGGTGTCACCATCTTTAGCCTGTCCAGCAGGCTGAGATGTAAATGTTATTGTATCCTCCACCAGTGATAGAGCTTTCCTTGGGATGAGCAGTGAATTGCCAGGTTTATGGCATAGCAGCCTGCATGTCATTTACTGATAAAGGGACAGAGATGTTCTCTGTGCAACTACAGGCTGTAATGTGACCTTTAGGACATCTCTGCCAATGTGTTATCAAGTTGGTGGCTACTGTGAATAACAGGAGGTCCAAATGATGAGTGTGTGAATCACCAGCCTTTGGGAAACTTTGCCACAGATCCCCTGTGTGGAGAATTAAGATTCCAACTCACAGTTCCAGCTCCTTGTTGTCTGCTCATCAACACAAGCAATTGCCACCAGTTTTAATAGCATCTGTATGCATTTAACTGCAGGAAAGCCTGCCCACTCCCCGTTGTGCTAGAGCCCTGGGCTCTGCAGGGGATGCAGTTATGGGGAAAGGCTGCCTGATATCTGCAGCCTAACTTTAGGATTGGTATTAAGCTAGTATCCATCTTTGGTAACAAATAGATATCCAGCCATTTTAATTGAGAAATCAGCCAGTGAAGTAATCTGTCTGATCCTGAAATTTGTGTATTGATCCCACTTCCTTTCTCCTATCTATTCTTTATTCTTCTCATAGCCACTGTCATGTCATATTTTCCAGGTACCTGTCCCAGATTATGCTTCAGTGACTCTGGACTAGCCTACAAGAACTGGCAGTGCTGTGTACAACCAGCTCCCCCCTGGCTACTCACCAGTTCTCTGCAACCTCTCTGATTGCCAGCCAGCGGCCTCGTGATATTTGGCCAAGCAGCCAGGCTAAGCCAAAAGCGTGCTCCGTATTCCTACCCACCGAAGACTTTAAGCTTGGCTGTAGGCATCCACAACTGTAGGAAGATTTCCTCTGTCATAATATTTAGACAACAGTAAAAACAACAAAATAGGGACCCATCAGACACCAGGCAGAGTGTACCCGCTCTGACAACTGCAGATCAAGGTCGCTGCTAAATGAAGCATGGTCTGTGTTTCGAACGCGGTGCAGAGCCAGCCAAGGAGGCAGGAAAAGCCACAGAGAGAAAACAAAGCCTTGTTGAATGAACCCAAATCAAAACAGAAAGCCAGACTGTGAGGTCTGTGTCTTTCTCATTACTCCCTAATATACAACATCATAATGGATAGAAAGGAAATACCAGACTTAATATGTTAAGAGAAGAAGACTATGTTGCTAAATGATCACTGCACAGCCTATTCAAAGCAAGGAGGTCATGCTTCTTACCTCCTCTAAAGTATGCACAATTCCAAGCAGGTAAATTGAGTTAAGCTGGCTCAAAGCAGAGTGGAAAACAGGTTCTAGTTTTAGGTTTTAGTTGCCTTTTTTTTTCTGATTCTATGACTTCATTTTCTCTCTGTGGTTTTTTTCTGTTGTGTTTATTGGTTGGAAAGGGGAAATTCACAGATAAAGAAGCTGTGGAGTCTTTGTGTTTTAATTTTAACAAGTTTCCAATACAAACAAACACAAGAACATTATTACAAGAAAGGCATTTGCTGTGAATTTCCATAACTTAATTTTATACTGTTATATACTTTTGTGTGTCTGATTTTTCTACAGAAAAAAAAAACCCAAACAAAATAAGAGTTTGGGTCCCTGAGTGAATTCCAGGGGAAAGGGTTACATTTTTCTGCTACAACTATACTGATGAATGGTTTTCAGAAATAGCTTTATCTTCTCAATTCCACTGAAAACTGCAACTTATAATTTTTTTCCATTTTGAAAAAAAAAAAAAGAAACTTTTTTTACTGCTTATTGTTGGTTTGCACTGGACAGTTATTGGTTTACCTGGATGTTATAAGTCAACGGGACAGGACCTGAGCAGACTGAGCAGAGCTGACATTTTTTTCCTCTCCTTTTCCTATAGGCATGAAGTTGTCAAGACATTACAATGTTAATGACTCATTTTCCCAACACGCTATGGACTAGAAGTGTTTCTTTAAATTCCAAAATAGGAAACTGAGTTTTAAAGATGTCACATGAATTTTGGAGCAAAATTAACACACAGTATGATGTTTTAAATTACTGATAAATGTTGCTTGTGTTAGAGAGCAGCACTTATAATCTATTCTATCTTGTTTCAAAGGAGTACTCAAAATTGATATACATATTTAAAAGGTGAGACCATTTGGGCTACAATCTGAAAGTATTTTGGCCTGTTTGTCAGACTTGTGCTGTAACGCTAATATCTTCACTTGTTTTTTTTTATTTAAAATGTATATTTCTAATAGACAGTAACCAGACACCTCACTCCAAAACAGTGTAACAAATACTGACCTAATTTTACTTACAAACGTTAATTGTGTGTGACAGGAGCACAGAAAATAGACAATCCTGAAGAAGCTACAGTTGCTTAACTATAGCTGCCTCAGCTCTTTTTTTCCCCCCCCTAATTCACTGTTCCCTCTTTAAAGCTGGGAAGAAGGCTGTATGAACATGGTAGAAGGCTGTATGAACATGGTAGAAGTACCTGTAAAACTGATTTCTGGCAGTGGAAGAGATTGATTATAGTGTCAATAGAAAAATAATTTAAGAGTTTCCAAGCTTCACTTTTTTTTTTCTTTTTTTTCTTTTAGATTTTTATCCAAAGCCTACATGCTCAGAGTAGCCCAGCTGGCCTTTCACCCTGAAGAATGGTAGGGAAGGTTTGGATGCCTGTATAACATCAGCTCTTTAGTCCCTTTGAAGTCTGTAACACAGCATATCATTCCTCAGATTGCCCCCTGCATGGCTCAGTGGATCCAAATGATGGCAAGTGAGTATCAAATGCAAAATTCACAAGCTGCAACAGCAGCAGGTTGGGCAGCCCTTGGCATCATCATCCTGCTCCTGGGAAATACAATATATGTGCATCTCTTTGACCTCTGAACAGATCTAGGGCAAAAAACAACCCTCTTCAGAGTCAGTGTTTGCTCTAGACATGTCTGAGTACCCAGGTTTGGTCCAAGGTGGGAGCCTGCACTGGGAGATCCAGGGGTTTACGCTGGAGAGTCTCAGATAGACAAATACCATAGAAGTGCTTGCTCACAGCAAGTCAGGATCATCCCAAACCTCTCACCCCGCCTGTGCAGACTGCACAGTGCATGGCATCCTCAGGAGGTGTCTGGCAGAGCCTTTTGCTCAGTGCTCATCACGTCACCGCAGCGCTCGGTGCCGACAGCAGCTCCAGCTCTGCGGCCGGCCAGCGCTGCGGGAGCCGCCGGAGTAAAGGTGAAGAGATAACATGAGGAACGCAGCCAGACGTCTGCAGAGAGAGAGGGGAGAGTAGTTCAGGTCAGTAGCAAGAGGCAATTATGTCTGTGAAATGCTACATGAATTGAGAGAGAGTTAAGATACAGCTGGAATAAAATGACTGTGCTTTAGCATTCTTTGACTGACCTATGTGGTGATAATGATAATAAAAATTTAACACAATTGAGTTTTGCTTCTTGTTTACATTTTATTAGAGGCTTAAAAATATTCAAGTACACAAATTACTTGGAAGAAAAATAATATATTAATTCAGGACAATGCCACCTAAAGTAGACCAAATGTATTCCTCCGACACAAAAATTACACCTGCTAATCCAAATCTTCTTTCTTGCCCCCTCTTTTGACTTGCTGCACTCTGAAGCCCTGTGAGGCAGCCGTGTCCTGAAGATAGATGTCTCAGCACATGCACAGTTGGTTTAGAGTCTCCAAGTCTTTTCTTGTTCTGTAGCTCTGTGGATTTTCTAGCTATGGCTTTATATCTGGATGATGTATAAACCCTTCAGAAACACTCTTCAGCTGAGCCAAAAGCTAAGAGGACTGTGGACAGTCTTCTTCTGCCTAATAAAATCCTTGAAGTGCTTACTTTGCAACTATTTATTTGGACCTATCATGTCTGACTTCCCCAGGTAAAAGTTTCATTATCTATTAAGATCTGGACTGCTGAACAGCCCAACACGAGTGATTGCTGTGTCTGTTGCACCATTCAGAGAAATAAAATAGTCAAATATATTGATTCTGGTAAGGATCATTATTAATGATCTCCTCACAATGACAAAAGAGAAGGGATGCAATTTGTCCCAAAGTTTGATGACAAATATTAGATGAAATATTTTTTAAACTAGTGACAGATATGAAAGGACAGCATATTCCAGGTGAATGAGGAGCAGGCAAAATGTCTCCTCCTTTCAGATATGTTTCTACAAGTTCTTTTTCTTTTTTTAATTCATGCTGACAAGCATACACTGAACCTAGCAGATAAATATTTTACTCAGATTTTATGCTGTCACTGACATGTTTGCACAGCAAGAATCAAGTCTGCTCCTCATTTTCAGGGGCATGCCAAAGCAAGTGCCAGCCTACACAGCTCTGCTCTACAGAGGGCAGAATTCTCTCTGATGGCTATTCCTGAAGCAGAGCAGAGCTTCAGCAAATAACTGACAACATCAATTCTGTTGTCCAACAAGTCAAATGCATGCAGTACAAAGAGGCAGCTTCCTGTAAGATAGTGACATTTTCGGTCTTCAACAGTGGGAAAATGGCTTTGGCTCCAGGAGCTGGGTAAGTAGGTTCCTCCTGCTCAGAGCCATTCCTGTGTTAGCAAGGCTGGGAACAGTTGGCTCTGGTTCACAGGGTTTTTACCAATCCTGTTAGTAATCATTTTACCAAGATGGAAAGAGGATGTGCATTAGTTATCACTCAGTGCTGAATTATGTTCTGAAATCAGTCAGAAATTTCAAGGTTTGATATAGCATTTGCTAGTTACTGAGTAACATTGTAAAACATGTACTAGGCTGCTCTTCAGATGAGATTTTATAGCTATTTGAGTTAGAAATGTAATACTGCAAGTTTAACACCAAACGTAGAAATAGGAGGCTATGCTACAAGAACTCCTCAGTTAGGTAAAGTTACTCTTTCCCAATTTAGTAAGACATAAACTGGTAACCTACAGTGATTTTAATCAGGTGACTAGCTAATTCAACAACAGTAGAAAAACACATTTCATAAGCACTACTGGGCATTGCTGCCGGCAGAATTTCTGTGCTTGTCTCTTTAGAATAGCAGCACCTTCAACTGTTAGTGCCAGGTACTTTTTATCCTCTTATTTGTTGTTCTCTCTTCCCCTCATCTTCTTTCACACACTCTTGGAAACTGAACACACGAAGTGCAGTTCCCAAGAGACCAGTGGCACGATAATAATCAGCTCTTTGGTAAGATGAAACAAAGCTAGAAGATGTAGTCAGTTACTGGCTCCGAGCTGTTAGTACAAGGCACTGTTAAACCACATCTGCTTAATCCAGGGAGCTTCCAGTCAAACAAAAAGCAGGTTCATAAGTTGATGATGCAGAGAGAGATGAATCACAAACTTTGCTGGCAAGCTTTCCTTTATCTTGGCATGGCCCAAGAGATGTCCAAATTGTGAAATAATTGGAAGCTAATTTTCTTTGAAGAAAAGAAAATAACCAGGGAAGCTGTTGTGCTGGAGAATGGAAAGAAACACGGTGCTGTGCTTCAGTTGTTACACACAGGCAGTGCTGCACCTTCCTTGGAGCTCTGGAGAATGGCAAACTGATCAGCCCCCAGCGAGCAAGGCAGCAATGTCTGGTGTGCTGAGTGGATGAGAACAGTGCAAAAGCTGATTGCTCCACTGTAGTGGGAAGAGAGGAACACTGCAGTAATGACAGGAATCCCCTGCCCAGTCTATCGATACTTCACGGTCAGTTTGTGGAGAGACCAAGCCTTGCACAGGATTAGCATATGCAGCATTAACCAGCTTTGCAAATGCACAGATAAATATGACTATAGCTGAACCACCTTGCAATGGTAATGCTCTTTTTTCTACTGTCAATTATTGTCTTACTCAAATTTGTTTTGATTCTAGCTTGACATTTGGATCTTTCAAACCATTCTGTTAGACCCCTGGTATGGGAGGCATTTTCAAAAGATTTTGGATTTAAAGCTTTAAATCAATGGGAAACAAATGTTTGTGATGCCACCCAGACTCAAATTCAAATACTTCAATATAGTGCTACAAATTCCAAAGAGCAGCTGCATTTTGTCAAAGCATTTTGAGGGGCTTTTTTAAACTGATTTTGAAGAATAGAAAAACTCTGCCATTTATTTTAAGTGTCACTTTCAACATCTATACATTTGTTGATGTTTTCCAGGAAGAAATATTTTGGGGGTTTTTTGGGGGTTTTTGAGTGGCACAAACTGCCAGCTAAACATCATACAGTTGTATGCATTTCTAACATGGACACTTAAAAGCTGTGTGTGTGCACTTACAGGCAAGTTTATATGCATGTGAGCAAAGGGCTACATTAAAATGGCAGTCACAAGCAGAACAGTAGACACTTTGGCAATGTTTATGAGTTACTCTGGTATATTGAGGAAATTGTTCAAAATAAGTGGATATAGCCTAGTAAGGCAAGAGACTCATTCTTTCTTGATCAATATGTGTACAAACATATCTAATGTGATTTTTTTTCTGGTTTGTGTTTTTATCACACATCTTTACCCTCCTCTTAACAGAATTATCATTTTTCCAATTCAGGATCCCAAGCAGCTCTCCCTAAGCAGTAAAAATCATTCCTAAAATAGAATTTTACTTAGCTTACTTACTCACTTTATACAACAGTTTCTGCAAAATTTTAAGGAACATGTTTTTCTGTGAATTGCTCAGTAAACTGTGTCCACACACAAAATCTTTCCTTTGATTCCTTTCATTGTGCATCTGCATCAAACTCAATTATAACAGGAGCTATGGAGGATACAATGAACTAACATTTCAGGGAGCTCAGGAAGATGCAGTGGTAATTGGTGAAGTAAATAAATAAAAAGGCAGCCCTTGGTGAGATTTCCAATCCATTCATTCTGATTGCTGCCAGGATAGCAGGAGCTGTGTTTCTTTTTGAGAATTGTTTCTTGCCTTGTTTGGCCAGGGAAAGACCATTCCCAACTGATAGAAGCTCCCAAAGCTCCCTTCTTTTCACCTCAGTAAACCCTGTGAGGCTGTCATGATGCAGCTCTAGTAAACTCAGCTCTACAAAGTACTCATATGTAAAGACCTCACTCATTATGTGCCAATTTTTATTTAAAATGCTTAACAAAAGTAACAATAATTTCCAATAATAATATTTTATTCTGCAAAATGTTGTGGGTCAAATAACCCTTTAATAACTCTAAATAAAGCTAAATTCTGGAGCTGACATGACAATATGTTTCCAGTATGCTTGCATTTTCATGTTAGCTGTTGATCTGAAGGCATGAGGAGAAACATGCTATGCAGTGAGACATTGCAGATGTGGTTTTCTTCCTCATTGTTTTAGACTTAGACAGAACACACATCTCTGCTGCAGAACTTAATTCCTTCCCAGAATGCAGAGACTTTCAGGAACTCTTTATGAGATCAGGTTGCAGATAAGAGTGTGTCAATACCACAGCCCCCAGGGCTCTGCACGGGTGCAGAGTACTCTTTCACTGTCATTCTTACCTACGCCTAACAGGTGATGAGGAGATAAGGAGAAAGTGACTCAAGCTTCCAGAGGGACCTAGATTGTTCTTATATCAAAGTGTCAGTAATGCAGGATGGGGTGAAGGCTATAATAAGTTAATTCAGGAGCCTTAGTGTCTGAACATGGCCTGGATTCAGGTCTCAATGCAGATAATTTTCCTTCATGGTTGTATTCCAGCTATTTTTCTCACTGTAAATTATATAGTAGCCGTGTTGGCCATAGAGTCACAATGATCTCTGGCTAGTCACAATTCTTTCCCTTGACCTCTGAAGAAAATCTTGAAGGTTCAACCTCTCTGCTCCCAAATTTTATTTGCACCAACACTTTGCTCATTGGTGGTTCAGTCTGCGTACTACGACCTCCAGCCAACCTCCAAAGATCAGCATCATCAGAGAGAACCACTAGAACCACATATTACAGAAAAAATTGCTTAATCCTTTTTCAATGGTTCCACTCCCTCCACATACCAAGGGAATTTCAAAAAAAGACATTGTCATACAGTTCTGTCACAGTAGGAGATTAAAAGCTAGTCCTTCCTCCCTCACTGAAAATAAATCTGAACAAAAATCCACTAAACAGTCAAAAAGATAACTACAAAACCCCAAAATTCTGAATTCCAAGACAAGTGTCCTGTGTGATAAAGCTTAAAAGACTGTTTCAGCATATGTCAGACATTGCTGAGCTTCTGCAGTGGTGACCCTCATGGTACAGTATGGTATGGTACCGTATCATTCCATCCCTCATCTCTCTGTCTTAACCACTCCTGCAAGAGAAAACCACTTTTTCTTCGTGAGATTGTTAATGCCAGCTACTAGTGACAGCTGGAGTCTCCCCAGGGCATTTATGATTTCTTCTTTATGTCACTTATAGCAGTAGGGCATACAGGTATAACTCAGCAGAGGACTCTCAGACCCTGATCCAGCCAGGTATTCAATATTAAAGTAAACTTTTGACTTCTATCAGGGAAGTTAAACAAGCACTGGCTTTTGGAGGGTGAAAAGTCCTCCACTAACCTTTATCAAAAACACACTAGCTTCTGCACATCAAAAATGGAAACTTTTCTACCTTATCAATTGTGCCAAGATGTTTCCAACCAGCTGTGCAGAAAACTGCCACAACAAAAAAAGGAAACAAAAGCCTTCACGGAATTCTTGAGACTCCAATATATCTGTGATGAAGCAAACTGGTCATTCAGTCCTCTTTGCCAGACACCCCAAATACACAGCATTTTAAAATACATACACAGTTTTGTTTATTAGCACAAAAATGTGAGGTAATCTAATGTGGGACCTCAAACTACCATCATGAAACAAGTTGCAAAAAAGTGTGATTCAAAGCACCATGAGTCTAGCCCAGACTGTAATTGAAACAGCAGCTTTGGGGGTTTGAAGTAAAGCTGTGCAGACTGTATATTCCCTTTTTATATTATCCTGTAGTGCAAGCTGCCCTAGCATTGCACCTTTGATTTTCCTTCTTCTGTTAACAGTTCTACGCACAACAGATTGCCAAATTGTGATACATCACCCTTGGAGGTGACTAGTAAATCCACTCAATCCAATATCTCTCAAATCAGATCTTAATGAACAAACACAGTAGAGACATGGGTTAGAGGCCTGAAACAATTGTATAAAATATATCACAGAAACGCTTTTTTCTGTCTTTCTTTTCTTTTGCTTGGGCAGAGGCTGATATGTGTGCCAGAAACCCCCAAGATGATCTGGCTGCAAGCTAACAAGCTGATTGCAAGGGAAAGTTTTAGATTCCTCTTTTGACTTAATGGAAAGGCTGCATACATTTTTCACCATGGTTTGTTTATGATGTAAATAATGGCTTAAGCATTGCTCTTCACTGAAAATAGTCCAGCTGCCCATAATCTGGCATTGATTTTCAGTTCATATTTTGCAGTTTTAAGATACATTCTTGGCAGGAAAGATATAAGTTTTAGCCTCTGATATTAAAATCTGCAACTGGACCTGAGTGTGGAAACATTTTTCCACATCTTCAGTCACTCCATTTTATGAAGGTCCATTTTGATCCTGGATGCATGAGAATGCTGCATTTGAGCCATCAGCATGTGTAAAGTGCACGTGGATTCAGCAGCATCGTTCTTCTGAAGCCATCTTGGAATGTCATGATTGCCGGTGGTTTCCACTGGCAATGGGCATCTTTGTGATTGCTCTCCCAGTTTATAAGCAAATTATCACATCATGCAGTCCAGAATTCTGTATGATTCCTGGTTAACACACTGTAAAGATTTTCAATTCTTAAAATACCTAAACCTCAACTTCATGATTCAGTGCAATTTCTTCATACTTTTGCCTAATCAATAAAATTAAAATGCAAAAGCAAAAAGAAAATTATTTCTCTCACACTAATGACAGAAGTTGCTAATACTCTGAATGTAAGAGTACAATTTAGAATCTTTTGAAACACAACCATTTAGATTTCAAATGGCAGATTTATTTCCTCACCAATGTTGAAGTTAATATTAATTTCAGGCATTCAGTGTAAATTATCACTTTTTTAAACAGTATTTTTCATTTATAGCTGTGAACAATAAAGTTCCAGACACACGCACATCACTACCCCAAATTACACTGTTGTGAAAAAAATAGGCTAAAAATATATCTGGAAATCATTGTGCTATGAAACTATCCTATTTCCCTCCCTCAAGACACTTATAATACCAGGCTGAATTGGAGCAAAATGAATTTGTTTACACAAAGTTTGGACATAACATAGTTCAAAGATCCAGCACAGAGTCCTGAAAATTCTCAGAGAAGATATTATATTTCTGGTTCAAACACAGTGGTGGTATGATGTGTCAGTCTTCTCATAAAATAATCTATTTATGGATATCTTATTGAAAAACCACTACACTGTCTCACCAAAGAGCAGCTATTAAAACTAGAGCCTTTATGAGTGTTGTATGGCAGTTATGATGGAAACAACCATTAATTTCTGGCCCAATATGTGTACTATTATTACACTTCTTAAGCACCACACAAAGTAACTGCTAAAGGCAGCCTGCCCTGAGAGCAGTGAAAAGGGAAGAGGCAAAGTTTACCCATCACTACATTGTTATTTTGGATTTTTCTTGAGTCAGTAAATAAACAGATAGTTTTCTGGTATCTGAAAGCTATATTTTCTGGTAGTTTTCTGATCCAGAGTTGATTGATACTTACTGAGTTTTCTGTTGGGTTCATTAATCTCTACATAGAGCCCTTAAGACAGAGCAAGTTTTGCCAGAAGTTGAGAACCTTGTTGGGCTCTCCTCTCCTCTCCTCTCCTCTCCTCTCCCAAAAGACTTGTTAGAGATGGGGGAAGTTTGATGATGGCTGTAAATATTGTGTTAATAGAGGGAAATGCAAGTTCTGTAAAAGAAAAGTATCGTGTGCTATGTAACTTTAGTAAAAGACTGTTTGAAAGACAATTAGTTTATCACAGGTAGATTAAAAGTGATTTTGAAAGAAGTGATGGTTAAGAAAACATAGCACTTGCTTTCAG